>JANAVB010033617.1:9304515-9469410 GCA_029216955.1 Iris pallida
TCATTTCTTCCCAGCTTTCATCTCCTTCTCCTTCATTCTTAAGCCAGCTGCTGCAATGGCCCCTCGCAAGACTACTGTTGCTAAGGGAAAGGCTCTACCGTCGACGCTCCGCCCACCGCAGCTCAACCATCGCATCGCCGTCCTAGGACACTACGGATTAATGATCCCGATGTTGGTTTCACCGCCATGCACCTCCGCTCCTCCTTCGAGTGTTGTACGGCACCTCTGCCACTGCCGTACGTCGCTGCATAACCTGCTCCAATGATAAGTGGTGTGTATTGAAAACAGGCGCCTTTAATGAAGCGCCTTTGTCATTTGCATCCTCTTGGGTTCAAATTACTTTGCCCAAGTGGCGCCCCAAACGTCATTTGTGCCTATTCTGGAAACAATTGACTTCACCATAGAATGGCGCTAACTCTGTTTAGGCGCCATCTGAGCTAGGCGCCTCCTTTAAACGAGATGCCACTGATGAGGCGCCTTTTTTGAACTAAACACCACTGATGAGGCGCCTTATTTGGTTTAAGCGCCACTGATGAAGCGCTTTCTTGGAATTAGGCGCCACTTTGGGGTTTAGGCACCCCTCTGTCTTTTAAGGCAAAAAAAGAAGATAGTTTATCTAACTCTTTGTTTCAAAATTTTCTTTTTTTTCTTTCAGTCGATATCCGAGAGGACCTTCATGCTGAAGAAATTGCAAGTGCATTTAACACTCTCCTGTATCTTCAGTGAAGATCTTTCTCACGTGCGGTTTCCTCAATCATCTGAAGAGGAACCCAGAGATAGACTGGACTTGATCAGATAACAACATTTTAGTACTCTTCTGAGTATGATAAATGGACAACCTATGTCTTCTGCGAGTCCAGTTTCATATCCGACGTCGCTCTTCCTCTTCGGTGATGTTGTCCACCCTCTTTCTCAGCTGCAAGCAAAAAGAAGATATTGTCTCTTTCTGTAAGACGATACGGTGGTCTTTCTTCCAGGCTTATTGAGGGGCCTATCTCTGGAATCGTATGCTCATGCCAGCTATTCCCGCTAAATGGACTAGCATCTAACTCCTGGGCAAACAGCAAAGGTTGGAAAGATACTCCATCGTTATGGTGCACATCAAAGGGACATATTCTATAGTTCATCTGCACGTTAGCATAGTCTGCATATGCGAGGCTTACGTCCAAGTTGCGTTCCCTCTGAGAAGTCATCTTTGATCATGCCGTCTCAAGTGCAAACTTTTGGCCAATCTATTTGATCAGAAGAAAGGATCTTATCCTCCGAAGATGCCTAGGATGACGAGCTTCACGAACAACAATAACAACCATTGGGGAGACATCTTTAAGTGGGCTCTATCGCACTTTGCCTTTGAACTCACAGCTCTAGGCTTGTATCATGTTATTCAGTCAACTGCTTATGGTGTGGCAGTAAACCAAAATCTCTTCCTCGCTTTGCTAGAGAGATTCATTTGGAGAAACAACACTTTTGCCACACCTCATAGGGTTTGCGCTTCATGAGATGTATCAAATTTCTACCCACTGGAGGATATCCTTACGAGGAGTATTCTCGACAGAAGAAGAAATGAAAGGATTGAAGAAGACTAATCCAAAAATGATTGAAGTCTTTAAAGAGATTCCTTGCCACTATTTTGCTTGTTCCTATTACATGGACAGCAAGGCTACAGGGAAATGTTATGCCTCGAAATGGACAGTATATCTTTTCCTGGGCCATGATAAGAAGGACAAATGCAATGACATGTTGCATTGGCGGCCTCGGGTCTTTCAACCATTGAGCCCTGCAGAACTTGAGGCTTTTATGACAGAATCAAAGATCAGCGATCACAAGCTGACTGAAGAATAGAACGGCTTCCCGGCTGGGACTACAGCTAAAAGTTATGCTTGACAAAGTGGCAGGCCGATGTCACGAGAAGCTTTGTTAGCCGGATTCTTATCTATCTGGCTAAGACGTTTCGTGATTCCAGGCAACTGTATAGTGGACAAGATCCACACAGGAACCCTTTTTGTAGCTGTCCGTCTAGTATTTGGGCGACCAACGAATTTTTTAGCAGCCATGACATGCAGATTATGTGCCGACCTTCTAGAACTCTCTACTGCACTGTTGTCAAACCCTCAGTAGGGTGAATTTGCTTGCACAGAATTGCCCTTCACTTATTTGTTTGGATGGTTGCTCTATCACTATCCTTCTCTGAGGAATCCTGGACAGGCTCCAGATAAGAATTTGGCAGGACTTCTTCTTTGTAAATATAAGAGGTCGAAGTGGAATGTAACCAAGATTGAGGATTACCGTATGACCTTGAATCGAGAAAATAACTGGGCATTCTATTACAAAATCCCAGACGTTCGAGCCGAATATGATGGGCTCGATTCCTTTTATGACATAGAGAATGTCCACACCCCAATAGACACAGAACTATTCCTTTGGTTGGTGGCGATTAGACCATCATACTTGGTCTATCGTATTGATGACGGGTGTTATCTAGAACCATATTTGTCGAGTAGATTTGCCCGACAATTTGGATACAATCAATTACATGTGGGCAATGCAACCACTGTACTAGAGGGAGTTGGTGGTTTAGTAGATGGAGCCTGCGCTTGGCGTTACTATAGCTCTCGAGGGACAGGAGCTCAATTTAACCTGCCTGAGATCAACCCGTCGTTGCATATGTTGAATACATATGTGCTGTTTTACACTTTTGCCAACACCTTCTTCGAGGGTTATGATCCGAGGATAAGTTTCACAAGACGTTTGGAAAATCTGAGGGGATTGGCGTCTGCTCAAATCAACCTAGCGGAGGCAGAGGATAATGCAGCTACTAAAGCACCTTTGCAAATGGTTGATTTAGATCAAGATCTGACATTATCTGCCATATATATTTCGATCATAACACCTCAGCAAGGAACTCAGACTTCCTCCTCTCGAGACCTTCCCCAGAAGAAGAAAAGTAAAGCAACAACACACCAGGAGATGGCTACCTCCCTTGATGCTAGGGTAAGGAAATCACAAACTCGTCTTCCCTCGAGCAAGGAATTGTCATCCCAGAATGATCCTGCACCCTCTGTCAGCAAGAAGAGGAAGGCTTCCGTAGAAGAAGCTAGTCAAGGAGCAGCACCTTCAGCTAGGAAGGCTGCTAGAACAGAAAGGACAAGCTTAGCTAGAGTCGAGCCAGAGTCGCTGCCTTCACCGACTCCACGAGAGCAGGTGTTAACGGTAGATGACTCCCCCCATCCAGGTAATGCTTATTGTTACCTCATCCTTTATAATTAATTCTTTTAATAGGATATACTGACACACACCTTTTTTTCCTTAGTGATATCCTTTCCACGTTTGTTGCCGACAGGATTATCTATCAGTCCACCTGCTACCGCTCATGTTCCTTTCGGGTGTATCGAACCCATGATGAAGAAGAAGATAACAACAGCTGGACCTTTTGGCACGCATGCCACTTCTTCTCAGGCTATGGCGAAGTCACCTTAAGATGACGAGGATTTGAATGCCGCAAAATGGTCACTTGTCTTTGAGGATGACCAAACATTAGATGATGTATTAGGCATTAATGTTTCTGACGCTGGCGAGAGCTTACCAGTATCTAGTATAATCCTGGCTACGACGGAGAACATTGATGACCCAAAAACCAGAGCAGAGGGTGATCAAGCCCTCGATATTGAAGCTGAGGGTTCAATCATCCTCGATGAACAACAAACAAGCGAGGGGCATCTTGAGCCCGCAGTTGAGGGTGAAGTCAACCCTGAAAGACAGATCATAGTATATCGACCACTTGATTTTGTATCTTTCAGGAATTTCGGACCCGAAGCTGAGGAACTCGAAATGCCTATCATATCCGAATACCCAGATCGAGACTCACCCATGCTTGATGGTATCATGAGTCCCGTTCATGAAGGGGAAGAAGAGTTCCTGCCGATACCAGAAAGTGATGAAGTTGGGGGATCTGAGTATCCTATACTCGAGACCGAGGGATACGATAACCCTAAGGTCAATGATGAGGAAAGCTCTAACGAGGACGACTAAGCCTCTGAACAATCGGAGGAAGAAGTCGATGTAAAACCCCTAAATTTCTACTTTTTTTTATAAATTTGGTACTGATTATTATTTTGTATTTATACGTCGCGTAGTTGCATTGTACGTCGTACGTAAAATTTCGTTTTTCGAAATTGCTCGACGAGTGCGAATATGTGCGAGCGTACATATTTTTACAAAATATTTTTATTTTTATAGTTTCAAAATAATATAAGTTTTGTTATTTTTAATTATAAAAGACTTTCATTTATAACAATTATTATTAGTAAATAATGGTTATCAAATTATAGCAACATATATTTTATTTCAATATAATATAGTTAACTTGTTATTTTGCTTGAAGGTATATAAATTCTGTCGTACTAGTGGCAAATTTTATTTATTTATTTATGCCAATTTTGAAAATAATATATACATAGATATTTTGTGCTAGTCGCATACGAGATACATAAAATTTAATTCATGTATATATTAAAATTTTCAAAATTATTTTATTATTTATCTTAATTATTAAAAGGTATTTTAAAGATATTTTCTATTAATATCCAAATATTTATTGCAATTTTCAAAATTATTTAATATTGATCATTTTATTATTTATAAGAGATAATTTGGAAGTTTGTTGATTTAATATTTAATTAGTTATCTTAATTTAAATTAAGATTCAATTATTTAATTTAGCTAAATTTTACGTATAAAATCTATTTGGATTTGGATTGAATTTAAATTTAGATTTGATTTTATGGATTTAAATTTAATAATTGAATTATCTAATTGGGTTTAAATAAATCCTAATCCTTATCCAACTTGGAATTCCCACCTCCTATATAAGGAGAGGTACTCATCCACATTATTTTTTCATAATTTATACCACAACCAAAAATATGTGCATCGTGTCCGTGTCTCCATCTTTTTCACTATTTTCCTCCATTACAATTACATTGCCACCATCTTCGTGCCCACACACGGACACGTCATCCTCCAACCCCGACACAATACAAATCGCCAATTTTGATCTCCAAACCCCTAACCCTAATCCCAAATCAGCCTTGCCACAATAATTTCGGCCAACGACCACCTCCCGGTCGGCCAACCCCTTTTGCCGACCACATCGACCTTCTCCTGTTCACGCCAAACCCAGCCATGTCCCCTCCGTCTCCGTCGTAAACTACCATCGCCTTCCCATCGCCTTCTCTATGGACATCATCAACGCCATAACCAGGACCATCACAACCACCACCCTTATCCCAACTTCACACCACTACCTCGGCCACCCGCCGAAAAACCCCGGGCCTCCCTTCTGCCACCAACCGCCAGCTTCAATATCAGCCACAAACTGAAAACCCAACCCGTCGATGATTACCAGCATCGACCACGTCTCCTCCGCAGCACCGCCACCTGCGGCTGCCAATATACCGCACACCCAACCACCGTAACCCACCACCAGCCATAGCCGAAACCGCCTCCGCCACCACGTCCATCACCGGCGCCACCACCAAAAATCAAGCCAAATCTCCCAAAAAGAAAACCCAAATAAATATGACCACCGCTTATACCACTCACCTGCGACTTCTCGCCGCCGGCAGCCATCGCGAGTTCCTCTTCCGGTCCAGCGCCGAGCTCTCCCAGCACTGCCTCTCCGCGAGCTGGCCGCCGCCCTGCGTCAACCTCCACCCACTCTTTTTTCTCCCTGGCCGACACCCTCACCATCGTCGCGAGCTTCGTCTGCATCCGGCGTCGGATCTTCCCAGCCCCGACCTCCTCGTCGTCGCCACCTGCCTGGTCAGCCGCGACCGCCCCGGCGAGCCTCTCTCCTCCGCTCGCGACCATTGAGCTCCGCCCACCTTGTGAAACCCCATCGCCGGCCACCCTCACCGCGAGCGTCGCCTCCCAGCACCTCCGCTCCGTCCCCTTTCTCTCACCCCTGACTTCTGTCCCCGCGCCTTTCTCTCTCCCTCATCGACTTTTCACCGCTCACTCACTCTACAATCTCTCCCTGACCCCCTCCTTGTTCATATTTCTTATATTGAAGAGAAAGGGACACAGCTGTATAATTTTTGGGTTTATTCTTTTATTATATTACTTTTATTTTTTATTCCTTTTCCTTTCCCTCTCTCTCCTCTCCTTCTTTTCCATATTTCTTTTTTTCTCTGCAGTTTACTTTATAATTAATTACATTTTTATTTTTGTTTGGGTTCTGTTGTTTGTTTTTTTGTTGTGTGTGTTGTTGGTTTCCTTGCACTGAGAACAAAAGTGATAGTATTCATAGCATTAATACTATGTACATATTTATATTATAAGTATTTGTACTACTTTTAGTAAATACCAATATAAATAAATAGAATTGTATTTTTAAAACTATTTAGTAACAAAAATAAGTTATTGGGACTTAACCCTATAGGTAATTTCAAACTAGATTGCCAAAGCCTAATATTATTATTAATTTTGTGATCGCACTATTTTATCTAATTAAAATTTTAGTTGCTTGAAAGTATTATATATATTTTTATTTTTTAAAAAATGTTTTATCTAAATATTTTCATTTGTGAGATATAGTTTTCTATCTAAATTGGTCTTTACAAAAACTTAGAATTTTTGCCTAAATCGATTTTGATTTTAAGTGTTTACCTAACAACATATTTTTATATAGTATCCTACTAAAATATTATTTTGACAAAATTAGAGTTTTACTTTATATATATATATATATATATATATATATATATATATATATATATATATATATATATATGCCAATGGCCTTGTAGCCTACCGGTTAGGGCCTTTGGCACCCGGGGCATCGGACGGAGTTCGAGCCCCCACGGGGGCGGCTTGGTGGTTCGCCCACGGCCCCCGGGCCAGGCGGTGGCTGGGTGTCTCCGACACGGCCGCTTGGTTTAAAAAAAAAAAAAATATATATATATATATATATATATATATATATATATATATATATATATATATATATATATATATATATATATATATATATATATATATATATATATGATTTTCAAGTACGTAGTTATCTAAATGTTTTGGTAATAAAATACAGTTTTCAAGGTTATAAATAAAATTTTTAAATTTGTATTATTTGATCAAATTTCTTCGATTATCGTTCAGTCCATGACCAGCCCCATTATTTCCGTTTCCTTACCAATTTTGTACTTTCTTATGTCCATCCTAACTAATTTGACCCTTCTGGACCCAATGGAACTGTCCGTGCCACCATCAGAGGTCATCTTGTATAGTTGTTGCACCAAAGTCGCAGTTCGTGCCACCTTGATCATCGCAGCACACTAGGCGTCCTACCAAGCAAGATACCTTGCCATTATACTGTTTACATTCAGTCTGCATTTTATTACATATCACTGTTTATTATTTCTAGTTATTACAGTTCTTGATTTACTACATGCTCAGTGATTATTAGTTACTTTGTTACTATCCTTTGATTGCATATGAACCTAGAGTTAGGGGACTACCATTTGTAGTGTATTGCATATGCCTCGACACAGTTGTACCACGAGGATGTGTGAGACGAGTAGCATGTAGGGGTCCTTGCATATAGGCTGATCCCCCGTGTGCATACGTTAGGGCTAACTGCTAATAGAGGCACGTTAGGGCTAACTGCTAATAGAGGCATGTTAGGAGACTTAGCAGTTAGTAGAGGTATATGAGACATGGATGTGACTCTGTTAGGCATTGGATGGAAAGAACAGTTCCTTAACGTATGGATCCTTTATGCACTTTCCTATTACTGATCCTGCTGGCCTCTGACATGCGAAGAATGTTATGCTTTGAGGTCCCTGGTATCCTGATGGGACGATACCTGAGATTACTGCTCCTGAGCCGGATGCCCATGCATTGGTGGTTTGTTCTTAACTGCAAGAACACAGTAGTACGGTTAGATTACCTTATTATTGTCTTGTCACTTATTTTCTTTGTGGCATGATACGTATCTAGTCCCAAGTATTTTGGGACTGGGGCATTACAGTTAGGCATTGGGTGGGAAGAACAGTTCCTTAACGTATGGGTCCTTTATGCACTTTCCTATTACTGATCCTGCTGGCCCCTGACATTCGATAAATGTTATACTTTGATGTCCCTGGTATCCTGATGGGACCATACCTGAGATTACTGCTCCTGAGCCAGATATCCATGCGTTGGAGGTTTGTTCTTAACTGCATGAACACAGTAGTACGGTTAGATTACCTTATTGTTGTCTTGTCACTTATTTTCTTTGAGGCATATTTTGTGTAAGCCCCTGAATTTAGGGCTTATTTTTTTCAATTTTATAATTCAATTATTTGTAATAGATATTATTATTTGATTAAATGCTCTTTACCGTGACTTGGATTTCTAGAGCATCAGGGATGTCAGTCTCTGGAAACTTCTTCTTGAAGTTTGTAGTAGACGAGATTATCTTCATGTTGATATATCGTGTCCCACTCGAACTTGCTCCTTTGTACTCTTTTTGCTTCGTGCAAGTTCGGGTCAATTTAGACCATTTAATTATTAATTGATTTCCCACTCTTTCCCTTGATCCACATAAGCACGTTACCATGACTTTTAATTTAGGAGCACCAGACTAGTCATTTTCTTGAAACCAACTTGTCATACATGATCTACTCGAGACACTCTTCGCCCATGACCTTCGTGTCCCACTCAGACACACCATCTTGTGCTTTATTTTCTTCGCATAACTTTTGGATCAATTTAGGCCAATTAATTATCCACCGTAAATTGTGACCTGACTTCCAATTTAATTTCGGGACCCGACATCGACCCAAACCTGTCAACCCCAGATATGGACATAGCCCACACGAAGCCTACTACTCGTATGATACTTTTGTCCCATTTATTTGAGTCCCCACATGCTACTTATTTACCCATGATTATAAATACCTAAAAATAATTTATTTATTGCACCTAGTCCATTTTGGCCCAACCCGGCTCTACTGAACCCGACCCCAGCTCCATGTTACCCTCCATCATGACTGCCCATACACCCCACTGATATTTTTCTCTACTCTAAATATCTCTCTTTATGTATAAATATCTAATTCTCTCATTTGTATATATATACACATATATATACATATAATATATATATACATATATAATATCTCACTTTCTTTCTCACCCATCACCCTCACTCTCTCTTCACACCAGCAAACCTCCCCCCATGTGGCCGAACACCCCTCTCTCCTACTTTCTCTTTCTCTCTCTCCATCTCATTAATATCTCTCATTCTCTCTCTCCCTCTTTATATATTATACACACATAATATATACTATATCTCTCTCTCTCCTTAGCTGCACACTCAACTCACATCCCCACCCCTCTCTTGTACGTGAATGACCACACCCCTATCTTCTTCTTCATTAATATTTTTCTTCTCCTTCTTCATTTCCTTCTTCTTCTTCATTTTTTTTCTTCATCACCACCTCCACAAACCACCAACACCCTCACCATCAAACCACCAACACCATCACCATGGCCATCTTCTCCTCCTCCCGAGCACCAACTCCTCGGCCTCCTCCCCTGGCCGGAGCTCGGCCGCCCATGGCCAAGCTTCCCGAGCTCCACCCCGCTTCATCATCATCATCATCATCATCATCATCTCCTATTACCATCACCATCTTCAGCCACCGTCGCCGGCAGCCCTCGCCGTGCCCACGGCCGGTCCACCGTCGTCGTGCCCCCTGGTTGCGCAGTTGTGCCAGGCCGGCGATCCCCCCCGTGCGGCCAGCTGCACAGCAGTAGCCAGCAGCAAGCAACGTACAGCAGCGTGCACTGTGTGCGCGTGCGCGGGCCGCCGTCGCGCGCCGCCGCACGGCCCTGCCGTCGACCGCCGCCGTCGTGGCCGACCACCCCTGGCCCGGCGCCCCTCCGACGACCCCCCCGTGGTGCGTCCCTGCGTCCCCGGTGCGAGAAACGCCCGACTCGTGCATTTTGTACTGAATCCCGTCGACGCTGCGCGCGGACGGAATTCAGAATGTGCGCCTCATCGCAGCAACTTTGCGCATATTTTTCAGAAAATTCGACCGTTGGATCGGCAATTTCTTCGCTCCGTTACAATCTCGGTATATAGCTCTTCACTCCCCTGAAATTTCACCCGTTAATTCCGTCTTTTACTATATGAAAATCGGCCACCAAGATGACCCTTTAAATTGTGTTATTTTTGGACAGTTTTGTGGAGCCAACTTCGTCGACTCGTAACTCTGTCGTTGTAGCTCCGTCTGGCGTGCTACTAGTTTCTATGCGAAGTTGGTATAACCCTCTTCCTACCCCTTAAGTTTCGTTTAATTGTGAGCACGTTTGATTGGTTGAATTCGACGCCAAAGTTTGCCGTCCGAATTCGTAATTTCCAAGTTGTAAAATTCTATTTTTGAACTCGGGACTCCCGATTCAATTTCTGACACCACCAGTAGACTCGTGGCGTCGTTCTGGCATGTTTTCATATAAAGTTTGTTAGATTTGGAGGACGTGGGCCCTGGCGGTGTAAAACGGGCCCCACAGTCCGGGTCAACAGAACTTTTTGACGCCGGCTCATCGGAATCCAATTCCGGATATACCATTGAGTTCGTATCGTCATTCTGGACTCATTGACATATAATTTGCTAGGTTTTAGTGGACATTGGTTCCGGCACGTATTTCGGTGCAAGTCGGATACTAATATCCGGGTCAACTGGTTATTTTGAGTTCGGCTCATCGGAATCCAATTCCGGATATACCGTTGAGTTCGTATCGTCATTCTGGACTTGTTGACATATAGTTTGTTAGGTTTTAGTGGACATTGGTTTCGGCACGCATTTCGGTGCAAGTCGGATACCAATATTCGGGTCAACGGTTCATTTTGAGTTCGGCTCATCGGAATCCAATTCCGGATATACCGTTGAGTTCGTATCGTCATTCTGGACTCGTTGACATATAATTTGCTGAGTTTTGAGGACATTGGCTTCGACACGCTTTTCCGTGCAAATCGAATTTCAATATCCGGGTCAACGGACCATTTTGAGATCGGGTCAACGGAATCCAATTCTGGATATACCGTTGGGTTCGTATCATCATTATGGATTCGTGGACATATAATTTGTTAGGTTTAGTGGACTAGTATTCTTGCATGTTTTTCGGTGCAAAGCGGGTCCGACACGGACACCGTTTTGACTCGAAATTACCTTTTTGCCCCTGTGTCCAAATTGGACTTGTGGGCAGGCTATTCTAGCTGATTTGACTATTCTGGACACGTTGGTAATGGTTGTCTCACCATTCGACAACATCTGTAGATTTTTACCCTAATATTATAATCTTTTCCTTTTGTGGTATTTTGAGATCCATCGATTCCAGTGATTTCACAACCACTGAAATTGAATGTGTTGACCCTGTGGATGTTTATAGAGACTAGCTTTGATCCAGTTTGACCATGGTTGACTACTTTGACTGAACGCCGAAGTAGAGTCAACATTTGACCTAGGTTAGACTAGTTTTGACCTTGGTTGACCACAATTGACTATTTTGACCAAAAGTCAACCGGAAGTCAACCGTAGCCTAAAATTGACCAGAACTTGACCGAGGTTGACCAGTCGACCCAAAGTCAACTGTTAGTCAACGTTAGTCAAGTTTGACCTAGGGTTGACCAGAGTTGACCAGTTGACCTAAAGTCAACTGTAAGTCAACCCTTGACTTAGATTAACCTAGTTTGACTTGGTTTGACTTCTTGTGACCTAGTTGACTTAGTATGACTTGATTTTACTTCCAAACCCTTATATTGATACAGTATTCCACCTATAGGTCCTCGAGGCACTGTTCTTGGACCAGTTGACATATTCCACCAGATCACAGGCGAGTACATTCTCTGATAATATTTTTGTTTTATGATATTGTCTATGTTTCTTGTATTTAGTGTAGATATCCTTGTTCTCTTGACACATTGTTCACACGGATTGGTATTTCTCTGGATCCCATCATGAGATATTATTTCTCGCTTTCCTTGGTATATCTTGTGCAAGTCTTTCTTGTTCCTTGTGCATTGTATAGACACGATTCCTGCGAAGGCTAGCTACCCTCTCAGAGAATCGTGTGTCATGATGTGTCATGGTTGGATCCACTATACTGGTCGGGGACGGAGAGTATTAGTGTAGATGTGTGGTCAATACCCGCCTTGTATATCTTGTGAACCTTGTGAATGCCAATCATACACCACACGTATGGTTGGCTAGATCATGACCTTGTGCAGACCCAAGCCGGCCACATATTGTAGCTAGTACTCACATACTTAGATAGATGATTCTTGATTCTTGTACATGCCATGATCAGTTTTACTTGCCTTATTATAGCTCTAGATTTACAGCTTACCTTGCCATGATACTCACATGTATATTCATGATTTCTTGTATATTCCCTCTATTTACTGCTACATTTTCAATATCGTCTAATTAGAACTGTTATTTGAGATTTGTGCTCATTCTATCATGACTGGATATGTTAACAAAATTTTAGGAGTAGTTGTGCCCTCAGTATTGGACTTCATGATGTTGCTAGCTGAGGTGGATCTCACTATTCTTCTATGTGAGTTGCCTGGTAGTTATCCTTAGTTAGTCTTGTTGTTCCTTCTTTATTTTCCTGTCTCATGATCCTTGTAGATTCTAGTTGTTCTAGTGATATTGTTATTATTTCTTGTCTTATCTTCCTTAGTTTTCGTGATGTGATATGAGTACATTTCTAGTTATGGATCTTTAGATGTTGTAGTTAGTATCGGGTACTTGACAGCGCTCTACCGCCGATACTGCGGCGTAGGCTGGGCGTGGCCCACGTATTTGTACCCATATATCCGGATGCGGGTCGTGACATTTTGTATTCAGTATTTATGGCATGTTCTTCCTGTATCTTGTTACGTCCCTCTGAGGACCTGGTTATCTCTCCAGGTGTGTGCTTTTGTGATATTGCAGGTGTTCTAGCCGTGGCCATGATCATCGCTATTCTTCGAGGATGATTGTACTTTGATCGTCTTCGCTTCGCTCACCATACTTTCTTTTGTTATATATTTCTTTTCATAGTTGGTAGTGGATTTGTCTCAGCCCAACTACATGTACCAATGACAATTTATAGTTGATTATATGACATCTTTTATTCTTTTATTTTGTGGATGAGATTAGTTAGCCTTGGTTTTACTGTATTTACAGCTTATGTATATATACGAGGATTCCATATATTGGACCATACTTCGTATGTATACAGCTGGCATGAATACGTACCTAGTCCTAAGTATTTTGGGACGGGGCGTTACAGTCGACATCGAGGTTTCTGATGAAGAAGAACCTCCCATGGTCGATAAACTCGTTCAAGAGATTGTCGTCTCAGAACGACATAGTGGACAAGTTGAGACTGGGGATGATGGAGACATTCGCTTCATCTCTGGTGGCTCAGATGCGGGGAGCAGCAAGAGTAGACCTACTTCAGCTGCCTCTACCGATCTTGTTTTACCCTCTATGAGAATGCTCCCTTAGCCTCTAGTTCGATCTCCTTCAACCGTTGCTCTTAGAGTTCCGAGCGATGCAGCTCCTGTAGGAGTTGGCTTTAAATATATAGCTGCCACTCCAGATGGCCGTGACCGGGTATGTGGGGTGGCAGATGGGCTTGTAGTATCTTTCTATACTTGATTGCAAAGCTTAGTAAGAGTAGCCATAGCCACAAATTTATCTTTTATTGCTTTGCGGAACACAACTTCAGCTTTGATAATGCCATCCACGAGACAGGCGATAACGTAAGAGCAGACGCCTTAGATCAGTTAGTTGCTAGCTTACAAGAGCCCATCATTACTCTCCAAGCTTTGAAGAAGGGTGATTTTGACTCCCTTGTGGCAGTCGAGTATCGGCGCCTAACCCATGAAGTTATTCAAACCAATGTTTTTTCCAGCAAAAACTAGAGGATATGGCCACAGAAAAGAGTCAGTTGACTCAGTTAAAGGAGCCAACTGGGACAGCAATTTTTTTTTGACGATGACCTAGTGATTGCTTTGAAGAAAGATGAAGATAGGCTTCGTATAGAGATGGAGTCCCTTATAGCCAAACGAGCTGATTATGAGACGCATTTGGAAGAAAAATGTCAAAAGCTGAGGGAACTGGAGCAGCAGTTGCAAGCTTTGAACGTATCCCGAGAAGCCGAGGTGCATCGATGTGCCCCTATTCTGAGGTTCATGTCAGAACATAAGAGAAGGACAGAGGCGACAGAGAACATTGTTGCTGGCCAGGATAATCGAGAGAAATACATTACAGAACTGAAGGCACGCATCCTGGCCCTTAGTACCCCACAATGATGCCTTTTATCTGTCTTTTGCTTTTTTTTTCCTTTTTGTTTATCCCATGAAATGTAATGAACTTATAAATTCCATGGATTTGTGAATAAACACTGTTTTTGTTTTGTTCCGAGAATGCATTTGGTATTAATATACACATAACAGATTCTTTTGAAGAACAACATCAACTATCATATCTGTTCAGATGTAGTAAGGACATAACAGATAATGATGACATTGTCTTTGTTGTGACTATTTTGCCAGAGGTATATATATACATGACAAATAGATATGGATGAATGATAGAATTTAGAGGACGTGATTCTTCATTCACAGATGATTGTAGGCCTTTAAAAATGACAGTCACGCTGAGTTGATCAGGACATAGTCAAAAGTCACGCTCAGTTGATCCAGACAATATTTACAAATCACGCTGGGGAGACAGCTCATCATTTGTCAGAGAGTAATTATGAATGACAGCACAACAGTCGAAGAATGTCTCTTCGTATGCCACGTATGCACAGAATTCGAGAGATCACAGCCGTCTATCGCGTGATTTTCGAAATCTTCTTCAGCAAGACTCAACCTTCGTCAAGTTGGCGTACCAAAAGAACTTTTTGTCATTTAATGCGACTGACAAAAGCAATCACTGTCAGAGATTTTGTGTCAGTCGAGGCATGCTGAATCAAGACAGCTGGCAGTCCTATCTCAAGTCTGCGTGTATTTTGAGCTTTCCCTCAAATCTGCGTGGATTCTGAAGTTTTCTTCTTCAAGTCTGCGTGGATTTTGAAGCTTTTTGTCTCAAGTCTGCATGGATCCTGAAGCTTCTTGCCCCAAGTTTGCATGGATTTTGAAGCTTTCTACCCCGAGTCTGCGTGGATTTCGTCTTCAACAAGTCTGCGTGGATTTCATCAAATTGGAGTACGTGGCAGCCATGCCACTGATCTCTCGCCTACGTGTCTTGTAACTTGCACACGACTCATGCATGATTGCCATGTGTCCAACAGTTACAGGCCACGTCCAGTAACTGCTCACAGTCTTGCGTATGTTAAATCCTGCGTAATTTTCAACTAAGCACAGGCTGTGAAGACAGTTATCTTTTCAGTTATTATTTTTGACTCTATAAATAGAGTTCTTTTTCTCATTCATTGGACAGATACATAGTTATCTACTGTCAAAATTTTGAGAGCTTTTCTTCTTCGCATAGTCCAAGGGATAAAGTGATCGTCTTCTAGATCAGATTCCCACAGTTATAATTTTCCCAGATACACAATAAATAAAGAAATTTATTTATGGAAAACAAATTGGCGACTCTGCTGGGGAAAACCATCTCCTCTTCTGAGATGGCAACAACTCAATGCGACACTTCGTCAATCGGCTCAACGAAGAAGGTGATGACGATCAAATTCGATCAACTCGCCTATGAAGAAATGCAGCGGGCTAAGAGTGGTAAGCCCACTACAGCCTCCATCATCACTGCCAAGTCGAAAGGACACTCTGTCTATGTCCCTAAGAATCAGTTGGCAGCCAATGGTGAAGTCTCTGCCACAGTGTCTACTCCTAACACTGGCAAGAACTCTACTGCAAACACGCACACTCTTGTGCGCTCGAAGATGACAGCAATCAAAGATCACGCTAACAGTACTGGCTCCTTAGCCAAATCTGTTCCAGTGTGTGTCTCCAAAGTTGAAAGTCACGCTGACAGTACTGGCTACTTAGCCAAATCTGTTCCAGCGTGCAATTTCAACCTCAAAAGTCACGCTGACAGCACTGGTTCCTTAGCCAAGTCTGTTCCAGTGTGTAATTCTAAAATCAACAATCATGCTAACAATATTGGCTCCTTAGCCAAATCTGTTCCAGCGTGTATTTCCAAAGTCAAAAGTCACGCCAACATCACTGGTTCTTTAACCAAGCCTATTTCAGCGTGTATTTCATCTAAGAAGAATAGCTCTTTAGCTATCTCTTCTTCTTTGCCAAGTTCTACTAGAACTGGGGGTGGTCTTCCACACAAAGTCCCTTCGAAAAGGAATAACTCTTTAGTTGTTTCTTCTGCTCCTGTAGTCTTTACTTCAGGAACAGCTTTGACTGACAATTTTGTTAGTCAAAGAAAAGGAGATGATCTTTTGACTACTCTTCCTTCTGGACATTCTATGTCTCAAAACTTGAATGAGTCTAAGAAGAAACATTCCTTAATGTCTTCTTCTATGACTTCTTCGAATTGGGCACAGAATTTGTCTAGAAAAGGTCTGTTACCAACTCCTAATCAAGGGGGTGGTTCAACTCTTCCTTCTCTGCAAATATCCAGATCAATGGAAGGAAAACTCCATGTTTCCAAAACCAATGTGTTACCTCCAACTGATCTAAGAACAAAAATTAACATTTCTGGTGTTAAGAAACCATATCAGTTGGAAACAAGGATAAAAGATCCAGATGCAGAGTATGCAAGAAATTATGTGGCTCATATTAATCATTCTCTATATAATCAAGAGCCATCAAGACCTAAGAACAGGAAATATACTCCTCAATCTTCACAAACAGATTTACGAGAATATCTTCAACAGAAAAGAAGGAGTAATTCTGTGACAAAGGACCATGCTGAATGTGACTTCTATCCAAGAGTCATAATTCAATGCAGATGTCAATCAATGGCTTATGACCATGTTGATCATGAATGTGACTTCCAGCCAAGAGTCACAATGCAATGCAGATGTCAAACAAAACGACAATCTGTCTTCAATCGGATTCAGTGTGAACCTATGCCTGATGAAGATGAGCCTTTGTTTGCTTCTGTCAATATGACCTCTCGGGATGCTGGGGGTAGAGTTGATAGTCCAGATGGAGTATATAGAAATACCGGAGCAAGAGTCCTGGCCTCTAGTCAAAGAAATTTGATCTCTGAAGATGATTCTGAATTCCATGGAGAATCTAACTTCCCACCTCTTCCTACTGGGAGTAGTTCTCCTATAATTGACTTTGATGCACAAAGCAATGATTCAGAACAAACAACATCCACCAGTTCATCAATAATTCCTCGTACAGTCACGACTTATATGGTTGATGGGAATACTGATGAACCTTCTTCTTCCTTGACTCCTCAAGATCAAAGAATTACTTCTTTGGAACAACAAATGAAGTCTATGGCTGATACTATGAAGTCGATGCATGAACTCATGGCAACACAGATACAAAATCGACAGACTGTACCAGATGCCATACCAACTGACACTGATATGAGTCTAGTACAAGTTCCTCCAGCAGTACAATCCAATACTCCTGGACCAGCTCAACCAAACCCTAGTCTCTCTGGAGCTGGGGGTAGTGCTTACAATGCTGTTCCTCCTCCCAATTATTCTCTACAAGTTACAACTCCACAATCTTCCGGAGTTGTTAATGAAGAATTGAGGAATCTCAAAACTCAATTCGAGGCATTCAAACAGAAAGATGGTTTACAAAGGTTAGGCATCAAATAACCTTATCCGATAGAATGGAAGCAAGTATCGTATCCTCCTAAATACAAGCCTCCTACTATCTTATTCTATGATAGAACCACTTCTCCAAGTCAGTTTATTAATCACTTTGAAGTGATGACTGATCAGCTACAACCAAGCGACGCCCTCCTTACTCGGGTGTTTGTTAGATGTCTCAAGGGAACGGCTTATGAATGGTATAGAAGTCTCCCAGATGGGAGCATTACCTCATTTTCCGGTTTCAAACAGATGTTTCTTGAACGGTTCTATGAAGGGCTCAATGACATGACTATGTCTGCTCTTATTAGAATCAAGCAGAAAAATAATGAAACTACAGAAGAGTACATTAAACGGTTTCGAAGAGAAGCTCTGAAGATGCCTCTTGGAACTCCTGATGCTGTCACCATCGACACATGTAAATCAAACTTGTTGCCAATCATCAGCATGTGGACAGGATCCACTCAATTCCAAGACTGGCCTTCTTTCATAGTTAGTGCCAAGGCCGCAGAAATTAGTGCTGAAACCTTCAAAGGTTTAGGAGTGCAGATGACTCCTAAAGAAACAGGTCAAGGTACTAACAATAAAAATAATGCTCGCAAGGGAAAAGAAACTCTTGAAGTTAATCTTCAGAGTAAAGATGTATCAACTGTTCAAACTCCTACAACTCAACAACCAAGAACACCTCGCCCCAAAGAAGAATACTCTTTCGATGACGACGATGTCCTTGGTATCTTTGAATGTCTGCTGAAAGGTAATAAGATACAATTACCTGAGATCAAGAAACCTGATGAAGCTGGTAAAATAGATCATTCCAAATACTGCCCATATCACAGAATGTTGGGTCACACAATTCGTACATGTTATGTACTGAAAGAAAAGATCCAAGAAATGATTAAATCTGGAGCTATCTCTCTTACTCCAAAAGAGAAGACCGTCACCTCCAACGTCGTCTCTATGCAATTCGGAGATTTCCCTCCTCAACTCCTTGAAAGTGGGATCGTTTCTATTCCCAAGGCAACTCTTGAGATAGTGAACATTCCTCCTCTACAGTCTGAAGGATTAGTGCCAATCACTTTGGAAACAGGGGAAATCATGTGGATCCATCCTGATCTAGTGGTAGATTTTGAATCGCCTTCTCCTCAAAAGACTACTTCTCGAAAGTCCAAGAAGGCTGGAAAGATTAAGTCATGTCATATGACTTCTCTTGGATCTATTCCTGACACAGAGCCAAAAGAAAAAGAAGAAGCACTTGTTAGTGCTACTCGAACGGGGAAACCTTATCTAAAGGATTATTTTAAGAATCCTGAGGATCCTCTTGATATCCCTCTAGCTGATAAAGATGCTTCTAATGTTCCTCCTGAAGAAGAATCATCTACTGAACCTGTTCCTCCCAAGCCTACAGCTCTGGAGAAAGGCAAACAACAGGCTCGGTTTGATAAGCCAATTAAGAAGTCCTCTCCTCTTGGACTTCAGAAGCCTTATAATTTCGACATTTTAGCTCAGCTTGCTAATACTCCAGCTAGAATATCCCTCTTTGAACTTCTACGTCTTTCCAAAGAGACTCGGAAGACATTAAGTGAAGCACTTCTACAAGCTGACTCTTGTCTTGCACAATTGAAGAAGCCAGATGCAGAACCTGCCACTTGCTTACATTGCAACAGTGTATTAGAGATTATCCCAAATATCACCTTTACACAAGACGACATGCTACTGGAGGATAATCGATATGATCGGCCTCTCTACTACACTGGTTATATCGATACGATGAAGATAGATCGTATCCTCATTGATCCAGGGTCTGCTATAAGCATCATGCCAAAGAGTTTATTGGATGAACTAAAAATCCCTCTTCACAAACTCTCTAAGACGGTTACTACTATCCTGGGATTCAATCAAAGCTGAAGCGAGCCTTTGGGAAAGATTCATCTGAAGCTTCAGATAGGCGATTTCAGATCCAAAGTCACTTTCTATGTGATTGAGATCGTGGGATCCTATAATCTTCTTCTGGGGAGGCCCTTTCTTCATGAAAATAATGTGGTGCCTTCTACTCTTCATCAGTGTTTTAAATACATTGATAGCAATAGAAGAGTACAAAAAGAAGTTGCTGATATAAATCCCTTCCATGGGGTTGAAGCTTATTTCAATGATTCCCGAATGTACAAAGAAGAGTATACAAGGGTTATACAAGCTATGGAGAAAGAGGATTCACAAAGTGAGACCTTAATAATTCCTGTTAAAGGTCGAACTACTCAGCAACAATCTCCCAAACTCTCTGAAGAAGGTTCTTTCATCATTCCGGTGAGTGGACGGATTTCTCCGTTACCTCAGTCGTTTGCTCAAGACACAATGATTATTCCTGTCAGTGGGCGTACTGCAATTCCTGTATCTCCACATGTGAAACAGGATACTCTGCTAATTCCAGTTGGAGGGCGAATTATTCTTTCATCTCAAACTTCAAGGGAGCTCACCTCTTCTGAGCCATTTGTTATCGATCTTAATCGAAACAACGCTTCTTCTCGTTCTTCTTCTCCCCCTTTAGTCATTGACTTGGCTAAAATCTCTAAGGCTCAGCCTTCTTCCAATGTAAATACTGCTGCTTTTACATTTAATGAAAAGTCTCTATCTTTGCAGTATGCTGATGTGTGTAATTATGTTCATAGTTATTTACATTTGTTAGATAACTTGAACGCAATAACCATAGGGGTTGTACAGACTGTTCATACAGATGTATCCCTAGAACCTGTACAATCTTCATACTTTCTAGTTTCCAGCAGAAAGCCAGGAGACATTCCAATATTCTTCTATAAAGGGCCCCAAAGTCCTTCTGATTTAGAAGATGAAGACAAAGATGATGATACTGGAAGATTACAACTACGTCGTTATAGTCAGCAATCTAAAGACATCATCAAAAATATGGGCTATGACTTCAGGACTGGCCTCAATAGTAGAAAGGAAAGAAAAATGCCTGTTCGAATTCCTCCTCTGAAATATGAAAGGACGAAATGCGGATTGGGCTATATAGCTCCTACTCCTTTTATCAATATTATCCATGAAGATCCCGAGTCTGACGAAGATAAGAGATCTGATTCTTCTAGTACCACTTCTTGGGATTCCGATACGAGTATCGGTGACTTCTATTGTAACCTTCTGTCTTGCAACATGGTTTCCATTGACCATTCTGAAGAAAGTGATGAAGACGAAGAAGAGTTTGAAATCTCACCTGAATCAGAACAATGGGCCCAAAGATTAGATAATCAATGGGAGTTCCGTTTCGAGCAAAAAGAACCTCCGACTGAAGACAAACTTGTTCAAATAGATATTGGTGAAGAGGGATCTCCCAAACCAATATTCATCAGTGAAAGTCTTTCTGAAACTGATAAGCAAGACATGATCAAACTCATTCGTGACTACATCGATGTCTTTGCTTGGAGTTATGAAGATATGCCAGGACTTGATCCACAAATTGCAACTCACAAGCTCAATATCTTGCCGAATGCTAAACCGGTCAAGCAACAACAGCGACGATTTCGTCCAGACATTATGGTTGCAATTGAAGCTGAAGTCAATAAACTCATAACCTCCGGGTTTATTAGAGAGGAACAACATCCCGATTGGATGGCTAACATAGTTCCTGTCCTTAAAAAGACTGCCAAGATCAGAGTATGCATAGACTTCCGCGATCTCAATACGGCATGCCCTAAAGACGAATTCCTTCTACCAATCACTGATGTCATGATTGATAATACCTGTGGATTTGAACGGATGTCATTCATGGACGGATATTCTGGATACAATCAAATTAAAATATTTCCAGATGACGAGAAGCACACTTCTTTCAGAACACCGATCGGTACATACTGTTATACAGTTATGCCATTCGGTCTCAAGAATACAGGAGCAACTTATCAACGAGCTATGAGCACTATATTCCGTGAACATTTGCGGAAAATAGTCGAATGCTATGTTGATGATATTGCAGTCAAAAGTCGACAAAAGGAGGATCATATCCAAGATTTGAAGACTATATTTGATCTAATGCGTAAGCATCAATTAAAGATGAACCCTACTAAGTCCTTCTTAGGCGTCTCTAGTGGTAAATTTCTCGGCTTCGTCATTACCTCTAAAGGTATACACGTGGATCCCGAGAAGATCAAAGCCATCCAAGAGATGCGTCCTCCACACACCTTAAAAGAGCTACGAGGATTTCAAGGAAGGATCGCTTATATCAGGAGATTCATCTCTAATTTATCAGGACGCTGCAGACCATTCAACAAACTTATGAAGAAATGTGTTTCTTTTGTCTGGAATGATGAATGTCAGAAAGCATTCGATGATATAAAACAATATCTGATGAGCCCTCCAGTATTGGTACCTCCCGTTTCAGGAATTCCATTTCTCCTATATACTCGAGCAATGAGTCATTCATTGGGTGCGTTACTCGCTCAAAAGAATCAAAATGGTCATGAACAAGCCATCTACAATCTCAGTCGTACTATGACCGGAGCTGAACCTCGATATTCACCGGTCGAAAAAGAATGTCTAGCCTTGATGTTCGCTGTTCAAAAGACACGATATTATATCATTGGCCAGACTATTCATGTCATCTCCAGGATCAATCCTATACGGATCGTGATGAAGAAACCCAGTGTTTTGAATTCTCGATTAGCTAACTGGGGAATCCTACTTGCTCAGTATGACATGCATTATATTCTTCAGAAGTCAGTCAAAGGACAAGCTTTAGCTGATTTTCTGGCTGCTCATTCAATTCCAGAAGATTCAAAACTCTATGACAAAATTCCAGATGAAGTCCTAGATTCAAACCAAATTGCTGAAGAAGATCCTACTTGGCGTCTATTCTTTGATGGAGCTTCAAGGATAGGTCCTAATGGTGATATTGCCGCTGGAGTTGGAATCGTTCTTGTATCGCCAGAAGGTCTTGCTATCCAAAGAGCTTATTCTCTCGATCAGCCGTGTTCAAACAATGTAGCTGAGTATAATGCATTACTCATTGGTCTTCAACTTGCTAAACATCTAAATATTCAATATTTGGAGGCGTACAGAGACTCTAAACTCATTGTCAATCAGATAAAGGGTACTTATGAAGTCCGCCATCAAGATCTGGTTCCTTATCATAGATCATCTATAATTATGGCTTCTTCGTTTGAAGAATTCTTCATTGAACATGTTAGGCGAGCATGTAACACAGAAGCTGATGCTCTAGCTAATCTTGCAACAGTGTTGGCTATCCCAATTAGACGACAACAAATGATTATTGTTCGCAATCGAGAATTATTTCATCTTGAAAATAACCTGACCCTAGGACTTCCAGTTGACATTGATGAATCAACATCTCATGACGTCAACACAACAAGAGGATTTGGATTTAGTCGTAAATCTTTATCATCTTCATCTGATTCCAGCATGGAATTCATCTTCAGTAATTCGGCCGAGAATCAAAATACGGATACGGATTGGAGACTTCCTTTCTTAGATTTTGTATTGTATGATATTCTTCCGGATGATCCGAGTGAGGCAGCATCTATCAGACGACGATCACTCCGATTCTATTATAATCATACAACAAAAACCTTATATCGTCGAGCCTATGATGGTTTACTTCTTCGATGTGTTGCCGGTGACGAGGCTCAACGAATTATTCGTGAAGCACATGATGGAATTTGTGGAGCACATCAGCCTGGACCAAAACTTCAAGACCGTATTCGACGTATGGGTTATTATTGGCCTACTATGGTATCAGACGCCATCGAATATGCAAAGAAGTGTAAAGCTTGTCAAATCCATGCGGATTTTATTCATCAACCTTCGGAATTTCTACATCCGACGGCAGCATCATGGCCCTTCGAAACTTGGGGCATGGACATTATTGGTCCGATCAATCCGCCGTCATCCAAGGGTCATCGGTTTATTCTTGTAATAACCGATTACTTCTCCAAATGGGCCGAAGCCATTCCTTTGTCTGAAGTTAAGACGTCCAATGTCATTTGCTTTATTAAGCACCACGTCATCTACAGATTTGGTGTTCCTCGGCGCATTATTCATGATAACGGACCACAGTTCGTCAGTCAGAAGTTTACTCGATTCTGTGAAGATCACCGGATCAATAATGTGGCTTCTACCGCATATAATTCGGCAACTAACGGATTAGCAGAAGCTTTCAACAAGACCATCATCAAACTCCTAAAGAAGTTTGTCTCTACTAACAAACATAATTGGAGTGAGAAGCTCGGTGAATATTTGTGGGCTTATCGCACTACAGTTCGTAATGCTACTAAATGTACACCCTTCTCTCTGGTGTATGGTTGTGAAGCTGTTCTTCCATTAGAGATTCAAATTCCTTCTTTAAGGATAGCAATCGCTAATGAACTCACTGCAGAAAATAATGATCGTCTTCGACTTCAAGAATTAGAAGCTCTGGATGAAAAGCGATTATCTGCTCAACAGAATATTGAATTCTATCAAGCTAGAATTTTAAGAGCTTTTAATAAGAAAGTCAGAGTTCGGGCGTATCAAAAAGGAGAACTTGTTCTAACAGTTAGACGTCCAATGACTATGACTCATATGAGCAAGGATAAATTTGACGCAAAGTGGGAAGGACCCTATATTGTGAGCAAAGTTTTCTCAAATGGAGCTTATCAACTCTTAGAATTGGATGGTCAAAAAGTTTTGATGCCTATTAATGGCAAATTCCTTAAGAAGTACTATGTATAAATGTAAATGCTTGTAATCATCAGACAGTTTCATGTTTAGAAATAAAATTTTTATTTTATTTTTATCATAAATGATGATACATGATATTAAAGAAGATCACTATCATCATTTTCTATATTTGGACGTGGGCCACTGCCGTCCTTTTCGAAGACGCGATCAGCAAAAGAACTGAGAACCTCTTTGCTGGAACCCACGAGAAATTTACAAGCAGCCATCCTCATGGATTCTTCTTCTTCAGTCCTTCCTGGATCGAACAGGAAGTCCAGAATATCCCTTGGTGGCGTGGGTACAGACGAACCTTCGCCTGCTACCGCCTTCTTCAATTGAATTGGATCAGCAGGGCATTCTCCAGTGCCTTTCTGAATCTTCATGGCAATTCCAGCTTTCTTGGATGCTTCTTCAGACGACATTTTTATGTTTAAAAGAAGAAGTGTTCGTTCTTGTCAGATTTTTGCTATATTTATAGGCAGAAGTTCTACAAATAATGAAACGTCACGTTCATCCGACGGTTCATCCATCCATTAATTGCGTTCATCCGACGATTCACACATTCATTAATACTTGACGGTTCATCCGTTCATTTATTCGTTCGTTCATGATCTTCTATCAATTTATTAAGTGGGGATTCGTTATTGATCACGTTTTCATAACCTCTGAATCAATTCCGAATCTACTTGCTCATTTGTCATTTTTGACCTCTGCATAGAAATCAATCTATTTTCTTTTTGAGTTCCTACATATTATCACGTCCATAATACCTCTAATAATATCATATACTCTAAAACAGAAAAGAAGATTTCATTATCTATCATGTCCACAATTCATCCACAAATACAAATTATTGAGCATAGAAGAATTATCATTTCCATTCTCATTTCACCATAAAAAGTCTATTACATTTTCTTAGACTTTCTTACAAATCATAATGGAAATCTATTACAATCTTGGATTTTCATTCTACACCACAACAATAACCTAAAAGAGATCTATCTTCTTCTTTGGATCTTCTCCGTCGGACCTTCTCCGTCAGGTTCGTTGTTGGTGGCAGTTCCTGACTGTCTGAGTCCCAGTCACGACCAGATCAGCAGGAATCAAACTCTGGTCTTCTCTCTCAGACGAGAGGAGAACCACAGAGGATGGCAGCCCGAAGTCGTGGTGCTGCCAATACAATTGGTGGATTAGGAGCGACCTTTCAGAGGAGACAGGAATGTATCCAACCTTGGGATACAATTCCTAGTTCTCCCGTGAAAGGAACTCTACTACCCGATTTCTCGGGGTAGAGTTGACTCCACCATCCAACTCTCGTGTATAAAGGCTCTTCCTACCATCTGAGGAAGACCCTTCTATCCCACGAAGAGTTCTGAGTTGTCTGATTTATGCGTCAAAAGCGTATGAGCTCCCTGATGTAGATGTCAGCAGGATATTCTCCACAGCATCCACATCCACAATGCCAGTTCTAAAGAAAATTTTCAGCCAAGCTTCTGCAGAAAGTATTAAGAAGAAAAAGATTAGATCAACAGAAATCATTCAGCGTGCATTTATCAAACAGAGACAGGCGTGTATTGTTCAAATCAGAAACAAGAAACAGAAAGCCTATCTTCAACAGCAAAAATAGTACACGTATTACACTGACTTATCTTCAAGTTTGGTGCTAAGGATTGGCAAACTCATGTTTGATACAGTGCACAGAAGTCGAACATTAGAAAATATTGCTTTCCTGTTTGAGAGTAAAATCTCCCAAAAATTTTATTCTCAGAGAAGAAGAAGAGGAATGGGAGATGAGTATCTGTGAAACTCTTCTATCTATTTAAAGGGCAAAGTACAAGTCTATTCTTGGAAAAGATCCGCATAAATAGCGCTCGCAAACCGTGGAATGATTGTCACGTGTGCTTTGGAAGACAGAGCAACATTGAAAATAGTCAAAGGGTGCTAATTAATATTCTTCATTAATGCACGCAGATTAAACACAGAAGTTGTACTTTATTCTTCAAGACAGGCACTGATGGCCTTACAAAGGATAAAACAAAAAGAGTGCAACCAAAGCACAAAAGACACGCTCTATTTTCCAGAGCGACTGAGCTTAATGCCTAGTTCTTCTACGCTTTTGACTCCCATGCGGTGTAACAGAGCCTTCAACATTTTACGCTGCTCTATGAGGCTGCGCCCATCAGAAGAGAACAAGCCATTTAAGCCAAAATAGCTCAAGAAATTCTTGGCTAGTTGCAAGGGATCATCTTTGAGTTCGAAGACAAAGGGCTCTGGCTCTTCACCCCCAAAAGTGGGGTCACCATGGGAACAAAAACCCAACTTGCGTGCTTCTTCCTCAGCTTTCTCCTTTGGTGTCATGTTGACGTAAGATGAAGATTAAAAATGAATCTTCTCCCTGTTTATATAACAGAGCTCGCCGGCGGTTCATATTCCACCATAAACTGGATGCAATCAGTCTCGGAAAATGAAGAGTCATCATGACATTTAATAAGTTCATTTGAATGTTTTCAAAGAACTTTGAAGTCTTTCCAACTTCCGAAAAATTTAAAGTCATCTCAGCGTGACTGATCTCATTTTATCATCTTATTTTCAAAGTATTTCGAAAATTTTGAAGTCTTTTTCAATTTTTCGAAAACTTTGAAGGGGGTCTTGTAGGCCTTTAAAAATGACAGTCACGCTGAGTTGATCAGGACAGAGTCAAAAGTCACGCTCAGTTGATCCAGACAATATTTACAAATCACGCTGGAAAGACAGCTCATCATTTGTCAGAGAGTAATTATGAATGACAGCACAACAGTCGAAGAATATCTCTTCGTATGCCACGTATGCACAGAATTCGAGAGATCACAGCCGTCGATTGCGTGATTTTTGAAATCTTCTTCAGCAAGACTCAACCTTCGTCAAGTTGGCGTACCAAAAGAACTTCTTATTATTTAATGCGACTGACAAAAGCAATCACTGTCAGAGATTTTGTGTCAGTCGAGGCACGCTGAATCAAGACAGCTGGCAGTCATATCTCAAGTCTGCATGTATTTTGAGCTTTCCCTCAAATCTGCGTGGATTCTGAAGTTTTCTTCTTCAAGTCTGCGTGGATTTTAAAGCTTTTTGTCTCAAGTCTGCGTGGATCCTGAAGCTTCTTGCCCCAAGTTTGCGTGGATTTTGAAGCTTTCTACCCCGAGTCTGCGTGGATTTCGTCTTCAACAAGTCTGCGTGGATTTCATCAAATTGGAGTACGTGGCAGCCATGCCACTGATCTCTCGCTTACGTGTCCTATAACTTGCACATGACTCGTGCATGATGGCCATGTGTCCAACAGTTACAGGCCACGTCCAGTAACTGCTCACAGTCTTGCGTATGTTAAATCCTGCGTGATTTTCAACTAAGCACAGGCTGTGAAGACAGTTATCTTTTCAGTTATTATTTTTAACTCTATAAATAGAGTTCTTTTCTCATTCATTGGACAGATACATAGTTATCTACTGTCAAAATTTTGAGAGCTTTTCTTCTTCGCATAGTCCAAGGGATAAAGTGATCGTCTTCTAGATCAGATTCCCACAGTTGTAATTTTCCCAGATACACAATAAATAAAGGAATTTATTTATGGAAAACAATGATTCTTGATCCATTGAGGCTCAAGAACAAGATATGAGAATATATTCAGATGTAAATGGACATGACATATTGCAAGAAACCGGATCTGTTTAGATGTGATAAGGACATGACAAACACCGATTTTAAGAAATTATTATCTATGGTTTTATTTACAGAAAAGTAAATAAAGATAATAATTCAAAGATTTGAATCATGTACAATATTGATATCTCATACATTTTTTAAACATAGTATTTCTTGAGAAATTTGCCATTGATGGGCATCATAGCCACTCGACCGTCCATCCCGATCAATTGATAAGCTCCGTTTGAGAAAACTTTGCTTACAACATAGGGACCTTTCCACTTTGCTTTGAATTTGCCCTTGCTCATATGTGTCATAGTCATCGAACGTCTGACAGTAAGGACTAATTTGCCTTTTTGGAATGCTCGTACTTTGACCATTCGGTTGAAAGCTTTGGAGATACGGGCTTGATATAGCTCAATATGCTGTTGAGCTAGTAACCGTTTCTCGTCCAGCGCTTCAAGCTCCTGAAGCCGAAAACGATCATTATTTTCGGTCGTGAGTTCATTGGCAATTATAATTCTCAGGGATGGAATTTAAATTTCCAATGGTAATACAGCTTCACACCCATACACCAAGGAAAAGGGTGTACAACCGGTAGGATTGTGCACGGAAGTGCGATAAGCCCATAGACATTCTCCGAGCTTCTCACTCCAGTTATAATTGTTAATAGAAATAAACTTTTTGAGAATTTTAATGATGATCTTGTTGAATGCCTCAGCCAAGCCATTAGCTGCAAGATTATAGGCCGTTGAAGCGACATTGTCGATCCTGTAGTCGTCGCAGAATCGAGTAAACTTCTGGCTAATGAACTGTGGTCCATTATCATGAATGATTCGCCAAGGGACACCAAATCTGTATATTACATGATGTTTGATGAAGTTGATGACGTTATTGGTCTTAACTTCGGCCAAAGTTATAGCTTCAGCCCACTTCGAGAAGTAATCGGTTATAGCCAGTATAAACAGATGTTCTCTAGATGATGGTGGGTTAATGGGACCAATGACATCCATGCCCCAACCTTCATAGGTCCATAATATGGCAATCGAATGGAGAAATTTCGATGGTTGATGAATGAAGTCTGCATGGATTTGAAAAGCTTGACATTTCCTTGCATATTCAATGGCATCTGATAACATAGTGGACCAGTAGTAGCCCATACATCGGATACGATCCTATAGCTTAGGAATGGGCTGATGTGCTCCACAAATACCATCGTGAGCCTCACATAGTATTTGTTTTGCTTCATCTCCTACTAGACAACGTATTAGTAGACCATCAAACGTTCATCGATAGAGAGTCTTGGTGATATAATTGTAATAGAATCGGAGCGATCGTCGACGGATAGTTGTGGCTTCTTTAGGATATTCAGGTAAGATGTCGTGTACCATGAAGTCAATGAAAAGAGCTCTTCAGTCTTCACTGATGGCATTAATTTCTGTTGAATTCAATGTTAGAATTATTCTCGATGCAAAATAATTCTCTGTTAGTGACAACAACCATCTGCTATCTTTCGACTGGAATTTCTAATACTGCAGCAAGATTAGCTAGTGCATCAGCTTCTGTATTGCATGCTTATCGGACATGCTCAATGAAGAAGCCTTTGAATGATGTAGCCATTCTAACTGTTGTCTCGTGATATGGGATAAGATCCTGATGTCGAACTTCATACGCTCCTCTGACCTGATTGACGATCTGTTTAGAGTCTCCATAAACCTCAAGATATTCAATATCCAGCTGTTTAACTAGTTGGAGACCAATGAGCAAAGCATTGTACTCTGCCACATTGTTGGAGCATGATTCGTTCAGAGAATAAGCTCTTTGAATAGCCAATCCATCGGGTGATACGAGGATAATTCCGACTCCGGTGACGATGGTGTCTTTGGGTCCGATTCTGGATGCTTTACCAAAGAATAGACGCCAAGTAAGAAATTCTTCAGAAATCATGTTTGATTCCACGATTTCATCAGGAATTTCATCACAGAGTTTAGACGTCGCAGGAATTGGATGAGCCGCTAGAAAGTCAGCGAGGGCTTGACCCTTAACAGACTTTTGGGGAACATACACCATATCATATTGTGCTAATAATATGGCCCATATAACGAGCCTGGAATTGAGCAAACTGGGCTTCCTCATCAAAACTCGGAGAGGGTTGACTCGGGAGATGACATGAATGGTTTGGCCTGTGATATAATGTCGTGTCTTTTGAACAGCGAACATCAAGACTAAACATTCTTTTTCTATCGGACTATAATAATGTTCAGCTCCGATCATCGTACAGCTGAGATAATAGATAGACTGCTCATGACCCTCTTTATTCTTCTGGGCTAGTAATGCACCCAATGAATGATCTATTGCTCGAACATACATCAGGATGGGTATTTCTGAGACTGGAGGCACTAGAACTGGAGGGTTCATCAAGTACTGCTTTATGTCTTCAAATGCTTATTGGCATTCTTCAGTCTAAATAAAAGATACACCTTTCTTCATGAGTTGAGTGAACGGTCTGCAGCATCCAGACAGATTCGAAATGAATCTCCTGATATAGGCAAGCCGACCCTAGAATCTTCGTAGCTCTTTTAGATTGCATAGAGGACGCATCTCTTGAATGGCTTTGATCTTCTCGGGATCAACGTGTATACCTTCAGAGGTAATGACGAATCCGAGAAATTTTCCACTAGAGACTCCCAGGAATGACTTGGTAGGATTCATCTTGAGTTAATGTTGGCGCATTAGATCGAAGATAGTTCTTAAGTCTTGGATGTGGTCTTCCTTTAGACGACTTTTGACAGCAATATCATCGACATAACATTCAAATGTCTTCCGTAAATGATCACAAAAGATAGTACTCATAGCTCGCTGATAAGTTGCACCAGCATTTTTAAGACCGAATGGCATGACAGTGTAGCAATAGACTCCAAAAGAAGTACGAAAAGATGTATGTTTCTCATCTTCTGGATGCATCTTGATTTGATTGTGTCATGCTCCGCTCTCGTAGGAGCGATCATCCTCGCTAAGGCATGATGTCGCACGAGCCTAGATTGCGCTCGTGCAAGACGGTTTCATAACGGCTGATTACAGCGGTTCAGCGACTGCGACGGGGTTGTCGCACAGAAGTCCCAAACAGAAACATTGAAACATACAGCAAAAATTTAAAGACAACACACAAGTTATTCAAAAGTACTCTTTATTGATATTAAACAATGAGATTACAATGGGCGCAAGGCCATGATTACAAGTCTCTCAAGCTCACTTTTCTCTCATTTATAAGTCACTCTGCTCTCTCTTATCTCTCGATACAATGCTTGAGCCAGCGAAAGCTTCGGAAGGCGATGTCTATACATTATGTCCCTTATAAGTCTTTGACTCCATGCGGCCGTACGCTTCGAATCGCCAAGGAACTCCGTGCCTCGATGCGTCCAAACGAGCTCCGTACCACGAGCTTCTACTTGTGCTTGCACATGGAAACTGTGTGGGTGTTAGTACTCAACTGTACTGGTGGAGTGAGCTCCTCGCCCATCCATACATAACCGACACGCTCATTTACTTTGTGCAGCTTAAATCCCTTTTTGATTGTCTTACTTGTCTTGCCTTCGAATCAGTTTTAAGACTACGACGCCTGACCAAAACGATGTGCCACAACAAGTTCGTGCTATAATGCCAACGTGTATTTCGATCGAGGCAGTGCCTCATCGCTTATGTACTTGACCGAACTTCAACTCAGGACGGCAGGGTCATGCCACACTCTATTCGTGACTTCAACATATTCGAGACAGTGCTTCGTCGAGGAACAACTTATGCAAACTTGACCGTGCCAAGACTTTCACTTAAACTCAAGTGCCTCTAGACCAATTCTCATGCCAATGACGTTAAGGGAACGACTCGTGCAGGTTGTGCCTCTAGACCTTGCTTAGACTTGTTCGTGCTTCAAGATTGAGGCCGTGCCTCGCAACTTATCAAGACTTATCCATGCTACCGCCTTACGGTCTTCCTATTCGACTCATGAACCAACTTAGACAAGACTTGTGAGACATAGTATCGACTTCATGAACATTTCGACGCCAAGTATAGTGCCAAGCACGGTGCCTATGCTGCAGCCCAATCTTAGGCCCAGACATTGTGTTACTGATGGGACAAGCATTCAAGTTCTAGATTCAATCCAAAGGCATACACGCGGTTTGCAGCTATTCTGTCGACCCATCTACATGAGTGGTTACTAGCAATGTCAAGCTATCTTGGACTCGGCTCGAGATATTGGCTCGTCCCTCCGTAGGTAGCTAGCCTCGGAAGCGCCAAGTATCTCCCATGCGGTTATCCAGCATCCTACCTTAAGCCGCCTCGCTCCTCCCGGGCCGACATGATCCCGGTACCCCGGCGATCACTCGAGAAGACTACACCTTGTCGACAAGTTGTCCAATGACCATACAGACTGAACTCGATCTATCAAGTCCTTCCTTAACCATGACCATGCTTTCCAACTTTCTATCGAGACTCCCAAGTAGCGGGACCGATCTCGTGTGCGAGACTTATCGAGACTCCCAAGTGGCGGGACCGATCTCGTGTGTTTCCTTGTCGAGACATAGCGAGACTCCCAAGTAGCGGGACCGATCTCGCGTGCTTACTTATCCAGACTTATCGAGACTTAGCGAGACTCTCAAGTAACGGGATCGATCTCGTGTGTTTCCTTGTCGAGACAAAGCGAGACTCCCAAGTAGCAGGACCGATCTCGTGTGCTTACTTATCCAGACTTATCGAGACTTAGCGAGACTCCCAAGTAGCGGGACCGATCTCGCGACAACCAGTCACGTGGACTTCCTTTGTCCGTGGCATGCTTTTCACTAAACCGACCGTGGCTCGTGCCTTGGACAGACCTTGTTCTCTAGGCGACGCTATCGCTCAAGTCATATACTTTATACGATGAGCCTTGTTCTCGAGGGACTACGTGACTTAACAATCGCAGATAGAGCGGGACAGTGCTAGAAATGGCTTACATTGACCGGCATAACTTTGCCTAACTTACTTGTGTAACAACTTGATGAGAAAAGGCTGTGCCAAGTTTCGCATCGAGGGAACGTGCCGTGCATGCGTTCGACTTGAACGACCAAGTTCTCGGGTGCCTAGACTTAAGCCAAAAGTCGTGTAAGACGACTTAACCTACGGGACGTGTGAAGGCTATGCCAAGCCTTGGATGACGGGACCGTACATGCTTTATCAAGCATTCATGCGGGCGACGCCTATGACTTAGGCTAATTCGAGTGTCGTGGCAACTTAGCAACTTAGGCCAACTTCCTTCTCCCAAGCCACGGGACGAAGGATCAAGTGTCATTTTGAAAGCACGCTGAGCCGACTTCTAAGCAGACCGTGGGACCATTTTCAATGTTCTAAGACATTCCGATCCATCGAGATTATTCCCTTAGCTATGTGCGTTCGTAGATTTTATATTAGCCTACTTGTGCAAGTTGAAAACATGCCAGTTATTATGTGAAGGCTAAAATGAGGCAAGTTCATCGAAACTACCCCACCTGAGCGATGAGTCGCCTTGACCGAGCGAGCCTTCGAGTAGCCGTTGCGAGGCTAAGTCCGAACGTCGTCGGCATTTCGATTCCTCCGATTGACTTTGCGGGACGGGGGACTACAACATACACCACTCAGAACAAGTCTCATCCTTGAGACTTTCGTGAAGGCAAGCAATCCTACCATTTCTATGGCCAAGACTTAATCTTACCTAGACACGAAACTATAACGGTCATACGGGGTACGCCATAATTTATCGCACACACTCCGCCTACGCGTTTCTTCGATTCCGAGCCACGCTCGCACTATTATCAATCTTTCCCTTTAACACGATTTCAAATTCTCGACACTCTTCCATTCCCCAAGTCTCATTTGAATTCAACGTATCGTTTGGTTAGATCGTGCACGCATTCCAGGCATCTCCAAGCCAAGCCGCATGATAGAAAATTCGTTATTCTCACTCGAGTCGCATCGTGCACATACTCAGGCATCCCTGAAATATATGCATGTCAGCCGAATCTTGTGAGGGGTATTCCTATATTCGTAATTCACTCTATCCATCCATGCCAATCCTCAAGATCAATCTTTCGATTGATAATTCTTGGATCAGGGTATCTCGCCTAACCGCTAGGCCATTTCTCAAGACTAAGTCAATGTCAGGATTGGAATCATAGTTCCCCAACAATAATGCCAACACTGACCCCAATCCTAGGGTCAAACCATAGTCGGTAGTACGGGATTTTCTACCCAAGCTCGCGTCACTCAGATTTTTAGACATCGAGCATGATCACCTAGTTCGCATCAAGGCGTTCGTTGCATAGAACCCAAATCCGTTCACTCACCAATTCTAACCAATTCATGTATTCGATCACGAGGTCATCTATTTCGACAATATGTTGTGCCCCAATCTCACGCGAGTCCGATTATCCACGGTGGTTCATGAATCACCATGCAACGCTCCCGCAGAATAATCATTCTCATCGGGGCGTAACTCTTGTTTGAGTCTAGACTAATTCATTCTCGATACGTGGATTGGACCTACTCAATCCTCAAGTTCAATCGTCAAGCACACTAAGTCATTCCCGAGTCCACCTTCGCGTCAAACCACAAGTCGAAGCATATAATTTGCCACGCCATGCAAGTTCGGTCACCCCCGCTGTATGAATCAACATACCAGCGCTCACGCGGAGTGATCACCCTAATCGGCGTGATGCATATGCGATGCTGGAGTTGCGCTCACATAAGACAAGAACGTCAATATTGTGGTTATCGTCGAAGCAATCCAAGCATTTTATTTTTCATCCAAGCCATGATCTCAGTTCGATAGTCCATTCGTGATTCATTCAACTAGAAAATCCTCAAGCCATGTCTATTTTTTCCTCGACACATTTTAATATCCCGAATATGGCATCCATCGGAACAATAAAATTTATACGATCATCGTTCCTCGAATTAGAGTACCCCCGAGTTATCGCACATTGATCTTCGATACACCTTAATACCATCGATGATGTACGTAACCTGACGATCTTCCTTTGCAATGAACTTCGAATCGTGCGACTGATGCTATTGTTCGAATTGGATATACCACAATTCCAATCGATCAAATCTGAAATCACAAGCACGATCCTCTTGGTTTCCTTGATCAAGACATTCACTTTTATTCATCGTTCTGAATCGCTTTCTAACTTGCGTTGCCCATTCACAAGTTGCCCGAACGATATCTCGTCCGGGACATACGAAGTCACGACCAACTAAGCGTGACGAATTCTAAGACTTTGCGCGATCGCATCGCCTCGCCGACATACTCGTTGTTATTTCTAATCCTCGATTTTCGTTTGAATAATTTCTAAGACAAACCATACACCACTCAGATTTGAGCCATCCGATCTAGTCCTCAATCACGTTCGCATCATTCGCTAAGACATCTTTCAGATTTGTTCGACGAATCTCTATCGTAATCGTTCACATCGTCTCGACGTACTAAGTCGTTCGTACTATTCCTCAAAATCCAAATCAATCTTTCGTGTATGCCTAAGCGTTAGTTCGATAGCATTCCTATCGATATATACTCTAAGTGTATCTCTGTTCCCGATCGAGCGATACTTGATATTGCTCGTAAATCGTTTGCACCACAAGGTCTAGGTGCGCGACACGCGGCACAACTTAGTCAAAAGGCCGTGTGCTTAGCCATCCCGTACGGACTATACCCGAGTTTGTACGCTCACTTGCTAAGGTTGATGTGGGACTATTCGGGCACACGCGCGACTTGCTAACTTTAACATGTGTCTTCTATCAAGTCAAGTTTGACACCGTTCGGCACAAAGGCCTATCGATGCGTTCAATTGAACACTTGTACGAGCTTTTGAAAGTATTTAGACTTATTGTATGGACATGTCGCGAGATATTTGAGAGAGAGCGCACATTTCTTTATCGACGACGAGCTTTCCAAAACTGAGAAATTCAACTTGAAGTCCAAGGACATAAAGCCGTGCTCTGATACCATTATGTCACGCCTCGCTCCCGTAGGAGCGATCATCCTCGCTAAGGCGTGATGCCGCACGAGCCTAGATTGCGCTCGTACAAGGCGGTTTCATAACGACCGATTACAGCGGCTGCGATGGGGTCGTCGCACAGAAGTCCCAAGCAAAAATATTAAAACATGCAGCAGAAATTTAAAGGCAACACACAAGTTATTCAAAAGTACTCTTTATTGATATTGAACAATGAGATTACAATGGGTGCAAGGCCATGATTACAAGTCTCTCAAGCTCACTTTTATTTCATTTACAAGTCACTCTGCTCTCTCTTATCTCGCGATACAATGCTTGAGCCAGCGAAAGCTTCGGAAGGCGATGTCCATATATTATGTCCCGTATAAGTCTTTGACTCCATGCGGCCGCACGCATCAAATCACCAAGGAACTCTGTGCCTCGATGCGTCTAAGCGAGCTCTGCACCACGAGCTTCTACCTGTGCCTGCACATAGAAACTGTGTGGGTGTCAGTACTCAACTGTACTGGTGGAGTGAGCTCCTCGCCCACCCATACATAACTGACACGCTCATTTACTTTGTACAGCTTAAATCCCTTTTTGATTGTCTTGCTAGTCTTGCCTTAGGATCAGTTTTAAGACTACGACGCCTGACCAAAACGATGTGCCACGACAAGGTCGTGCTATAATGACAACGTGTATTTCGATTGAGGTAGTGCCTCGTCGCTTATGTACTTGACCGAACTTCAACTCGGGACGACAGGGTCTTGCCACACTCTATTCGTGACTTCAACATATTCGAGACAGTGCTTCGTCGAGGAGCAACTTATGCAAACTCGGTCGTGCCAAGACTTTCACTTAAACTCAAGTGCCTCTAGACCAATTCTCGTGCCAACGACGTCAAGGGGATGACTCGTGCTGGTCGTGCCTCTAGACCTTGCTTAGACTTGTTCGTGCTTCAAGATTGAGGCCGTGCCTCGCAACTTATCAAGACTTATCCATGCTACCACCTTGCGGTCCTCCTATTCGACTCATGAACCAACTTAGACAAGACTTGTGAGATATAGTATCGACTTCATGAACATTTCGACGCCAAGTATCGTGCCAAGCACGGTGCCTATGCTGCAGCCCAATCTTAGGCCCTGACATTGTGTTACTGACGGGACAAGCATTCAAGTTCTAGACTCAATCCAAAGACATACACGCAGTTTGCCGCTATTCTGTCGACCCGTCTACATGAGTGGTCACTAGCAATGTCAAGCTATCTTGGACTCGGCTCGAGATATTGGCTCGTCCCTCTGCGGGTAGCTAGCCACGAAAGCTCCAAGTATCTACCATACGGTTATCCAGCATCCTACCTTGAGCCGCCTCGCTTCTCCCTGGCCGACATGATCCCGGTGCCCCGGCGATCACTCGAGAAGACTATACCTTGTCGACAAGTTGTCCAATGACCATGCTTTTTAACTTTCTATCGAGACTCCCAAGTAGCGGGACCGATCTCGTGTGCGAGACTTATCGAGACTCCCAAGTAGCGGGACCGATCTCGTGTGCGAGACTTATCGAGACTCCCAAGTAGCGGGACCGATCTCGTGTGTTTCCTTGTCGAGACATAGTGAGACTCCCAAGTAGCGGGACCGATCTCGCGTGCTTACTTATCCAGACTTATCGAGACTTAGCGAGACTCCCAAGTAGCGGGACCGATCTCGCGACAACCAGTTGTATGGACTTCCTTTGTCCGTGGCATGCTTTTCACTAAACCGATCGTGGCTCGTGCCTTGGACAGACCTTGTTCTCTAGGCGACGCTTTTGCTCAAGTCATATACTTTATACGACGAGCCTTGTTCTTGAGGGACTACGCGACTTGTCAACCGCAGATAGTGTGGGACAGTGCTAGAAATGGCTTACATTGACCGGCATAACTTTGTCTAACTTACTTGTGCAACGACTTGACGAGCAAAGGCTGCGCCAAGTTTCGCATCGAGGAAACGTACCATGCATACGTTCGAATTGAACGACCAAGTTCTCGGGTGCCTAGACTTAAGCCAAAAGCCGTGCAAGACGACTTAACCCACGGAACGTGTGAAGGCTATGTCAAGCCTTGGATGACGGGACCGTGTATGCTTTATCAAGCATTCATGCGGGCGACGCTTATGACTTAGGCTAATTCGAGTGTCGTGGCAACTTAGCAACTTAGGCCAACTTTCTTCTCCCAAGCCATGGGACGAAGGATCGAGTGTTATTTTGAAAGCACGCTGAGCCGACTTCTAAGCAGACCGTAGGACCATTTTCCATGTTCTAAGACATTCCAACCCGTCAGAATTATTCCCTTAGCTATGTGCGTTCGTAGCTTTTATATTATTCTACTTGTACAAGTTGAAAACATGTGAGTTATTATGTGAAGGCTAAGATGAGGCAAGTTCACCGAAACTACCCCACCTGAGCGACGAGTCGCCTCGACCGAGCGAGCCTTCGAGTAGCCGTTGCGAGGCTAAGTCCGGACGTCGTCGGCATTTCGATTCCTCCGATTTACTTTGCGGGACGGGGCACTACAGATTGTATCCTGAGAATCCATCCATAAAAAACATTCGTTCGAATTCACAAGTATTGTCGATCATGACATCAGTGATCGGAATAGAAAACTCATATTTGGGACAAGTATCGTTAAGGTCTCTAAGTCAATGCAGACTCTGACCTTCCCCGTTTTCTTCATAACTGGGATAATATTGGCCACCCAGTCAGGATGTTGTTCTTCTCTGAAAAAACCACAATAGATAAGCTTCTTGACTTCAATTTCTATGGCATCCATCATGTCAGGTCGAAATCGACGCTGTTGTTGTTGGACCGACTTTGCATTGGGCAAGATGTTGAGCCTGTGGGTAGCAATATGAGGATCCAATCCTGGCATATCTTCATAACTCCAAGCGAAAACATTAATATATTCCCGGATAAGCTGAATTAGTTCTTGTTTATACACCTCTGGGAGGCTTTTGCTGATGAAGATTGTCCTGGGCGAACCTTCTTCTCCAACATCGACCTGAATTAATTGATCTTCTGTAGGTGGTTCTCGTTGTTCAAACGAAGTTCCCACTGAGTGTTCATCCTTTGTGCCCAAGGATCTACTACAGGAGCTTCCTCAAAGGCATCCTCGTCATCTTTCGAGAACTTGGCAGACACCATATTAGAAGATAATGTCACTCGATGGACATGTCCGACACTAGTGTCAGATTCCTACGATATGGAGTCAGAAGAATTAGACCATTCTTCACTGTCAGACTCAGAAGCCTCTGGAGTTACGACCGATGAAGTATAACCTAACCCATGCTTTATTCTGCTATAATATGGCAATGATTTTCCTTTCAGAGCAGGGGTACGAATGGGAGTTCTTCTTCCTCTATCGCCATTAAGACCAGTTTTAAAATCATAGCCCATCTTTCGAATGATTTCTTTAGATTGTCGACTATAACGACGTAGTTGTAGTCATCCATTATCGTCTTTTTCATCCTCACTGTCGAGCATGGTTTCTTGTTCTATTCTTTTACTAAAAAGTATAGGAGTTTCCCCCTCTTTCTGAAAGGAACTAAGAAGAAGGAATCTTGCACCGGTTCAAGCGATACTTCACTTTGAAGAGGTTGAACTACTCCTATTGTAAGTGGTTTAAAATTATCTAGCATATCTAAATAACATCGAGTATAGTAACAGACATCAATATACTACAAAGAAGATGCTACTTTATTGATCTGTATATCATCATTTACAATATGACTTTTAGCCTTATAAGGCTTAGTCAGATTGATAACAAGATGAGGAGAAGAAGAACGAGGAGGAGGAGATTTGTTACGACGAAGGTCAATAACAAGTGGCTCAGAAGAGGTGAGCTCTCTTTGTTCCGTCTTTCCAGCAGGAGGCTGCTTTTTATGAGAGGGAAGATGAATGGTTAAAGTCTGAAAAAAATGAGGACAAGAAGTACGTCTTTTAACTGGAATCACCAGGACGTCTTTTGAGGCGTCCTTCTGATCTTCATCGGTGTCCATGGCCAGCACCACTTTCATAAATTCTTCTTTATACATCCGAAAATCATTACAGTATGCTTCGACGCCTCTGAAAGGGTTTAGATCTGCCACTTCCTTTTGGACTTCACCATTCACATCCACATACTTAAAGCATTGGTGGAGAGTGGACGGTACAATGTTATGCTCGTGCAGGAATGGTCTTTCGAGCAGAGCATTATAGGAGCCATGATTATCAATCACGTAGAAGGTCATCTTTGTGCAAAGATTACCTATTTGAACTTTCAGGTGAATCTTTCCCAAAGGTTCGCTTCTGCCGGAATTAAATCCCAGGATTGTCGTGATAGTTGTGGCAGATTGTGTACTGGGATCTTCAGAGCACCCAGTAGAGTCTTTCGCATGATACTGAGTGCAGACCCTGGGTCGATCAAGATGCGATCAACCTTCATTGTATCGACATATCCTGTAAAATAGAGAGGACGATCATGTCGATTGTCTTCTAACAGCATGTCATCTTGAGTAAGGAGTGCCAGACAAGTATCAGTTTGTATCAAAGCTTCACTCAATGTTTCTCGAGTTTCCTTTGAAAGACGTAAGAGTTCAAAGATTGACAGTCTTGCTGGAGTATTAGCTAGTTAAGCCAATATATCAAAGTTATATGGCTTCTTCAGCCCAATGGATGGAGTCTTCTTCAATACCTTATCGAAGCGGACTGGCTATTTTCCCTTGTTTGCTGCTATTGGTTTGGGAAGAGTCTGTTCCACTGAAGGTGATGAAGCGGACGGAACATTCGCAACAGGGGAAGAAAATGATGCTGGAATAGCCTCCGAAATTGGAGCAGAGTTCTCTTGACCTGCTGAATAATCCCGCAAGTAGATTCTCCCAGACTCGGTACCGATTAAAGCTTCTTGTTCGGAGATAGGTTCGAAGGACACCATGTTACAATTCTTCGTACGGATTTTGGTTTTAGAACGTTTCTTCTGGAAGGATGAAGAGTTCGTCCAAAAACCTAAGCCAACACGAGATTGGTTATGTGGAAGACAGAGAGAAAAGGGTACTAGAGATCCCTTTTCCATTATTTAAGCCGGGGGCCTTTTGTAAGTCATATCCTATCTTTTTTATTAGTTCACGAGACTGTGGACTATACAGATGGAAAGCTGGTTGATATTTGGCTTCTGGCTTTGACAGTGCTATCTCAGAAGGGGAGGAAGGAGAAAAAGAATCTGTCGCCGAGATGAAGGTAGCAGTTAAGGGTGAAAGGCAATGTTCACCCAATGAAATCACATGACATGACTTATACTTGGTTGCTTTCTTGGACTTTGTGGTAGAAGATGGTGCTTCAAAGTCCGACACCAAGTCTGGATGGATCCACATGATTTACCCTTTCTTAGTAGAAAGAGGAACCAGACCATCAGTTTATACAGGTGGGAGATTTACAATCTCCATAGTAGTTCTCGAAATAGGGACAATACCATCTTGTACAAATTGAGCCAAAAAATTGCCAAATTGTAGAGAGACGACGTTAGCCGTCACAATCTTTTCGTCCTGTTGAAGAGTGATTGCGCCAGACTTGACCATCTCTTGGATCTTTCCTTTGAGCACGTAGCATGCTCGTGTCGGATGTCCAATAAACCTGTGATAGACACAATATTTAGGATGGTCAGTCCTACCGACTTTCTCTGGCCATTTTGCATCCGGCAGCTGAAGTTTATTGCTTTGGATTAGACAATCAAAGATGCTCATGATATCATCCTCATCGAAGAAATATTCTCCTTTCGGACATGGTGCCCTCGGTGGTGGTATTATTGGGGTAGGCGTTGGCTGACTTATGTTGACGGCCAGAGCTTCTTTGCCTTTGAGATTGATAGCTAAAATCTTTTTGCCTTGCAGTTGTTCTGGCGGCCTCTGCTACTGGTTGTTTGTTGTTCATCTTTGTCGAGATTAGGCATCTGGATGCCTAATTGTTTGAATTTGTCAGCACTTTTCTCAGCTGCTCTGGCGCTTATTATGAAGGAAGGCCAATCTTGAAATTGAGTGAAACCCGTCCACATGCTAACTATAGGTAATAAGTTTGATTTGCATGTATCTATAGTTAATGCATCCGGAGTTCCCAAAGGCATTTTGAGTGCTTTGCGACGGTAACGCTCAATAAAACAATCCACGGTTTCGTTGGGCCTTTACTTGATCTTGATCAAAGCCGACATAGTCATGTCGTTTGTTCCTTCGTAGAAGCGCTCTAAGAACATCTGTTTTAAAATTGCAAAAGAAGTAATGCATCCGTCTGGCAGGCTGCGATACCAGTCGTAGGCTACTCATTTCAAACACCCAACAAGACTCTTGTGAGGAAAGCATCATTAGGTTGAAGCTGGTCAGTTATTATCTCAAAGTGATCGAGATATTGATTCGGAGATGTACTGCCATCAAACAATATTATAGTATGAGGCTTATCCTTGGGTGGAAACTGTACCTCTTTTCACTCAATAGGGTATGGTTGTTTGATACCCAGCTTCTGCATGTCGTCTTTTTGCTTGAAGGCTTCGAATTGAGAACGCAAGAGTTTTACAGCCTCGTTTGTGTCTCCCGACAGTTGCGGAGTAGTGGATTGATTGGATGTGTTAGGGGGAGGGACTGCATGATAAGTACCACACCCAGCCCTAGACTGATTTGGAGTAACTTGCACTAGTATGGAGGCGATATGAGGAGACTGTACCCCCATACTAACATTGACATGAGCAGATGCCGATATAGGTTCTTGGGTTGTATTCACAATCGATGGAACCGTATGTTGAGCCATAATTATGGTGTGCATGCTTGCCACAATTTCGGCCATCGTTTTCAATTTGTCTTCTAGTACGGCGATTCGTTGCTCCTGGCTAGCAGAACTGGAAGCATCCTGATCTTTTGTGATGGTGTACGTAGTCACCTCTCTGGCTATTAAAGAAGAGATAATCTGCTCAGAACTCTTGCTGGCGGCGTCGAAATCGTATAAAGAGCTACCCCCAGGATAAAAAAAATAGGAAGATTCCTTTAACCGATTATAGCTCGACTCTTTGATCTGGTGTGTCGATACACCCAATCAAATGTGCGATGAGTATGAACCGAGGTTCTATGAGTACGGGTCTGAGACGAAGTACGTCTTGGGCTACCCCCAGCCTCGTGAGAGCGATGAGTTGTCATGTTAACAGAGGCATATACTGACTCATCTTTCGAAGATACCTCAATATGATGGATCAAAGTAAGACGATCAAAAACTGATCGTTTGGCTACTTTCCAACAGCACCTGAGTGTAATCTCATGTGAGCTGCAATGATGCACTATTGGTGGAGATGGGGATACGGCCTTCCGATTTTGAGAAATTAGATCACGGAGGTCAATTTTCTTAGTAGAAGAAGAGGGAAGATGTAGCATGTTCCTGGCCTTGTTGATTCCTTAAAGGTATAAGGAAGCGCCTAATTCAGCAGCATAAGTGAAGGGAATTTTAGTACTCATCCTTGGGTGCTTTGAAGTAGTAGGTGTCACCCTTTGAACAGGATTCACATTGGCAGAGAAGAATTTTGGGCGCCCAGAACTTATAGGTGCCATTGCTTGTTCAGCAATGGGGCACACATTCTGGTTAAGTTGGGCTTGGCGCCTGTTAAGATGGGTACGCATATCAGTATCAACTATCATTTCAGTCTGTTGTACTTAGAGTTTTTCTTGTGCACTATAACTTATGCGCATGTGAGGGGTAGGAAGTATCATCTTTTGTTGTGTGCACAATCTCTCAGTATGTCTGATACGGCACCTTTGAGCAGCCGTAGTGCCTTTGCTAAAAGATTTAGGGTTTGGCAAAATAGATGGAAGAGAATGGGCACCCTCAAGTGGGTGCCTATCTCTTTGTGGCGCATCTCCCACAGAAGAACTAGGGATGGTAGATTTGAGAGAATGGACACCCTCAAGCGGGTGCCTATCTCCAGATGATGCGTCCATAGATTTAGGCATCACTGTAGAGGCAGATTTGAGAGAATGGGCGCCCTTAAGCGGGCGCCTATCTCCAGATGATGCGCCCAAAGATTTGGGCATCACAGCAGAGGTGAGATCAGTAGTCTTGAGAGAATGGGCGCCCTCAAGTAGGCACCTATCTCCTTGTGGTGCACCAGCAGGCTTAGGCACCCATTTGAGGTGCCTCTTCAGAGAGTGGTTTTGTACTTGTACATTGCGCCTAGCTTTGGTCACAGTATCTGTACGCGCCTTGTTTGTATAAACAGTGGTGCGCTTAGCACCAGGAGCACTTAGCATCTTTTTTAACGTTGTTTGGTCAAATTTAACGACCAATGTTACTTTCTTAGAGCCAATCGATGATGAATCGCCTTGAGTTGTCACCTTCTCATTGGAGGAGAAGGTCGTCCCCAGCAGAGTTGCCATTTAATTTGCAAAAAACAAAAAGTATTTTTATTACAAACTTTAAAGAATCGTATACGAGTACAATAAATTATGGGGAAGTACAACTGTAGGAGTCCGGTCTGATTGACGACCGCTTTGTCCCTTTGACGAGGCAATTTTGGATGGAAGCAATCTTGGCACTGTGTCTCGGAGCTTCTGTTGACGAGGAATCTTCTGTATGGCTTGGCCGTGTAGAAGTATCGACAGAACTTCGGCTTTGATTAACGGTTGAAGAACTTGCACTTGAGAATTGATGATTACAGAAGATGGAAGTGTGATGAGTGCTCAAACTATACCCCTCCTCTCTGTCTCTGTACGTTGGGGAGTAGAGCTCTATTTATAGAGCCAAGAGATAACCACCTGAAAATTATCCAAAGTAGGTACCTTTTTCTGGATATATGCCTAAGCTACTGGACGCCATTTTTAAGCAGGAACGCCTTTGACATGTAGTACCTATGCGGAATAGGCACGTGGTCGTGGCCAAATGATGGGCACATCCTTCAGGAAATTTGGAGTAGTGCACCACGTTCAGTATGCATGGCAGATTAATACGTCAGCAGGGAACTGAATACTTTGAGAAAGGCGCCCAAGAAAGTAGGCGCCTAGAAAAGTTGAGTGCCTAGTAGCAGTAGGCGCCTAAATGGGTCAGGACGCCTCAGAGAGATGGGTGCATGAATGTATAAGGAGCCTAGAAGAACAGAACTCTTAAGAAACAATGGACACCTAAGAGAGTTAGGCGCCTAAGAGTCATGGGGTGCCTAAGAGTATTAGGCGCCTAAAAGAGACAGATATTTTGAGCGCCTACAATGGGAGTAAAAGTTTAAAAAATAACTAAAAACTACCTAAATACTCAACTAAATTATTTTAAAAAAACTAAATATTTAACTATTTAGTATAATTTATTTATAACAAAATAATTCTAACTCAAGTGATTAAGGTGGGAGGTATTTTTCTTGGTTGCTAGTTCAATCCCTAGGAATGATAATTTTTTATAGTAAATTTTATACTTTTTTTTTTACATTTTTGTTTTCAACGTGCATGGTACTAGTAGTGATAATAAATGGTTTATTGGTAAGAAATCACTTAACCCAAAAATTACTTAAGAAATAATTTATTGGAAGTCTGAGAAATAATAAAAATATTTGATAACTTAATTCTCAAAAGAAGTCTAATTAAATTAGGGGAAATAATTGAATTTAATAAATAAGAGAACTTTAACTATGACAAGGAGATTATCATGATCATAAAAAGATTTATTTTATTTTTTGACACATGTAATTTGAAAAAGGAGATTTACATAGTAGTTGATATTTTCGTCTTCGTCGTTGCTTCTGTCGACGTGTCGTTGCTTCTGTCGATGTTCTAAGCCTTGTTAGCAATTGCCTGAAAAATACTTGTATTATACGCAAAAAATTTTGTATGTTTCAGAAATGTATAATTTGAAACAGTATGTAAATTTTAAGCATGCGAAGTTTTAAATTGTTCCATATAAATTATTGAAAATTTTGGCATATAAAATGTGGTGGGAACCTGTTTAATTAACTAAATTTGACAACATACTTGTTACACCCAATCGACGACTATTATGACTCTTACCCTAGGTCTCACCCTTGCCCTAGACCTAACAGCAGGAGCCCGGCCCGCGAGGATAGACGCTACTCGGGTTAGAGCGTAAGCTAGTAATGCATTCGGCTACTGGACTCTCGCCATCTAGGGTGCGACACTCCACCACTTCGCCTAGCAGCACGATGCTTGTATGTAATCGTTCGATTTCCTCGATCATCTGCTGACACATAAGCATATGAAGCATATTGGTTCTTTGATAACCGAGAGATAGGATACCTAGTTGAATAAATGCAATGGAGCCTGTCATCCGTCAAACCTCTCGTATTTAGGAAATGCTTTCCGAAAGGGTGCCCTGGAATGATAGTGAATGAAAGTTCAAGCAAGGTATGTCGAATTTCGCTCTTTCTTTGAGGACTATAGTCAGTACTTTACCTTTTGCTCTTCTCTTGGAGTGTAGAGCGCCCAAGCGCTTTTTGGGCCAGCTCAGTTCTCTTATCCATCAGTCCAATGCACAGGGCTCATCTCATGGAGGGAAAAGAAGTTGTTGTTGTTGAATATGAAGTTTCTAATCTCAATATTTCCATTTTTCGAATATTTGATCGAACTTCTAAACGTACTTTATTTGTACCAAGCCGATTTATACTCGTACTTTTGTCGTCCTGAATTTTTTCCATTTGTCGAATTGCTAACAAGGGTTCCAAGACGCTCCATAGCCCTCTACTATCCTCGAGTAGGATCAAGTAGCTAGGTATAACATAAAGCTTTAATGGAGTTTAAGGCGACCTAGGTTGATCTGATCACTATCCGGCTTTTTCCGTACTACAAGAAAAATGATCATTTACGGCGCGCGAAACGCGCCGTAAATGATCATTCACGGCGTACATGTTGATGCCGTAAAAGGCCATGCCATAAATGACTATATTATTTACGGCGCACATTTGAACGCTGTAAATAACCCCTTCATATTTTTTATAGCGTTCTAATGTGCGTTGTAAAAAAGTGGAGTGGATTATTTACAGCATTCACGTGTGCGCCGTAATTAATAGGATCATTTGGGGCATAGTCTTTTACAACGCGCATCTGAACGCCGTAAATGATCCATCTCCATCTTTTTACAACGTGCATTCGAACGCTGTAAATGACGATTTCTATCTTTTTACAACATGCAGTAGAATGCTGTAAATGATCATCTTTATTTTTTACAACGTGCTGTCGAACTTTATAAAAAACGTTTATCCATCTTTTTACCGCACAAATTAGTATGTTGTAAATGACCATTTTTATCTTTTTACAATGCTCAATCGAATGCTGTAAATGACCCACTCAATCTTTTTATAACACACTGCGAACGTTGTAAATGATCCTATCCATCTTTATACAACTTGCATTCGAATGCTGTAAATGTCCTAACAATACAGAGACATTTGTTCCTGACATAACAATCATGCATTCATGGATGAAGCAAGCTGAGGGAACAAATACAATAATAGCACCCAAATGTATAGTGAAGCTTTGCTAAGTTCAAATGACACAATCTCAAGTGCTAGTACAGTTCAAATTCATCACAAATGCAAATGTCAAACAAATATTCGGTAAAGCTTCTACCAAGTGCAACGAAAACAAATATTCAGTAACAATTCAAATTCAAATGACACATTAAACAACTATTCAGTAAACATTCTGCCAAGTGCAACAAAAATAACAGTTCAAATTCAAATAAAAAAAAATTACAACTTTCAATTGATAAGATCTCCTTGTCGTTGTCTTGTATATTGAAAGAAAAACCACATCATTCATCTCTTCTTCAGTTGATAAGATTGCCCTGAGTTGCTTTGGGAACAAAGTATTGAGTTCCTGTCATAAAAATTACAACATTAAATTAGCACCCAAGGATAAAGTCCAAGTCACATATGTAGAGAGAACACAATTCAGATTAATTAAATCTGTAACAGATTACATAAAAATTACAACCGTGTAAAAAATTTGTGTAATAGAGGGTAAATCATCTTTTACAACAGATTACAAAAAAAAGGGTCATAAATAGAGGGTAAATCATCTTTTAAAAAAAACTAGGTTTCCAATCAAGATTCTTCTCATATCAAGGCCCTTCTGACAGATCTACTTACTATCCAACAAGAACATGTCCCTAAATGAAGAACATTTTCCAAACTCATGTTTCATATTTAACACCACTCCATACCAAGTATCTATTTAACATCCATTGCACCTCCATCTACATTAATGTAATCACAGTTATAATTCCCAAAAACAAACAAAATACTTTTTAAAAGGTAGACAGTCCAAGAAAACTGATCTTTGCTAAGATATGATATCATTTAAATCAAGGGTTAATAAGTTTGCACCAAAATAAGATACTAATGAAAAGAAAAAGGCAAAATTCCCTCAGAATAGAACATAAGATTTCATTGTCACACAGATCAGCATTAGCATGGTTCAGTTGGGCATCATAGGGAATCAAACTGATAAAAAAATGCAGGTTCCTGATAACTTGATTATCATGTTTTCTGTTCACTCTCATACTGATTTAAATGATAAAAAATGCAGGTTCCTGATAACACTTCTTAGCTCAGACAATCATGTATTCAATTCCCTGATCTTCCAGTAAATGGAATCAAAGGGGATCATTTGCTTTAGAAAAAAAGGGGATCATGTGTTAAATCATGTTTTTTGTTCTGCTTTTTGTCAATTCTACATATATTATCCAAGTATCAAGTGCAAATCAAAGGGGATCATTTGCTTTAGAAAAATACAAGTTCCACAAGCAAAGTAAACTATAAAAGCAACACAAAATATGAATTAGCACTAACTGGCAAGATGTAACTTACAGATTGTTATTGTAATATATATAACCACCAGGTTCAGCTTCATTTAATATGATTCTAGTGATTTTGAACTTCTTAACTAGTTTTGGATGATTAAGGACATCATCGTTAAAGCCCCTAAAAATTTGGGATGAAAGCCTTTGTTGTTGTTATTATTACAAAGACATTGTTACTGATTTAAAGACTGGCTACCGCTGATACCGTGAGTATCAGCTTTGAGCATAACCTATTTATTGAAGTCCTTCTCAGTTCAGTATAAAACTGAACTTCAACATTCTCTTCATTCATTGTTCGAGCACACACCTAACATTCACTTTAAATGAACCACTCCACTGTCACAAGACCGGCTCCTGTTGCTGCCAAGAACACTCACATACCCCCTCTCCAAAGCCCACACAATATCAATTTTTCTATTTGATTCCCCCCACTCTAATCTTCCTATCAGTTGCTTAGCCCCTATCTTAGCTGTCTACTGACCACACAGGTTTTACAGGGACCCCCTCCCTCACTGTCCTACATTCACACAAATTAATTTATGATTCTCAAATGTCCATTACTAAACACACACCATTTCACTCTCAAAACTGCAGCAAGGCCACACAGGTTGCTACAGGGACCCCCTCCCTCACTATCCTACATTCACACAAATGAATTCATGATTCTCAAATGTCCATTACTAAACACACACCAGGTTGAAGTTCATATTTGTTGAAGTTCAGTTCTTTGCCCATAACCCATAAGCCCATCACCATCATCTTTATGGCCTTCCAGGTTACCATCATCTTTGTTCATTAACCTGTCATTGGGGATCATGTGTTCAATTCCCTGATCTTCCAGGTTACTGATTTAAAGAATTGTGTCATTATTGATTTACCACATGACTTACATTGCACTCAAACAGCAGAACAGAAAACAATATCATCATATAAAAAAAAGAGTTCCAAGACAATGAGGAAAATATCATATAGAGTTCCAAGACAAACTTCATAAGTGTATGTCCACATTTCATTGTTCAGTCCAGACTTTGTTCATTAACCTGTCCTTGAAAAAGAATCACATAGTTTAAAAAATGCTTAAAAATCACATAGTTCTAGAAATACTTAAGATTAACATAGTTGTACCTCAAATAAAGAAGCCTAGTCCAATTTGATATATCTTATGGGCCATGCAATCGTACTCTGTTCAGCACAAGAAAGTTTACCGAACTCAGCTGTTGGTCGATACAAAACAATGTCATCAATTACATCACGAACCCAAACTTTTCAACAATCATGGCCTAAAGGAACATGATGGACCAATGCACTTGGATCTGTTGATGCAATTTCAGCAGTAGCAACAACAACTTCATCTTTCGCAAACCAACTAAGCAATTTGCACATCCTATTCTCAATATTAGAACCTTTAGCTCCACTCGCTAATTCATGTTGTCTTCTTTGTGTTCCTTCACAACCAAAATCTCGTATACTTGCTGCACTTCCTTTGTTGCTTTTTTTTGTTTTGTACTCTCTCGCTAGCAGAAATTTGAATGCTCTTATTGCCTTTTTGTTTTCCCTGATCATTTTGTATTCTCTCATCTTTAGAACTTCTACCAATTGTATCTTCCTTCTGTTTGCTTTTTGCTCTCTCATTACAAAATAGTTGATCGTTGGAATTTTCTTTGCGTTTTCTTTTCGCTATCTCATTTGCCGAAAGTTGAACACTTGTATTTTCCAATTATCATTATATAAGTAGGTCAAATATCAAATTTTGTGATCAAGTGCATTGAAAAAACCAAAAGAAAAGTTAATATGGATATTTCATAAACTTACAGAGTTATTTCCTCCTTTGTCGAGCCGACCCAAAAGATCTTTCACCAAGCCCTTCAAGCTCTCCAATTCATTCTCTAATCTTGTGACTTTATTACCCATATGAATTTGACCATCCACTTTTGAAAGATTTGCTCCAAATCCAAACCCTCTTACTCGTCCTCGTGGATCCGGACCAAGTACTTTTGCTACGGCATCATTTGTTATAGAAGTATGTTGTGACGGGTCTTCCTGAGCCTTGTATTGCTTTACTTGTTGCTAGAAAAACACAAATTGGAGATATATAAATACTAAAATATAAAAACAAACAAAAGAGAGCTTAAATATACAACAAGATATTGTTACCACTATATCCGAGTCTTGAACTTCCCCATCTGAATTGGTCTTTCGTGCTTCATATGCATGAATCCAAACATCGGCCCTTGAAATTGCTTCAGGTGTCTCACTTTTTTGCTTCTGCAAAATAACAAATATAGATAACTACAGTAATCTCACATTTTAAACCAAGAATGAACCTAACATATTATTCTTACCAACTCGTCTTCAACAACGGCAAAACTTTTTCTACTTGTACGATGCACTAAATCAACTTGTTTTGCTCGTATCTCTTTGAATTTTTTAGTTCTTTCCTATGAAAAAGATTAGGGAAAAAACGTTGGTGATATAACAAGATACAAAAGTGTAAGAAAAAACAGAGTTAGGGAATAAAACATTGAAGTATGTACTACGAAATCTCAAAAACTAGAATTACCAAAAAAGTATGACTTGTTCTGGCTTTAATAAAAGACATCCACTTATCCATAGATTCAATGTTTGCAGGTTTGAGGAGGCTAGCAGCACGTTGTACGCCTACCACTTCCGCTTGCGTCCTCACTTGTTTCACCAAATTGGATCTCCATTCTCGCCAAATCTTAAGTAGCTTTCTAAAAGTATAATCCTTGTGGCACTCATCAATAGCAAAATTTTGCTGCAAAAATATGATCCAAATTTGGTTATTAAATAGCATGTAAAATATAAGAAACAAGTCAATAGTAATACTAACAAACTTACCGTTACATGTTCCCAAATCTGATCTTTGAAATCAATTTAGACATCCTTCCATTTAGTCATATTAACTGGTAGCAGCTCTCTTGCCGTCATGCCAAGGAAAGAACTAAACTTTGGAGTATTTTCCTTAATGGGTTGGCCTCTATGGTTGAAATCAAGGGAGAGAGGAGCATGCTTAGCTTGTTTGCTAACTGCCAAACATTTTGCCTTACCCCTAGGCGTTCTTTTTGGTTTTTCTGCATTGACCTCTTCTACTAAACCATTTGGTAATGTATTGGATGATGTCTTAGGTGGGGAGTTAGAATCTTCATTAGAAACGCCATCCAACATTGGTAAGGACCGGTTCTTTTTTTGTTCTACATGCAATAATAGCAGCAATTCGTGAAGCTTTCTTGTGTTTTTTGGTTCTCCTTGGAGCACTGTTTGAGTACTTCATCAAACAAAAAAAGTTAAAATAATGAAAATAAATAGTAACTGTTTAATACTTGTAAATTTACATGTCTAGAACATGGTATCAATCCTCTTGTACAATATACTTGACATCACAATTGACCCTTGTACAAGTATCAGATTTATGTGTTAGTATCAGATTATGTGTTAGTATCAGAAACTCCCAAGAATTAATATACTTGACATCACAAGGGATGTCAAAGTTTACACTTAGGAACAGGTTATGTGTTAGTATCAGATTTATATACTTGACATCACAATTGACCCTTGTACAAGGGGAGGGTAGTGTGCCTTGCATATTGCAGGCTTGTGTGTCCTGCACACACAAGTTCAAGAATTTGGCCTTGGCTTGGCAAGGCCTGTGGTCTGTATAGGAGTGTGGGAAGTTCACTCCCTGCAGTAGGTGGGAGGTGGCCTACTGCAGCCAGGCATGACCTAGATTAGGGAGGTAGTGCAAGCCAGTGCAATGTGTATATGTGCACTTCACTGCCGTGCAGAGAGTTTGGGGGTTTGCACAGGTGCAAACAGAGCTAGTGGCAGCCTGTGCACCTTTGCACAGGGCAACATAGCAACCTATGTAGGCAAATTCCTGTACAGGAATTTGTAGCAGAGTTGTGCATAGGTTTTTGGGGGTTTAATGCACCCTATAGAGTATAGGCAGGGGGTTTTCTCCTTCCTTCACAGCAGGAGAGACCATGCTAGGCCTGTGCACAGGAGGGGAGGTCTGCAGCAGTGTGCTGCATGCATACAAAGGCATGGTGTGTGTTCTATGTACACACCTAAATGTGTGTGTTGCTGTGGTATGCAGGTGATAGTTATGTATTTGTGAGTGTGATGTGAGACTGTCATATGCATTTGTGTAGAGTGTATGTATACTTGTCTTGTGTGTAGGGATTAGAGAGTGAGCATGTGTGTATGTGTTATATGTGTTAGAGAGTGTCAGTAAGAGGGTGTTAGAGAGCAAATGATTGTGCGTGGGACCAATGTACCCAGGTTTCTAGGGTTGGGGTCACCTGCTACCAAAATATCCTTTATATAATATAGCCTTCCTATACCTATGGAACCTAACTACAGTACAGTTACTAGACACAACACCATAATAGTTGAGGCAAAGCAAAGGATTGCCATGGAGATGGGGTAGTATCACCATCTGTGTATCAGGTACAGTAAGTTAAATTAAAGTTAAAAAAAACTAAAAGTTGGAACTTACTTCTTCACCATTTTTAGCCATCTTATTGACCAAATATTTATTCTCAGATAATTTGATCAATCTTCACCGTCTTCACTTTCAGTCTGTTAAGAAAACATAATATATAATTCATTAGATTCATAAAATAAACATTTACTCAAACAATAACTCAAGATTAATATAGACAATTATATAAATGGTCTTGGTATGATTACCGATACATAAGATAGATCCTCATAATCACGTATTACACAATCTTCATCATCAATATCAAAGTGAAGGTCTGATACATCTAAAGGAGTGCATGACATGTATTCATTCCCATCATCCGTCTCATTCTCATAAAAACCTCTTTTTGGTGCTTTCAATACAACATACCAATTCGATGTGTCCGACTCTCTTGAATAAAATACATGTTTTGCTTGTGATGCAAAAATAAATGGATCCCTCTCAAATTGATGTTGTCCTTGATGGAGGTTAACGAATGTAAACCCATCTTCAACTTTGATACCATTTTTTATATTTGCCCAATCACAATCAAATAAAGGTATTTTAAATTTGTAGTAGTCCAGTAACATGATATCTTTTATGATACCATAGTAAGTTACTTTTCCTACTACTTGTGAAGAATCTTTCGCACTTGCTCGACACATTGTTTCTGCTTCAATAGAAACCCCACAATTTTGTGTGCTTTTCTCGGCATCCTTTGTGTGAAATCGATTTCCATTGATAACATAACAAGAATAAAACTTTACTTCTCTCTTAGGCCTACATGCAAGCCATCTAACAATATCTGATATTGGAGTACTACTGCCACTTCTTACTTCATTTCCCAGCCATTCACTAAACGTGTTCATATGTCGCTTTTCTAAAAGAGATTCATTCTTGGCCAAACGTTTATCTAAACGTATAAGCTGCTCTTTGTGCATTCTGGAACAATAAAAAAGATAAGTTAGAGTGTAAATAATAAGGATTAAAATTTAAAAAAATTACTATAGAATTATAACTTACTCTCTCCATGGATCAACTTCTGCGGTATTCTTCAACACATAACGATGGGCAATCTCTAACATAGAAGAAGTCATTGTCTTTTTTGTCCTACCTTGACCAAGTGGCCGTCCTTCTACTATTGTTCTATCTTCAAAATCTTCATTGCGCCTATGTTGATGCCCTATATCAGCTACTTGTCTTATGTATCCAGAACAAAAATGTGTCAACTCATCAGCTAAATACTTCTCAGCCATGCATCCTTCGGGATTAGAACGATTCTTAACATATCATTTTAGGACCTTCATATACCTAATCATGATTACATAATAAATTTAAGATTTATAAGTAATCAGATTAAGCTATAATTAATATAGAGATATACCATAAAAATTGATTCTCACCTTTCAAAAGGGTACATCCATCTGAAAGGTACTGGTCCAGCAATCAGCGCTTCTTGTCCAAGATGAATAGTTAAATGGACCATAATGTCAAAAAAAGACGGAGGAAAGAACCTTTCCAACATGCACAAAGTTTCAGCAATTTCATCTTCAAGAAGCTCTAGTTTATTTTTATCAAGTACCCTTTGACATAATTGATTAAGAAATGCACAAAGGCAAAAAAATAGCAATCCTCGGTCCCTGAGGTAAAAGTCCTCTCAATGCCACCGACAACACTTGTTGTACTAAGACATGACAATCATGGGACTTGAGGCCGTAAATCTTGTGGTCTTGTAATGACACTCGATTTACAATGTTTGAACTATAGCCATCTGGCAATCTCAAATTTTCTAATCTCTCACAAAATATATGCTTCTCTTTCTTTGAAAGTACGTACGGAGGTATAGTACCTTTTGAACTACTAAACTTATCATCTTTGAGATGTAATTTTTTTCTGTACCTTTAAATCTTTTCGAGAATTCAAATTGTCTTTCGTTTTCCCCTTTATATTCAATAGAGTGCCAATAATACTCTCACAAATATTCTTTTCAATGTACATCACGTCTAAATTGTGTCATAATAGCAAAATCTGCATTATGAAGAGAATACATATTAAATTTAACAACTAATATAAATAAAGGAAAAAAAGGGGAAAAAATACCTCCCAATATGGTAACTCAAAGAAAATAGATTTCTTTTTCCATCGCTTTGTAAGCTGTGTAGGATTATCACCATCATTATCATCGATTTCTTTATTTCTCTTCTTTCTATTTTCATGTTGTTGACTCTTTGACTTTCCCCAAACATTTACAATATTGTTGACCACTTGAAGAACCTCTGAACCGGTTAATTTTTTAGGCCTCAATCGATGTTCTTCGGTTCCATCAAACCATGATGCTTTCAACCGCAAAGGATGATTAGGTGGAAGAAAAATCCTACGGCACATGTAAGCAAAAAAATTTCCATTTTTCAGCCATTTTAAGCATGTCTGAACACCACAAACGGGACATGCCTTCTTACCCTTTGTAGAATATCCTGATAAATTTCCACACGCTGGAAAATCATTTATTGTCCACATCAAAATAGCTCTCAAAGTAAATGTGGTCTTAGTGAATGCATCGTACACACTAACTCCGTTGACAAATAATTCTTTTAAATCTTCTATAAGTGGTTCCAAATATACATCTATATCATTTCCTGGTTGGTTCGGACCTGGGATAAGTAATGACAACATTAAATTTTCTTTAGACATGCATAAAGAATGAGGAAGATTATAGGTAACCAAAATCACAGGCCAACAACTATATCTTGAACTAAGATCACCAAAGGGGTTAAATCCATCGAAAGAAAGACCAAGCCGAAGATTACGAGGATCTGATGCAAAAGTTGGAAATTTACTATCAATCTTCTTCCATGCAAACGAGTCAACTGGATGGCGCATCATGCCGTCCTGGCTTGTGTTATTGTAATGCCATGTTAATTGTTCTGCCTTTTCAGATGACTTAAACATTCTCCTAAACCGAGGTATGATTGGAAAGTACCGCAAGACCTTTGCAGGAATTCCTTTATGAACCTTTTGAGTACGCTTATTAACCTTCCATCGTGATTCACCACATTTTGGACACATCTCCATATGTTCTAAATTCTTTCTAAATAAACAACAGTCATTCACACAAGCATGTATCTTCTCATACCCTAAATCAAATGCCTTGAGAAACTTCTTCATAGAGTATAATGAATTTGAAAGTATGTTATCATTTGGTAGCAAATCCCGAATGATGTCAAGAAGTTCATCAAAACCAGTATCAGATAGGCTATACCTAGCTTTATACTTGTATAAAATAACCGTAGCAGACATCTTTGTGATGGTACAACCCGAATATAAAGGAAGTTCCGCCTCCTCCACTAAATCTTTCAAATCAGGCTCTATTCTTTCATCTGTAGGTTCCATAATATCATCATCAGCATAAAGTGCATCTTTGTACATGTTATAGGTCTCTGGAAACTCTAAATTTTTATCTTCTAATGTATTCAGCTTTTCTCCATGAAAGATCCATATAGTGTAACGAGGATGCACACCATTTATAATCAAGTGATCATATACGGTATCAAAACTATGGTATTGTAGGTTCATACAACGACTACAAGGGCATTGAGTCTTTTGTAGATCCACCTTACTTGCTTGAACCATATCCACAAATCTCCTTGCACCATCATGATAGGCTTTACAAGTTCTAAAGATCAAGAAAAAAAATGAGAAAAAGAAAAAAATCAATCTTTTTTTACAAAGAAACGAAACGACACAGTATGTATATTCATACGATTATATAGTTTAGAGGTTTTTAAAATAACCTTGAAAGATGTATCTAACTTTTATCCATGATGTTCTATTTTCCTTGGGAATCCTCCTTATCTTTAATAGAGAGTTCTACAAATATATTTTTCAAGATAATGAAAAATGATAATAATAATAATAATAATAATAATAAATATGGTAGCTAAGAAATGAAAGGAAACAAAACAAGAAAGCAACCTGGAGATCTCCAACAAACACGTACAACCGATCCCCAACAAACAGTAACTGATTTATGCTTGCGACATATCAGAAAATTACCGTTATAAGCCTCCAAAATGTAAGAATCTTACGATCAGATAAAAGCTATTATATTTAGGACACTCCTTCATACAAACTTAGGATCACATAAAAGCTATGATATTTAGGGCACTTCACCCTACAATTCATTATGTCCACCTGTGTTCCAACACAATTCACGTGTCCATCTGAGTATGCACTTGTGTTCTTTACGGGATCATAACCATTCCATGATGAGAAGTATCATGACCCTACTTGGAAACTACTATAAGGTGTCCATCCAGTAGCCCTTTTTGTACATAAATTCCTATAAATAAAATGCCTGTTGGTGCATTATACATGCAAACAATTTAAATATTTTAATGAAAATTCTAAAGATGAAACATATGAAACATCATAAACCAATCACTGAAGTAACTCAACTTGTTCTATTACTGATTCCTATTTCTTGCAAATTGCCCAAAAAAAAGAAGAAAGAGACATAAATAATAATTTAACCTATAATGCTATAATTATTGAGTTATATAAAAATAAAAAAAAACCTAGTATTTGTAACCTGGTATGCAAATTTGACAAAATAACCCAAAAAATCAATTTACACAATAATGACAAAAATTAACATTTAAAAGAAAGAAATTAAAAAAAAACTAATCTATGCTCTGATTTGATGAAATATAGTCCGAGACAGACATATTTTCATACGCAAAAGAAAAAAAAACATATATTTCTAAGAGTACAGGAATCAATAATATAAATCTGCAGCTTTGATCTATGATCTGATTTTAACAAAATATGCAGCTTTAATTTCACAGGTAAATTTCACAAAAAAATACTTCAGAAGAAGAGAACAAACATGCACAGTCGATCCCCAACAAGCACAGTCGAATCTAGTGATATAAGAAGAAGAGAACAAACCCTAAATTTAGCTTCTACCATGTGGAACAATTGGACAAACCCTAGATTTAGCTACAAAATCAAATCAAAGGAGAGCAATTAGACAAACCCTAGATCGACTACGACTCCAAAGGAAAGAAGGCTCCCTTGTTCTTGCGGTGTCTCCCAATTCTTCTTCCGGAGGAGCAAAAGTTTTGCCGATCCCTAAAGCACCAGCAGCCGAACCTTAGTTTTTTGGGGGAAATAAACTGAAGGCTAGCTATAGCCGATCCTATTAAGGGGGGAAATAAAACTTAAGGGGGGAAACAAAATAAACTTAAGGAGGGAATTAAAACATTAAGGGGGAAAATAAACTTAAGGGGGGAAATAAAAACTTAAAGGGGAACCAGCTATAGCCGATCCTAATTTTTAAGGGGACAATTACAACATGCATAGATATAGGCCATAAATGAGTGTTCAATTACAACACGCAGCAATGCATGCCGTAAATGAGTGTTCAATTACAACACGCAGCAATGCATGCCGTGAAAGAGTGTTCAATCACAACACGCAAAAATGCATGCCGTAAATGAGTGTTCAATTACAACACGCAAAAATGCATGCCGTAATTGCGTATTCAATTACGGCGTGCATGTCAAACACGCCGTAAAAAAGACAAAAAACAACTCTTTTATGGCATGCATATTTGCACGTCGTAATTGAGTATCATTTACAACGTGCAGCAACTGCACGCCGTAAATTGCGCACCGTAAAAACTACATTTTCTTGTAGTGACGATCCATGATTGCTGGCAGCCATGCCAGTCACTTGAACGGATCATCATTGTTTCAACATGTTTGCAAATTCATAGCAAATCAATACTAAATGTAAGGTCTTTCCAACCATGAAAAAGAAAATCAACATAGAATGTAACATTTTTATGTATTTGATAAAAGAGTGTAGAAAATGGGACGTCCCCGGTTGCTTGTAGTTGGTATTGTTTCGTCAAATCTTGTGGTAGTGGAGGCATTTTCATATTTGTATTGTTAAATGTAAATGCAATTATAACAAAAGTATTGTTACAAGGTTCCAATGTTATACATCAAAAAATCTAATTGACACATATATTAAGTAACATTTGACGCTCTCGTTTTCCCTCCCATGCTACTTAAATCCTAGACAACACAAACAACAACGAAAATTTAACTCAACTTACTCGTAAAATGCAGTTAAAATATTGGATTTGTATGTAGGGTGTGTTTGGTTGCCGGAACTGTGTTGGAACTGAGGTTTTTTTTGGAACTCAGCAAAAGTTCCAGGACTTCGGATGTTTGGTTACAAATTCGGATGTGAGCTGTGAAGTCACCGATGGGACGTGGGACACTTTGTAGTTCGATGTGGAAATGAACTCCACCGAGGGGATCTACTCACCGCTAGGCATGTGAAGTGCGAGAGGTGGCGATGTGCGGCGAGCACGAGACGCCGGGGTCGTTGAACACCAGAAGGAAGGGTCACGACGAGCACTCGATCGAACATCTACGCTTGTGTCGAAGCTCAACCGAAGGGATCAAGGATGTGTCGAAGCCGTCGCCGGAGCTCAAAGTCGGCCGCACTCGTAAGCTGGAGAGAGAAAGAGGGAGAGAGAAAGATGTGTGGAAGAGAGAGAGAGAGAGAGAAACGTGTGAGAGCGTGTGGAAGAGGATCTGTGAGCCGGAGAGAGGTGTGGGAGAGAGAGAAAGGTGTGGGAGAGAGTGATTTTAATATTAAAAAATAATGATAGTAGTATTAATAATAATAGTTATTTTATATTATTTAATAATAATAATAATGCTTAAAAAAATTAATTCATGCAAAAAATAATAATGAATAATATTAGTTAGGGGTAACCTCACCCTATTCAAAAGTTAAAAAACATATCAATCTGTAACTATCATTTTATTACAAACCAGACATAGAAACTACAAAAAGTTAACTTTATAACTCACTTCCAACAACCATCCAAACGAAGGAACTCATAAAGTTTGCATACGCATAACAAGCATATGCAATGCGTACGCATAACGTGAATATGCAATGCGTACGCAAACTCTTCACTTCCAAATTTTTTACTTCGTTCCACTTCTTCCAACCAAATAGCCCCTTATAGCAATGAATAATGCTATTTGTCCCTCCAAATCGTCTCTCCTTACGTGATAGCTGATGTAGCATGTTTATATGGCAGCTGAAGTGGCAAAATTTAATTAAATTCAAATTAACATTAAAATTAATGTTAACATTAACATTAACATTAAAAATTAATATTAACGTTAACATTAACAATAATATTAATATTAACATTAACATTAGTTAATATTAACATTAACATTAATATTAACATTAATTAATATTAATATTAACATTAATATTAAATTAACATGGACAAAATTGGATAATTAACTTTTTGGTTTAAAATTTATCATGTCATTGGCCATGTCAGATGACACATAATATTATTTAACATGTCATGTCAACTGCCACATAAGGAGGGATGTATTGGAGGGACAATTTGGAGGTACGAATAGCATTACTCTATAGCAAAATGACGTGTTGTCGCTTCTTCATTGTCCTACTATCACCTCTGAGAAATTTTTGATCTCATATATGCCTTTATAGAATGACTCATTATTTTGAAGTGTTGGTGTTGGATGAGATTCTCAACCTATATGGAAAAAAAATTCACATTGCGATGAGCGTCATCAGTGTGTCGAAGACGCTCGAATATCGGTGCAGAGTTCAAAACCAGAGCAGTCTGAAATATGTCCAGAAAAATAGGAGTTGGGACCTAACTCGATTTTCCACCGAGTTCGTTCCATGTGGCACAAAACTTTCAGGATTTTGCTGGCATTGAAAAATTGAACTCGGACCGAGTTCGAATCAGTCACGATTGTGCGAGTTCATGGGTGTTTTATGTTGGAATTATTAATTACATTTATTGTTCATAAGGATGAAAAGGAAAGAGAAGGGACTTTAGTCCCACATCGAAAAAAGAGAAAGGTTTGAGGATGCTTAAATAGGTATGTGCACTTATGAGGAGTGTGCAACAACCAAAGGGTTGCTAGTGGGTGACCATTGGATGTTGTTTTATCTTCTTCATGAAAATGTAGCTTGGCAACACCGGCTCCGGCTCCGGCACGGGCATGGGCTCGGGCTCGGGCGTAGAGGCGATAGTGGCGCATTGTAGACGCACTTGTGCACTTAGGCGTAGGCGTCGGGCTCTGTTTCGGAAGGATCGCGACTTCACGAAACAACACGAATCCATCTATATATACTACAGATCTCTGAGTCTAAAACACACAGAATCTCAGTATTCATTCTCTCTTTCTTTTCTCTTTCAAAGTTTTCCAGAAAGGTGTTCTTCCCTACGCCGGTGTCTCACAACGTCTGGTGAACCTTCGGCAAAAGGCTGTCTTATCCTGGGTGTTCTGGCGTGCTGACTCCTAGACGTTACCGGAGTGCCCGAAATACTTTAAGGAAAGTGCTGCTAAATGCACGATTCAAGCCTCGACGACATTTTCAACTTCGCAGAATTCAAAAGTGAAGTACAAGCAATTTCTAACAATCTTAAAGTGTTACAAATAATGGCGTTCGAGGCTGCAATTTCGAGCATCAAAGTCATCAATAAAGATCTACTCAAACTGGATCGCTTCGACGGGACGAACTTCACACGCTGGCAGGACAAGATGATCTTCCTCATGACGGCGTTGAAGATCTACTACGTCCTCGACCCAGATCTGCCACCTGTTTCAGAACCCACTCCAACAGATTCTGATGTAGTCAAGACAGAACGCAAAAAACGCAAAGAGGACGAACTGCTGTGCCGTGGTCATATTATGAACACCCTGTCGGACAGACTGTACGACCTCTATACAGAAAATCCTTCGGCGATTGACATCTGGAAGGCTCTGGAATTCAAATTCAGAGCAGAAGAAGAAGGTACAAAGAAATTTCTTATATCAAAGTATTTTGATTTCAAAATGATTGATACAAAGCCTATACTCGCCCAAGTACACGAACTTCAAGTTCTAGTCAATAAACTCAGGGCAGTGAAGATAGAACTTTCGGAACCATTCCAAGTTGGTGCTATAATTATTAAATTGCCAGCATCTTAGAATAGTTATCGGAAGAAACTACTTCACAGCTCTGAGGATTTCTCACTGGAACAGATTCAAAAATACCTTCGAATCGAAGAGGAATCGAAGGAAAGACAGAAATCCGAGAACAATGGAGTTTCTAAAACTAATGCGGTGAGCACGAAAGGCAAGAGGCCTGCAGGAAAGAAGAACTTTCTCGGTCCTAAGAAGGACCAACAAAAGTTCAAGAACTCCAGCACCGCTAAAGGACCCAAGACCGGCTGTTTTGTATATGGCAAAGCAAGACATTATGCCAGAGACTGTCGGGTTCGAAAGACCGAAAATAGCGAGATAAATCTCACTGAGACAGATGACATAATTGCTACGGTGAGCAAACTCATGACAGTCAAAGGGAAGGCTCCATGATGGTGGTACGATACTTGTGCTACCGTTCATGTTTCATACGACAAAGCAGCATTCAAGACCTATTCTGAAGTCAATGATGGACAAGAAGTTCAGATGGGAAATAAAGGACACTCAACGGTCGTGGGAACAGGTGATGTGGAAATCCAATTCACTTCCGGGAAGAAAGTAACTCTGACTAACGTACTTCACGTCCCGGATATGAGTAGGAACCTCGTCAGTGGAGTCTTGTTGGGTAAACCAGGAATAAAATCTGTTTTTGAGTCGGGCAAATTAATTTTGACCCGTAATGGTGTGTTTGTTGGAAAGGGATATACCGATGAGGGTATGATCAAACTTTGTATCATTGAAAATAATATCAATAAAGTTTCTACTTCTGCTTACATGAATGAGTCCTCTACTTTATGGCATAGTAGATTAGCGCATATAGGTATTAGCACTATGAAAAGATTAATGAAATCTGGATTAATTTCATGCAATTCTGAAGACTTAGATAAGTGTGAAATTTGTGCAAAATCCAAAATGATTAAAAAATCTTTTCACAGTGTAGAGCGTAATACCAACCTACTAGATTTAGTTCACTCTGATTTATGTGAATTTAATGGCACATTATCTCGAGGAGGTAATAAATACTTTATTACCTTTATTGATGATTGCTCTAGATTTACATATGTATATTTATTAAAGCATAAAGATGAAGCCTTTAATGCTTTTAAAATATACAAATCAGAGGTTGAAAATCAACTTGGTAGAAACATTAAAATACTTAGAAGTGATAGAGGTGGTGAATATTTTTCTTTTGAATTTAATACCTTCTGTGAAGAGAACGGTATTATTCACGAATGTTCTACACCACGGACACCACAACAGAACGGACTAGCCAAAAGAAAAAATAGAACATATCAAGAAATGATAAATGCAATGCTAATGCATTCTGAATTATCATTTAGTTTGTGGGAAGAAGCTTTACTTACTGCATGTCATATAATGACCGAATTCCTTTGAAGAAAACTGGTATTTCACCATATGAGATATGGAAAGGTCGTAAGCCTAATATCAGTTATTTTAGAGTGTGGGGGTGCATAGCTTATTACAAAAATATGGATCCTAAAAGGACCAAATTAGGTCCTCGTGGAATCAAAAGTGCTTTTGTAGGTTATGCTGACAATAGTAAGGCATATAGACTTTTAAACTTAGAGTCTAACATTATTGTCGAATCCAGAGATGTGGAATTTTTCGAGAACCTTATTACTAAGAATAAGGATTCTAAGATTCCTGCTAATGAAGAGTCTCGTGAGGAGAGCTCTTCACGGTTAGTTGAAAAATAACCCGAGCTTCGGATCAGCAAGAGAGTTCGAAAGGCTAAGGATCTAGGATCTGACGAAATAGATTCTCAACTAATTTCTTTTTACTTAGTAGAAGGAAATACAGAGAAATTTATTCGAAAGATTCCTTTCATTCTTCAGGTGGAAGATGATCCTAAAACCTTTAAGGAAGCAACAGCTTCGCGGGACTCATCTTTTTGGAAAGATGCTATCCAAAATAAGATGGATTCGATAATATCTAACCACACTTGGGAAATTGTCGATCTGCCCAAAGGGTCAAGACCTATTAGATGTAAGCGGGTGTTCAGGAGAAAGTATCATAGTGATGGTACTTTAAACACCTACAAGGCTAGACTAGTAGCCAAAGAATTTCGACAAAGAGAAGGAATTGATTATTTTGACACATATGCACCAGTAGCAAGAACGACTACAATTAGAATATTGTTTGCGTTAGCTTCATTGCATCATCTTAATGTTCATCAGATGGATGTCAAAACGGCATTCTTAAATGGAGATCTCGATGAAGAGATTTACATGGAGCAACCGGAAGGGTTCGTGCTCCCAGGAAATGAATAAAAGGTATGCAAACTTGTTAAATCCTTGTACGAATTAAAACAAGCACCAAAGCAGTGGCATCAGAAATTTGACTCAGTCATAATTTCTAATAGCTTTGTTCACAATGTTTGTGATAAGTGTTTATACACTAAAGTATATGGAAATATCGTGATATTTCTTTGTCTCTATGTTGATGATATGTTGATCATTAACAACGAGATGAGTGGAATTACAAAAACGAAGAGGTTTCTAACTTCCACATTCAAGATGAAAGATCTTGGAATAGTTGACACTATTTTGGGGATCAAAGTAATACAAAACAGTGGGAGTTTTGAACTTACGCAGTCGCACTATGTTGAGAAAGTGTTAGACAAGTTTAAACACCTAAAGTTCAAAGAAGTAAACACTCCATTTGATCCAAGTGTTAAACTAGAAAAGAATTCTGGAAGAGCCGTCGCTCAATTAGAATACGCAAGTGCTATTGGATGTCTTATATATTTAATGCAATGCACAAGACCTGATATAGCATTTGCAGTTAGTAAAATGAGTAGATTTACTAGCAACCCTAATAATGAGCATTGTAGGGCTATCGGAAGAATTTTTGGTTATCTTTTGAAAACCAAGAATCTTGGATTACAGTATGGTAGATTTCCTGCCGTATTAGAAGGATATACAGACGCTAGTTGGATATCAAGTGTCGGGAATAACAAATCTACGACATGTTGGGTATTTACGCTTGCCGGAGGGGCAGTTTCTTGGAAGAGCAAGAAATAAACGTGCATTACCCATTCGACCATGGATTCAGAGTTTGTGGCTCTAGCTTCTGCAGGATAAGAAGCTAAGTGGTTGAGGGAGCTTCTATTAGAAGTTCCGCTGGCTAAGGACAATGTATCAAAAGTGTCAATACATTGTGAAAGTCAAGCTACTCTAGCAAGAGCCTACAACGAAGTGTATAATGGAAAGTCTAGACATATAAGTCTAAGACATACCTACGTAAGAAAATTGATCAAAGATGGAATCATTTTTCTTACGTATGTGCGTACCAGCTATAATTTAGCTGATCCATTTACTAAACCACTAGCTAGGGATTTAGTAAAATCTACCTCGAGAGGTATGGGATTGAAACTCCTTGAGTAAGAGTTCCAACAACAGTGGCAACCCAATCTAATGTTAAGAAAACCTTAACCTTAGATTCAATGTGTAACAACAAACTGTTGATTTGGATGTATACGACATGATAATGTCGACTGTTGCAATTTGAGGGTTGAGTTTATAAAACTCTTAATGAAGTTCAGTAATATTGACATGTATCTGTAAAGCAACAGAGATACTGAAAGAACTTCACCTATGTGAATTTAGAGATGGTGCCGTCTCAGTAAGATCTGAAGTTTATCTTATAAAAATTCACGAGACAGGATCAGCACATGGCCATTAATAGTGCTAAGCGAGAAATGTAGGCGAAGAACTACAAAAGACTATGTGTAAAGTAATACCGATTTTATCACAAGGAATAACTGGTTCAAAGCCCAGCTACCAGAGATTCCGATAAAATCTTGTATTGCATCTACTAAGGTTAGGTTCAAATCGAAAGATACCTAACTGTATTAACATTCTTTAAGTGATGTATTCTGAAATTTCTTTCCATCATTTATGGAACAAGTGGGGGATTATTGGAATTATTAATTTTATTTATTGTTCATAAGGATGAAAAGGAAAGAGAAGGGACTTTAGTCCCACATCGAAAAAAGAGAAAGGTTTGAGGATGCTTAAATAGGTATGTACACTTATGAGGAGTGTGCAACAACCAAAGGGTTGCTAGTGGGTGACATTGGTTGTTGTTTTATCTTCTTCATGAAAATGTAGCCGGTGTTGCCACCGACAACACCAGCTCCGACTCCGGCTCCGGCTCCGGCTCGGGCACGGACTCGGGCTCGGACGTTGAGGCGATAGTGGCGCATTGTAGACGCACTTGTGCACTTAGGCAACGTGTCGCGACGATTCTCACCCCGAGAATTCCTATTTTTGCAGCGGTCCAAACAGACGAAAGGGTGAATAAACCTGCGAACAGGTGAATGAATATTGTTTCGGAAGGGTCGCGACTTCACGAAACAACACGAATCCATCTATATATACTACAGATCTCTGAGTCTAAAACACACAGAATCTCAGTATTCATTATCTCTTTCTTTTCTCTTCCAAAGTTTTCCAGAAAGGTGTTTTTTCCTACGCCGGTGTCTCACAACGTCTGGTGAACCTCCGGCAAAAGGTTGTCTTATCCTGGGTGTTCTGGCGTGCTGACTCCAAGACGTTACCGGAGTGCCCGAAACACTTTAAGGAAAGTGCTGCTAAATGCACGATTCAAGCCTCGACGACATTTTCAACTTCGTAGAATTCAAAAGTGAAGTACAAGCAATTTCTAACATTTTATACATCATTAGACCATATCTAATGATCCAGATTAGTTGCAAAATTGGATGTGTTATATATAGGTATTTTCTGACCCTAATCTATGTAACGCAGAGACAAGTTTTGAAGAAAGAGAGAAAGGAGATTAACAGCTACTTCGGGAGATCATTTAGGATAAATTTTCTTCTCATCTTAGCTATTCGAGAGTTTGTAATCAAGTTTTTTGTCTCAAGTAGTTGTGGTGATCTATTTTGGATGAATAGTTTTCGTGTTTCATTACGAACACAAAGAATCATTTCTTCGGACAAATAATTTTCTAAATACTTGTACAAATCTCACTTATCTGTGTAAAAAATTTAATATTATTTTATAATATAAATTTGTTGTGTCTTCTACACAATATTTGGTGCCAGGGGCGGATCCAGAAATGTATATTGGGGTGGGCTAGAGTAAGTTGGGGTGGGCTAAATGTAAGCAAACTCTCATAAAAAATCAAAATCAAAAATCTATATGGAAAAAACAAGTAAAAAAAAAATTTTGGGGTGGGCTCCAGCCCACCCCAACCCCTACCTAAATCCGCCCCTGTTTGGTGCCATGTCAGATTGGGTGAGAGTGGCTCACAAACTACAAAAGTGGCGTTCATGAACATCAAGATCAACATGAGCTTAAAAGTCGGAGACCAATTCACCAAGAAATAAAACTACATAAATCATATCAAACAACAAAGATTGTCAATCTAATTATGTCCATAGGTGAAATATATGATTCTAACGGGTCTAAAATGCAAATATTATCTTGGGCTAATTAGCTTTAGACCTTGGATATTATACCATCTTAAAGTTTATGTTCTGACATGTCCAATTATAAAGTTTGAACCATAAATTTTTATTTTTTGTTTTCTTTTTCATGTTATACCCTTTATAGCTTATATAGGAAAAAAAATTATTGTTATGCATGGGTGAGAGGGTATAATAGAAAAATAATAATAAATAGAAATTCAAATCTAAACTTGACAATTGGATACAATTGGGAGTCCATTTTTGTTCATCCACCAAAACTAGGATGTTTGTTCACCTTCCAATAATAAATTGACATATGTCAAATTTATTCAACATAAATCACTTTAGAAGTAGTTTTGTAAACAATAAAAGTGATTTTGACTAAAAAAAATAACATGTGTCAATTTATTATTGGATGGTGAACAAACATCTTAGTTTTGGTGGGTGAACAAAAATGAACTCATACAAATGGATATATGAGGACTTAAAAACTCTAAACTGTTAAAAATGTAGGGTCTAAACACTAATTACCCCTTTGCTAATTGAATATAGGGGTGAGCATCGGTTCGGTTCGGTTCAAACCGAACCGAATATGTGAAAACCGAAATAACCGTAAACCATATTTCTCAAAACCGAAAACCGAACCGTTTTTATAAAAACCGAACAAAACTGAACCGAATTAATTCGGTTCGATTTTCGGTCGGTTCGGTTTCATGGGCCAATGTGCATGGCCTTCAAATTTTTAGCAAAATGGCCTATTTAAATAACAATTTTTTTTAAAAATATATGACATTATTGTATTTATGAATTGTTATATTACATAGAGTGAAAGATATTATTATATATAGATTTATGGTAGATAGAGAGAGTGCTCAAAGAAGCACCGTCATAGAATAGGAGAAGAGAGTGTGCTCAGTTAGGGGTTAATAAACATTAGTATATGTATATTGTGGATAGTTTGATAAATTACTAAATCTAAATCGGTTTTCGGTTCGGTTCGATTTTCGGATGAAGAACCGAAAATCGAACCGTTATTTCAAATTTTTAAATTTTTAAACCGTAAACCGAACCGATAACCGAAAAACCGAACCGTTTGTCATATTTCGGTTTGGTTCGGTTCGGTTTTCGGTTTTCAACCGTTATATGCTCACCCCTAATTGAATAATTGCATGAGGGGATGGGGCCATGTTTATGGGCCAAATATATGATTCTAATGGGTCTAAAATGCAATTACCCTTTGTTAATTGAATAATTGCATGAAGGGGGCGGGGCCCTCCTATGTCATGGCGCCGCGGCTGAAACGGAGAGGTCGGTCCCAGTGGTGGGCCCGGACCGACTTCAGCCCAAAGTTTACCCTTGTACTGAAATTACGGAAATGCCCTTTCTTTTCATTTTCTTCAATATTATTACACAAATTGGTCCCACCGTCCGCTGGTTATCGGGTTCGGTCGGATCTTATTCCATTTGTAGCTTTGCAACCAAACACATAACAACAAATATTAGAAACTAATTAATTTATAGAGTTTTAAACTATTAGGGTTTAATATAAGTAGTCCAAATGGCACATAGATGTGATCGCTATTGTTACGAAGAATCAAAATTAATACAAAGAGTCCAAAATAACTTCGAACCACTTACATACTACCTATGCTTTAAAAAAAAAAAAAAAAAAAAATCTTCCCAAATATTTTCTTATGACTTGATCTTTCATTTATTAAAATATTTTAATATGCACCTAAAGCAAGTAAGCAACAAAGCACTAACTATGGTTGATTGTTCAGAGGAGTCAATGGCCACAATTTATGTCAAAGTACAAATATGTATCCCGTTCGTTCTTCTGGAATAGTGGTCCTACATACATTCCGCTCATAGCCAAAATCAAATATCCTAATCTCGTTTGTTGTTGGAGTGAAGTTGAGTGAGATTCTTGGATCATGTTCATGTTTATAGCATGTATATAGAATCGATTCATCTCTAGATCAATAATCAATGGCTCTCTCTCTCTCTCTCTCAACAAGTATAATATTATGTATCCCAATTGACATAATAGTAGGAGCCTTCACTGTTAATCAACATGTATAGTACATTTCATGATCATGATAAATAGTTGCAAAGAAGATGTGAACCTACACTCTAATTACCATGACTAAAAACTTTACCAGATTTACGAGCAAGAGTTCTTAGTTATAATCAACCATGAAGGGTTCTACTATTACCTTAAACATCCATATAACGTGAGCATTAGTTAAACAAAAAAAAAATATGAAGAAATATAGTTTTAAGAAATTAGTTATAAGTGTTAGCCCAATAATTGTATCATATTTTTTAATATAAAAAATTGATTAAGTTTAACATAATGATGTCACAAATATTCATGTAATCACTATCATGTCGTATTTAAACTTAGTATTGTCCTACTGTCATTAAATACATCATACTGCTATACTGTTTTTTCATCTAACATGTACTTGCAGACAAGCAGTAAGCATGACCAAAACAGGACATATGCAATAAAGAATTGATGACGAGCTAAAGACGACGTTATACAAAAAGATTTCTATGAACCGTCCAACGACCTATCTGGGACCTCCCATTAGGGGGTTCCGTTGTCCGGTCAGCGAACATGGGTCGAGGGGGCAGCGCCCCCCATGGGGGTTCGAGGACGTAGCCCACGAAAGGTATTTAGATTTTCAGATCTGTTTATCTTTGGACGACTGATGTCAAGAAAAAAAGCTATCATTATGGTACAAAAGAAGAAGACGAGTCGATCATGCCTACAAGATTCAGTTGGACATCTATATGCTGCTTGGGTTTATCTTTTTTTATATAATTTTATACTTTATTGAGTCTATGACTTATATATATCGAGTCGCATTTAGTACCAGACGTCCACTCGACCAAACAAAGTCCACTCAAACAAAAGTATGAAACTCATTCACAAAAGTCCAACCCAAAACCCAACAAACACATTTCCAAAGTCAGCAAAAATACATACCTAATATGTACAACGAACTCGTACCGAGTTCTGTCCGAACTCGGTCTTGGCATAATTAGCAATCCCAGACAGTTATGAAATCCCAGATATTGTGGCTCCCAACGTTCAAAAAATTCAAATATACATCCGAACTCTGTTCAAACTCTGTCTACAAAATTTTTATAAATAGAGATGTATTTTCACATTCTTACTCACTCACTTACAAATCAATCCTCTATCCTATAGTAAGAAAGACCTTGAGCTAAACATTCGCATCTCCAAGATCAACTCTCGAGCCTTCTAGTTCCAAGTGCGATCTCGATTTAGAAGTCAGTTCGAGTTGTAAAAGCTTGGTCGATAAAAGCTTATCTCTCATGTACTAAAGTCGGCGAGTTCTTAGGATAAAAGGTCGTGGTTGTGAAGTTGTTGTGCTCTTCGAATCAAAGCATAAGGTGTAAGGAGTTGCAAGGACTTCGTATTCAAATATTGTGTTTCACTATTATGACTATAGTGAAGTCAACTCCGAACAAGAGTTCTCGGACCTACACTATTCCTCTAACCGGTTGAATAAGAAAAGTTTGGAGTCCTTAGTTAATTATCAGTTAGATAATTCTACTTTTAAGTTGCTTAGAGATAGGAAAAAAATTTGGCTTAATTGTACTTTGATACCCTCAACTATTCCCGTTTTTCAACTTCATACCCTAAACTTTTTTACTCAACAACTTAATACTCAACTATTATTTTTTTCAACTTCATACCTAAAATTTTAAAAATTTCGAAAATGCTCTTATCCCTTCCCTCTCCCCTTCTCCCCTCCCCCACTCCGGCCACCCCCTCCTCCCACACAGCCCCAGCCCCCCTCCCTCCCCCCCCCCCCCTCCGACCACCCCCCTCTCCCGCTTCCGGCCACCCCCCCTCCCGCTTCCGGCCGCCTCCCCCCCTCCCGCTTCCTTCCACCCTCCCCCAGTCCCCCCTCCTCCACGATGTCATGCCCTAGGGGGAGAGGCAGGGGCGGGTGGCCGGAGCGGGACGCGGGGGGGAGGGGGGGGGGGGGGTTGAGGGTGGACGGAAGCGGAAGGGGGGGGGGGGGGTGGAAGCGGAAAGAGGGGGTGGGGGTGGGGGGGGGGGTAATTTTCAAGTTTGACCATGAATATTTTCGTCCAAATTTTTTTCCGGTATCAACTTGTTACAAAAAAAAAAAAAGTTTAGGATATCAAGTTAAAAAAACAGGAATAGTTGAGGGTATCAAAGTACAATTAAGCCAAAAAAAATTACTTACTTATATCTTATATCTTAAGTTTATGATCTAACTCTAGCAAACAAAATAAAATATGAGAAACTCTTATAACCCGTGCCATAAGAAAAGAAAGAATGTTATGCAATAGAAGGCAAAAATTCACATGAAGGTTTGGTTCTAATCATTCGTGAATGATGAATGATATATTCCAATAGTTAGAAATCATAAAAATTATTGCTGATATTACATGAATTCGATTAGGCTCATTGTTTATATTGCATCTTTTCTATTATTTTTTTATGAATTTGTAGTATTTTTAATGATTGGTTCTAGAAAAATGTTTGGTTTTTTTTGAAGGTTTTAAAGCTATTCTTTTTATTTTATTTTTGATAGTGTGAATCATCAATATTTTCTGCTATATATTTTTTTAAAATCTTTTGAAAATTTCTCAATTTAAAGATTTAATTCGAGTTGTTTTACTATTTTTAATAATGTAGTTATGTTACATTTTAATTTATGCTTGATCTTTCAAATTCTTCTAACACAGTTTGTTTAATTTAAATTTGACAAATAGATTTTTTTAGTTTTACTTTAAAAACAATTAACAAATGGATAATATCATTATCATCCAAATTATAATATCCAAAAAGTTCAGGAAGAAAACTAATAATATACATCATTATTTATTTGACTTTTTTGGTATTATTTAAATTTCTTGTATTTAAAATTAAATTTTTTTTTTTAATATTATCCATAATGTATTTTTTCTGATATCATTATTAGATACTTTGTTATTATTTATACACAAAATTTATTTTAATAACTATAGATAACTATTTGTTATCTATATAATATCTATTTAAATTTTGCATATATATAATATTATTTTTTGATTTCTTTTTAAATAATAAATTATCTACATAGATAACAAATAGATAATGGGATATTTTAGCCAATGCCTCCATTCAAATTATTAAACTAGCGTATACATTCACTTAAAAAAAAAAAACTAGCAAATGCTCTCATTCCTTTGTATGTAATAAATAATATTTTAAGCTATACATCCACTATTTAATGGCTGATTTATAAAGGAATATGGGACATTTGTTAGTTTTGTAAAATAGTGGGGGTATATGCTACTTTGTATATTTTGATGGGGGTATTTACAAAAATATCACATAGATAATTTGATGATAACAAAATAAAGAATTGTTATCTATATAATATCTATTTAAAATTTGTGTAAATAAAATTAAATATTTGATGTATTTTTAAATAACATATTATTTATAAAGATCACAAATAAATAATTTGGATGGGGTGTTATCAAACACACCCTCTTTTTGTTTTGTTTGTTTCTCTTCTTAGCTGTGTTTGATTGGGCTTTTTTTTCCATGGGAAATATTTCCATCACAAATTTTCCACCAATTGTAGTGTTTGATAGCTTATATTTTCCATGGAACTATTTTCCAAAAAACTATAATTTTCCATATTTTCATCTAAAATAGCGTAAAATGAAACTTGTCCACCCACAGGAAAATAATGACAATTAAACACCCAAATTAAGTTTTCCATGAAAATATTTTTAAATTCTATGGAAAAAATTTTCTAGAAAAATAATTCCATAAAATTAATTTCTTTTTCACATATTTTTCACATTGCAATCAAACGTACCCTAATGTTATGAGATTTTTGGATTATTTAGAAAACTAAACATATATTAAAAAAATATTTGTTTACTTTTCAATATTTCTTTGCAAAAATGGACGATTAACTATAGTCTTCCTTCCCTAATAAAGAATTTTTTTTCTCTAAAATGTGATAACTAAGAGAGTAGACTTGCGCATTTACAAATCTTTTATTACATCTTCACTCAATCTATCCTTTGAGTTTGTGTCAGTTTTACTTTGTTTCGGTGTGTCGGGACCCTTTTAGCTCGTTTTCCTTTTATAATTTAATAGGACAAAAAATTATTTAATTTAGTTAGTAAATTTTGACTAGGTCGAAGTCAACCAAGAGAATAGAGTGAATAAAAATATGCGTACATTCAATGGCACCCATTTAGATGATAACAAAATAGCTATTTGTTTGATTACAAGGTGAAAAATACGTGGAAAAGAAATTAATTCAATGGAATTATTTTTCTAGGAAAAAAAATTCATGAAATTTTAAAAAATTTCATGAAAAACTTAATTTGGTTGTTTGATTGTCATTATTTTCCACAAAAAATAGTTATTTTACATGAAAATCATATTTTCCTATGGCTTAGACAAGTTTCATTTTCCACCATTTTAGAAGAAAATATAAAAAATGATAGTTTTTTGGAAAATAATTCCATGAAAAATATAAGCTATCAAACACTAAAAATGGTGGAAAATTTGTGATGGAAATATTTTCCATGGAAAAAAAGTCCAATCAAACACAGCTTTATTTAAATTTTGGAAATAAATACACCGACTTTTCTATGTTTTATGAATAATACAAGGTCTACTCCTATTCCAAAAATAATTACACTGACCGTCTCTTCCCTTTATAAATTTTATAAAAATATAGTGGTGATCAATGTTTGTAAGTTTCTATAGAAAATATAAACTATAGTGACAGTCCGTATAATTTGTTTCAAAGTAGAGATAGTTTCTGCAATAAGTGTAAAACATAGGGATAGTTAACTCAAAATTTTGTATATATAAAATTATTATTTTGATTTTTGTAAATAATAAATTGTCTACAAAATTCAAATAATAGATAAAATTATTTATATTATTTAAATCAAATTAATTTTGAATGTGAATAATAATCATTTTTAATTTAATTTTTTTTTTGAAGAAAAATGTCTTAGAATTCTGTCCAACCGCCTAGCGAATTTTGGCTTGCGTCCGGTTGGTTGTAATAATGATTCGCTAACGGGCAGCAATTCTTTGACCCAAACCTGAACCCGCGGGCTGTGGGTGGTCGGATCAACATCTTTGGCGTAACCTCCACACAACGGTGGCCTCTTTTTGTTATTTTAAACAGAACCAAAGGGCCTTTAACTAATTCCATTACAATAATTAATTAAATCAAATCAAATTAAATTAATAGTTTCCCTTCTCCTTCCTTCTCCAACCTCTCCAAACAAATTCTCTCTCCTCTCTCTCTCTCTCTCTTTCTATATAGAAAAATCCCCAATTTCTCCGATCAATGGTGAGCTCTCTCGCTCTCTCTCTAATTTAACGATGATATTGAATTATTAGGGTTTCGATGCCGATCCCTTGTTCTTGTCAATTTACTTATTTCTTGGAACAAATTTTCCCAAAGAATTGTTCCTGGTGCGAAAATAAATGATTTTTTCCCCACCATGTTTGTTTGATTTGCGATTACATTCATAGAGTTTCTATTGCGTTATGGATTGTTTGAGGGCTCACTGTGATCGAAAAAGAGTTAATTTTGGATTCTTTGATCCTTATAGTCCAGGGACCAAATTTGTGGTTTCTGTGTATATATATGCAGTTAGTTTGCACAATATTTCTTTCACTAGTAATTAACAACAGGATTTCTATATACCAAAGAAAGAAAGAAGAAAAAAAAAAAAAAAAAAAAAAGAATCAGTCAAATCAATTTTGGTTGTGTATCAATCGGCTGCTGGAAGTTTCTTGAGTTCCTCTTTCTTAATATCACTTGTGCTCAGAAACAGGGCCTGCCCACGGGGTTGGGTTTCCCTATCCAGTTGGTCGCATCTTGACCCTTATTGTGGGCTGATCCTGGAGGGTCACCCGCGACCTCGACCTCATGTAGGGCCATGTTGAGCCTGGGGGTTGCCCCAAGCAGAGGGGGGTTGCCCAAGCCTGAAGTCTTGTCTGGCTTACCCCTGGTTCGCCCCAGTCAAGAAACCAACTAGAACATGCAGATCGTGCCTAGGAGATGTTTGAATTCTTCGATAAATTTACGGCTTATTGGAGTTTCTTGAGTTTATTAAGAATCACGATACGAGGGGTCTAAAGCAAGGTTATAAGTATCGACAAAAACCATTCGTTTTGGATCGGAATTACCGAGCCTGAAACCACCAGAACTTCCAAACGGGCGGAACCAAAATGACAAGAACCTCCGAAACTGCCAAAAATTTAGATATGATGTGCATATTGATACTATGCTTAGATTAGATAATTCTTGATGTTCCCCTCATGTTTTGCTGAAGTATTTTAATCACGGCTTCTGATTGTTTTGCTAATTAGCGGTTCCTTTTGTTTTGCAGTTCACTCTATCCAGTTTGTGACAACAACTGGGACTTTTCTGGTGGTAAATGGGACCAACTCTCACTTCTTTCAGAGGATCAAATAGAGAAACTAAACTTAGTCTTTCTATAGTTTTTTCCCCAGAAAGCATGCCTTTGCAACTTGTTGCATATAGATGATATTACTCGAAAGCAGCTTTTGCTGGCTTCATTGACATATCGATCATGTTTTGGGTGATTCTTAACCACTCATACCATGATAGTATAACCTTCCCTAATTGTATAAGTATTGCATCTTTCATATGCATGCAAGTTAGCAGAAGACATTGCATAACCGGTGTAGAGGCTTATGTTCAAAGTTCTTTCACAGTCCAGTGAAAAGAGGGAATTGTCTTTGTATAGACCCGACAATGGAAAAGTGAGTTGATTTCTTTGATCTCCCGATCTCAATATCTTGTTAGGAAGATCTAAATCATTTATGTTGTTAACTTATGTAGATATAGACTTCTAAAGGAGATTGGAGATGGTACTTGTGGAAGTGTTTACAAGGCAATTAATCTGGAAACAAATGAAACGGTAAGGAGAGAGATCATCCTCTCACATCCTTCCTCTTTAACGAAAATTACAAGCAAAGTTTCTTTCTTGGTTCTATTTCTTTATGCGTACTAATACTGTAATATGTTGCATGCATATCTTTTCCTTCTTTTTGTTTGTCAATTTCTGTTTGTAGAAAATAACCGTATGACAGAGATGCCACACCTAAGATAAAGGAGAATGAGATTTGCAGAGTCAAACAAGCTTACCTCATCTTTTAGTTGCCACCCTTCTCAGTGTATTATAAGCAGATTAGCGTTTGTTTATGAAAGTTCTTGGTTTATCATATTCATCTTCTAGTTTTATCATGATCTAGCCTATACCACACCAGCCTCGGCTTCTCCTCTTATTTCTGCCCATGGATGCTATATAAACATCAGTCATGAGTTATAAACAGTATGGTGATTACCTTCATTAGATAACCCTATTGCAAATATTTTGCATTGTGGTCTATCCATTAACATGATTGTGTTAGTTTGTGACTGTAGTGCCAACTACTTATGTGCTTAACTGTATTTTTAGAAGATGTCTAATGAAATTATCACTTTTCAATATACTTTGTGCTAAAGAATGTACATAGCAATTTAATCTATGTATGAATTTCAGGTTGCTGTCAAGAGAATGAAGAGGAAGTTCTATTTTTGGGAGGAGTGCATGAATCTAAGAGAAGTTAAGGTATACTATTTTGTTTTACCATGAATGAATTACTTAGGGCATTGGATGTTAATTTTTATCATCTTTTCTAGCTATATTACATATAAGAACGTAAACTATTTTTGCAGTCTCTTCGAAAATTGAACCACCCCAACGTTGTGAAGTTGAAGGAGATTGTTAGGGAAAACCATGAGCTTTTCTTCATCTTTGAGCATATGGTAAGGATTTGGGTATCCTATTCATTTAACTCACTTTGGAAGTAGGATTAGTTCAAAGCAATTTGAGTTTGAAAACTCGGTTTATCTTTAAGAGGATGAGAATCTCAATTTCGATTGATGTAAACTTGAATTTGTTAAATTTAAAGTAAAATGTGAAACTTTTTCTGTGATTTGCCTCAAGTATGCAGCGAGGTAGCATTAGGCACATATATACTGTTAAGTTGCATGAACTATTATAGGTTTGCACCGGTAGCACAGGTCACATGTATACTGTTGAATTGCATTAACTATTCTAATGACTTTTGTAAATTTTCTCTCATGATGGGGCATGTCTTGTTCTAATCTTCAATAAGTTGTTGACAAACGCATAACATTCTGAGCTTTCTAGTTGTCTCGTATATTTGTGATGAAAAACAATTCACTCTTTGGGCCCTTGTGCTTTGTTGTGCTGCCTGAGTTCTTATTCTTTTGGAATATATACTTTCAGGAATGCAATCTATATCAACTAATGAGAGACCGGCAAAGCCCTCTCACGGAGGCAGAGATACGGAGTTTTATGTCTCAAGTTTTGCAAGGACTTGCATATACACATAAAAATGGATATTTCCATCGGGACATGAAGCCAGGTTGTTGGTTATACCTACCTTTTACTAACTCGTATCACTATCAACAAAGAAATCTTGGCTCATATGTAAAAATTCCCCTTCACTTGTCTAGAAAATTTGCTGGTGTCAAATGGCACTATTAAGATTGCTGACTTTGGACTGGCAAGAGAAGTGATGTCAAAGCCTCCTTATACTGATTATGTCTCTACAAGATGGTAAGCTCCATTTCCTTTCAGTTGTCCTCATAAATTTGGTCAGATGGTTTTATATGCTTTTTTTCTGAGGCTTGAGAAATTTTGTGTGTCAAGGTATAGAGCTCCAGAAGTGTTGTTGCAATCTTCATCATACACACCTGCAGTAGGTATGCTGTATCTTCAAATCTTCGATATAGATTATAAGTTATGATTTTTATCTGTCAATTAGTGGTTTCTTAGTCTTTTAGTTTTGCTGTATGTTATATGGAAAAATCACAAACATTTTGTAAAAATCCTTTCCATCCCAGTCTGAACTCTTCTATGTGAAACCAAAGTTTAGTAATTCTGTTTGACATGTTCTCTGCATAAAATTATAATCAGTGTATACACGTTTCTGTATTTATGACAGTGTACATGTTTGTGTATTTAAGATTCGCTGGACCGATATTGTGATGATGTTTGATGTAAAGAGTGACCATACGAATGAGCTGTGAGAATTTTCAATAAAGTTTTTTATCGTTAAAAAGTGTCGGTCTAAATTCTAACTAAATTTATAACCAAGAAAACGACCACCATGCCTTATCTCGTCTAATTAGGCAGGCCTTTCCACCAAATCTTGTAATGTTACTAAATATGTGCTCAAGGCGTTTTGATGTCATGCATTAAAAAGTGTTTAGTATTTTTCATGAAATTGTACATTGTGAAGGTGGGTCTTTTTAAATACGTTATTTATCAGTGATAGTGTTTTGCACAATTATTAATGATACCTGAATATTTGGCAGACATGTGGGCAATTGGAGCAATACTAGCTGAACTTTTCACACAGTCTCCACTTTTCCCTGGTGAAAGGTAATACTCTTCATCTTCTGTTACTGGAAGACTATTTTTGGCATAAATTTATCTAAAATATAATTATACCTTTACGTTAACTGATATATCGAAATCTCTTCCATTTATAGCAGTTACTAAAAGAAATATTTGTCTAAAAGTTCTTAAGGGCTAGTGAACTTGCATAGATAATGTAAACTCTGTCTGTGAATGAATAAGACATTTCTGTAACTAACCTTTCATGATGTAGTTCTAAATGCATGTTTTAATAAGCACGAAATCTCGTGCTGGCAGCAGAAAAAAAACTTGGCAGCAGACATTTCTATGCTGTTCTTTGCCTCTGAAATTTTCATTTTGTTGCTGCTCATGTTTGTTTTCCTCGTGTGTCCCTGTGATTTTACACCTTATTTCATGACCATAGATATATTTGATATGTTGCATCATTAGTGTTTCATTTACCTGCTTCCTCATAATATGCTTTTAACATGTCTATATGCTTTTAGATGAACGTTTTGTATTAAAATTTTAGACTGATTTACTACTTGTTACAGTGAAATAGATCAAATATATAAAATATGCACTGTTCTGGGGACCCCTAATAGCAGTATTTGGCCGGAAGGGATGAACCTTCCACGATCATTCAATTTTAGATTATTTCAGGTAGGGGAAAGATATTCACTTGCATTATTATGGATTTCTTTTGATGCTTAGTGTATTCACACTCAATATTATTTGTTAGATTCCACCAGCCAATCTCTCTGAGATCATTCCTAATGCAAGCTTGGAGGCAATTGATTTGATCGGGGTCTGTTATTCACTCTGCTTTGCACGGTTATGTTTACTTTTTTCTCATCATGAGTTTGTTACTGAGTTTTTGTTTTGGGCATTTCTTGTTGATTATTATCTCAGCAACTTTGCTCCTGGGACCCACTTAGGAGGCCAACAGCAGAGCAGGCACTACAACATCCCTTTTTCCATGTAATACTGTTCGTCCTGTTTTTAGTTTCTGAAGTTTTTTTTTTCTTCTTCTGGATATCGCTCTCACCAACCTGAACACTTGGTTCAGGTGAGAACATGGGTTTCAACTGACCTCCAGGATCCCTTTGTTCCAATGCCACATCAGACTGGTAAGTTGCTGTTAATTAACCACTTACTCTGTAGTTCACTGTACAGGGAAATATTAGTTAGCTGATCATCTTGCCAAGCATATAATACAATCTGCAATCTTTGCAGGTGCAAAGCCAAAGCTTGAATTGAATTTATGGGATTTTGGGGAATCAGATGATTGCTTTCTTGGTTTGACCCTGGCAGTGAAACCGAGTGTATCAAATTTAGGTAATATTTATTTTTGTTTACTTATTCTTCGAGGATTATGAACTTATTTTTGAACACGCTATGACAGATACCTTTGTGTCTGAAATTGTAAATTTTAGGGACACTGCAGGATAGGAGTATTAAATCTTGTAATTATCTGCTTGAAAGGAGTTCATGCCTTTGATAAGTGTGCATTCTGTTAAAATCTTAACGACAGATACTAATGTTATATTTGTTTCTGAAGACAAATGAGAAAAAAAAAAAAAACTCTTATCTTCTTCTCTCTCTCTCTCTCTGTTTTTTGTTTTTCTTTTTGTTTTTTTTTACAACTGGCAATTTGTCTGCACTAAATTCCAAGTAACAGATAATTCAGTTGTAACTTATTCTAAGGCTTAGGCTGGGTTCGGGATTGCTTTAGCTGCTTCTGCTGCTTCTTTTTTTCCCTCTTTTCTGAAAAACAGTAAAAATCATGTTTGGTAACAGCAGCTTATCAAAAAATGAATTTGAAAAGCTAGTTCAAATTTGGGGCAGCTTTTGAAAGCAGATGGGAGGCTACTCTGCTTCTGCTGCTGCTTTTAGGAATCATGGTGGTGCTAGATATTTTAGGGATTTCCTTGTCTTGAGCTAGAATAGCACCACTAACTGGTCAAATCAGTAGTTCATTTGTAAATTTTCTTGATGCCTTCAATACTACCCTACAGCTTCCAACTGTTTATTGTCTTATCTGTGCAGGTGTTGTTGATAATGCCCCCCATAATTCAGGAGAGGTCAGTTGGTGAAGAAATATAGTGATATATGCGCATGCTTTATCATACGCATGCTCAATTATATTATAGCTGTTGTATGACCCTGAAGATTGTGAACCCTTGGTATGCAGGACATCATTTTTTGCTCTGGGTATCAGGATCATTCCAGGCAATCAGGTCACATTTTTTTCCCCCTTTTAGGAGATAATAATGTTCTATTTCAATCGACTGGCTGTTTTTATGGTTTCAAAATTTTACGTATATGCGATTACTCCATTGTTTGTCAGTGTCACTATCTTAGAAGTATAATGTAGGTTTATGAAAACCTTAGAACAGCAGCTACACTCCACATTATTATATCTCTGAACCATATAAGTCGGGAGTTATTGAACTAGTATCTGCATTTGCTACAATGCTGTCCAAGGAGATGAAATTCCAAATTCAAACCTGAATTGAAATCCAAGAACATGTACAGGATCCTACTACATGCCATACACAAGGTAATCAAGTTATAGGTTTTCCGAGGAAAGTCGTCAGCTTTTAACTTGGGTTGAGATGATAATTACAGTAGGTTTTATTCAATGCCCATTTATATGTTATTAAGTATCAACACTAGATTGGGTATTGGGATACCGGCTTTAGCAGTTTTGGCATGATTGAAGTCCAAGTTTGATTCTGAAGTTGAGCTTTCATAAACAGCTTAAAACCATCCAGGAAGAGAATACTGTCAAATTCCTACATATTTATATGGATTGATTACTGGGAGCTTTTTGTTGAGTGGGAATGTGTGTTGCTTTTTATAAATACGTGGGTCTCTATCAGTGGGGAAAGTACACAACTAATTGTTCCTACTACAAAGGTTTTGTTTTGTTTATACTTTGGTTACTGTTGAAATATCTTTGTAGATTTTGTAGTTGAAATACAAACTACTTGTGCACTACCTTCCTGTATTTTCTCTGTGGTTTCAGTGTTTTGGCCCCTGGTATCTCCAAATTGCGATGTGAATGGTGTACCAGTTATGTCTTCCTTGCCGTCTCCATATATGGTCAACAGGTAATATAGTCTAGTTAACATTGTGCTTATCTTGTGTTTATTTCAGTTTAATTAGCATCTGTTTTCATCTTCTCTTGTGTGCATGTGTAGCCACTCCTCTCATACAGCTATAGGGGTTCCGGAGTCCTCTGCATTTTGCGTTCCTGCACTGCAGCCAAATCTATTAGATGGCCATCTATTTGGGCCAATGATGACACTCTCTTTACCAATCCAGCAGGGCCATTACTTTCAGTAAATACATTTCTATTAAACAGAAAGGAAGTTCATAACATCATCTTTTTTTCTTTTCTTTTTTTTCTTGTAACTGCACAACGATCAACATCTTGAATGGTCGAATAAGTGCTGGTTAATTGTGCCAAATGTGTAAAGTACAGATGAGATTATCTTTTTTTCTCCATTTTTTGTACAATATAGTAATAGTGGAGGATTATCAAATAAAAGCCTATTTGTACATAAAACTGTGAATTATTGCATTCATGTTGATGATGAGCAAAAGCTTTATCTCAATTCATCTTCTTCCTTCCAATTTCCATTTTTTCTTCCGGTTTGACCTCGTTTCCTCCGAATGACCTGCATCTTCACTTAGAAGCCTTTACTGGGAATGCGAAGAATAAATTAGGTTTTCTCATCTTTCATGCGGCCCTCTGGTAGAAGTGAGAAACATGTATTTCCTTTTTGAACTTTTTTGTTAACAGTCGCATTCTACAAAACCTGAACAAGCTTAACCTGCAAATTGAGTCTCTGTTTTTGGGTGTAGAATATATATGTTACTGTATTGCAATGAAGATGAAATAGTTGGGCCTAGCCTGCCAGCAAGCGGTTAATGTCCAAAAACTGATGATGAAGGCTGCAGTTGCCTTCCCTGCATTCTGACCTCGGACAATGTGGCAGATTGATTAAAAAAAATGAGGGGGTGTTGATTGCAACAGTTTTCAAAACCCTTTTAGCAAGAGTGTTCTCTGCACCAGGTGGCTTCAGAGACTTCTCTCATGTTCTCTTAAGGCCATCTCCAATGGGGGGTTTCTATCTCTCTCCCCTATTTCCTATGAAATCCATATGCAATTGAATGGTTTGAGGAAATAAGAAAATGTGAAAATTGTGTCCGACTTTTCTCATGTTCTCCAAGGGTCTGCTTGGATTGAGGGAAAAATAAATAGGCAGAGTTAAGTGGGGGTTAAGTAAAGAAAAGTTAGGAGAGAGGAAGTAGTTCCTGTAATACTCACGAAACATAAAGGAGGTCAGTGTAATTAACCCGAAATGATCAACAAAGGTCATCAAGCAGACCTTTTCACTTGTACAGAGTCAATACATATAACTTTACTTGGATTTGAGGTTTTGAGTGAAAACAAGATTAATGAAAAGACAATAGTTACCAAAATACCCTTGTTATATACGTATAAAATTAAATTTGATTTAAATTTTAATTAGAACTTGTCAAAATATTTTTACAAATGAGAAAGCATGTTGAAAGCAATAAAAAATGGAGAAAAAAATTGTGATATTTTATAGAACAAATAAGGAGTATTTATGACTTTTTAAACAAAATACCTAAATTTATCTCATTAAACCTCCAATTTGGGGTTTTAAAAAAATAGAAAAAAGAGGGTTAAACAAACACTCACTTAACCTAAAATTTTATTTTCCTTCACTTAATTTTCTCTCACTTAACTCACTTAACCTTCAATCCAAGTAGGCCCTAAGGCCATCTCCAATGGGGTTCTATCTCCCATATCTCCACGGTAGAAATTCATTTTAGAAAAGAAAAAAAAAAATTCTCACAACCATGATTTTTATTCCAATTTTCATCATGTGGCGGTAACGTAGGATAGAATTTCTATGAGAGTTTCGACATAGAAATTCTCTCTCTCTCTCTCTCTCTCTCTCTCTCTCTCTCTCTCTCATAACAATTAAACCATGATTTCTATCCCAATTTATAATCCTATGTGGCGATGATGTAGGATGGTGAGTGTATATAAGAATTTCTACATGTAAAAACTCTCATATAAATGGAGAATCTCTCATACCAATTAATATTGGACCCCACATCATTAAATTGATCACTTTATTTGTTGTCAATGTAGGATGTAACTGGTGAACCATTGTAGAGTATTTTTGTGTGTGATTTCTAAGCAGAATCTCTCGTACCAATTAATATTGGATCCCCCGTCACACTTAAAATACAATGATAAGTAGGATAGAAACTCTCTACTTGGCATTGTACCTTAAAGAAATTTCTAATATATTGGTAGAGTTTCTACATAGAAATTGCACACACACAAAATACTCTCCAATGATTCTCCATTTTTATCATAGGTGTCGCAAAATAAAAGGATCAATTTAATGGTGTGGAGTATGATATTAATTGTTATAAGAATTGAAGAATTTTTACTAGAAACTCTCACAAAAATTTTCTATCATACGGCAATGCCAAGTAGGATAGAAACTCGGATAGAAACTATGGCTGGAAGACAATTTTTTTTAAACTACCATAGAAATAGGAGAGAGAAAAACGCCCATTGGAGATGGCATCCATAATGATGCCGGTTTTATGACTTTTCGGATTCCAAGGATAGCCGGCCGATCCTAACATAAAAGATGCCTCCAAAGCGTGTAGACACGATGTCGGCGTCTGGAACAATCCCATAATGGACCGATGGACCCCATGGTGAATATATATGTGTGACTGAAGTCAAAAGCTTCATGCTTTTGAGAAGACACTTGTGCTAACATTTTCCAAATCCACCCCTCGTTGGAGATTTGAATCATCTTGGACCACTCAAAGACTGTCCCCCCGCCAGTTTTCCCTCATCTTCTGTTGATTTGGTCCTGGGGCCTCCCATCTGGATGTTAGTTGGCTCAAAAACAAAGGGGAAACAAAAGCTAACAAGAATCGTATCCTAATATTTACCAAAATAAGACATTTGGTACAGCAAAAATAAGACACTTGGTACAGCAAAGACGAACAGTAGGCGCATGTCGAGACACCCTTGAAACCAGCTTGAAAAGTACTACTATCGGATATATTTATTTACCCAAAATAAACAAGACACAATTTGGGGAGTTTCACCATTGCATAGACAATGGGTGCACTGGCAGCAGAGCAGCAAAATATTTCCAAGCCTGCAAAACTCTAGAATGGACCTGCTTCCAAATAAAGTAAAAAGTCCGGCCAAAAGCCACATAAATGAATATATGAATGAATGACAACAGCCTCTTTCAGTCTTCTTTTTTTTGTCCCTCTTTTTTCTTTCCTCTCGGTCCCTCTAATGTACACATTTCTGCCCATAAAAATGCTTTACATCGGTACAAATCAAAATTTTGTATTGCAGCAATCCACTCCTTGCTCCACACAGATTCGAGACTCCCTAGGAATGAAACAGCAATGTGCTCTAAAAGATCATCTCCCCTTCCGCGAGTCCTGAAACAGAGAGAACTGCTTCAACACAACTCCTAGTAACTGATCCAATTCTCATAGAAACAAAAAAATACAATGTGACAGATCGGTGTATGTATAACTTAACGCAACAAAGAAAATACCTGTAAGACCATGAGTATCAAAACTACTTCAAGGCAGCATAACAATAAAACCAATCTGTCTCGTCATGCTGCAATATATCTTTGGTTGGGAAGGATCAGCTTGCTTTTTGGTCAAAGTGGTAGTAGCATGTCAGAAGGGAATGACGTAAGGCAAAGCAAAAACGTCGGCGGACTCAATCTGCAACCCATTGGCCCACACCTGAGGCAGTACTTCGTCCTCCAGTTTCGTTGAAGGCTTCTGGTTCGTGCTACTGAAAAGCCACTCCTGATCATCAAATTCATGCAATTCATCCATTTTTGGAACAGAGTATACAGTGCTAAGAAACTTGGTATCTGGATGAGGTGGTCTTGATAATGTTTTGGATGATACTTTACTACTCTCCCCAGAAGCTATAACTACTGGAGGCCTTGAAGCAACTGAAGAAGTATGACCTCCTGCCTTGCCATTTAGCACACTTTCCTTATTATCTGACAATTCTGCGATAGTCTTATCAATCGCATCAAGCTTTATGGAACAAGGTAAAGGTATATGACTCGACTCCAATATCTTTCCATTATCCAACGTGGTGCGGGAGGAGGAAGGACTTGTCCTTGGAAGCTTGTTAGGCCGCCCATCGGTTTCTGTGATCAAATGGGAATGAGAGCAAGGGTGCAACACAAACCTACAAGCACTGTGCAAATGTATCTACATCCCCCATATATACCTACCAAAAATGATCATAAAGAAACAAAACATAGGATAAAAGTAAATGACTCACCATGCGAGAAACCATTTATCTGAATCTCTTTCCTCTTCTTAATGTTTCCATCAGCAGCAATGGTGTTTGCATTTTCTGCTTGAGGGGCTACGGACTTGGTTATGTTATCTAGCTGTTTATTCTTCCTGATTTCTTCCAGTTTATCATGTTCTTTATGTTTGTCGTCACTTTCCCCCCTCTTTTTCTCCTCTTTTTCCTTCTCTTTATGTCGGTCTTCATCTTTCCTTTTACTTTTCTTCTCATTCCGATCTCTATTTTTGTGTCTCTCCCCCTTTCCCTCCTTGCTTTTCTTCTCTTTACTTTTCTCCTTCCTTTCTTTCTTTTTCTCGGAAAACTTCTCCACTGGTTGACCAATCCAATCATTTGTTTTCTGCTCCGTAAGAATAGCATTTGGAACCATCCCACTATCTTTGACCACTTCCTTCTCCATTTTTGGCGCAACGCCAATGCCTTCAGCACTTCTTTGAATTGAAGGGGTGAGATTCCCCGCTTGCTGGCCCATTCTGCCATTTTTTCTTTGTGCTGCTCCAACAAAATCTGAAACCATGTCGTTACTTGCGCCTCTTTCACTATCTTTGACTCTTTCCTTCTCCATCTTAGATGTGAGGCCAATGCTCTTAGGACTCCTGTGAATTGAAGATGGCAGATTCTGCGGCGGTTGGCCCCTCCCATCAGTTTTTTTTTGTGCTGCTCCAGCAAAGTTTGAGACCATATTGTCACTTGCACCCCTTTCCTTCTGCGGTGAGTTGCCAGTGAATGTGCTTCTTTGAACAGAACTGATGACATTTTCGAGTGGCCGACCTGGAAGATTATTGCTCCCAGACCTTTCCTTCTGCATTGAATTAGCAGTGAGCATGCTCTCAGTTCTTCTTTGACCTGAACCCATAAAGTTGTTGACATGTTGCCCAGTAATACCATTGCTCCCAACTCTTTCCTTCTGCAATGAATTAGCAAGGTTGTTGCTCCCACATTTTTCCTTCTGCAAGGAAATAGCAGTGAATGTAGCCTCGGTTTTACTTTGGGATGCACCTGTAATGTTGACCGATTGTCGACCTGTAATGTGATTCCTTCCTGGCTCTGGCGAAGTGAAGTCTGGAACCTTTTCACTACTTGCAGCTCTTTGCTTTTCAGTAGCAAAACAAGTGCCCAATCCCTCAGTTGTTTTTTGAATAGGACGGGTGAGATTCTCATTTCTTCTTCCGCCAAGGTCAGGAACCAATTTATTACCACTTTCCTTTTCGATTGCAGTTGAAGTACACACACCGTCGAGGCTTCTCTGAGTTGCAGTGATGAAGTTCCCAACAATGCGGTCTGCTGCCCCTCGTTCTTCATCTCTGATCCTCCTGCCCAACTCCTCCTTAAACTTAGGATCTTGGACTTCTTCAGCCTTGCAGTTGTATCCAAACTGGTTTTCATGGTGACTCTCAGGTCGTATTTCAGTTCTTGTATCCTTCGGTGTCCTACTTTTATCCTTGTCTCTGTCCTTGTCCTTTGTCTTATCTTTGTGCTTTTCTTTTCTCTCTTTTTTCTCCTTGTGCTTATCTTTGCTTCTGTCTTTATCCTTCTTTTCTCTTTTTTCTTTGTCCTTCTCCTTTTTATGCTTCTTCTCCTTGTGCTTCTCCTGAAAAATTAAATAAATAAATTTCACTTCAGGATTAACTACAATTTGACAGGATAGATGAAAAGAGAATTCACAGATCAAAGAAATTAGATTGTCAATAAGATATAGAACGGATGAAAAATATTAATACCAAAATCACAAACATCAACAAAAATACCGACACCACAAAGTAAACAAAATTAACATCATCAATATAACAAAATGAACAACATCACAAAGATAAACAAAAATACAAACATCACAAAGATTCAGGCTCAAATAAGAAAACTACTCCATGGTTCAAGTCCCAAAAGAACCTCCTTGTCAATTATCTGCATTCTATATCAACCAAGTAATTTGTGTAAGAAAACTTGGGGAAACAAAAATGAAGTTATAGAAGGTAAATGGATTTCAAAGCATGTAAACCAATGATATCTACAGTGTAGGCAAGTCACAACACAAAAAGGTTTCAGTGAACAGAACTGAAGGATTCTATTGACTTTCAGTTGTATTTTGGTAAAATATTGTCTCAACATTGTCTGGAGCAGGACTCAATGAAAACACACTGAAAAGAAGATGCTTGTTGTTTAATTAATAATCAAACTAGTTGTCTCACAACAAGAAGAAGAAAACACCCATTGGAAGTATGACTCACATACAATAACAACTGCCATTTACAATGTATAAAAATTAATTTTATTACAACCATATAAAGATACAAACCCATCGAATATCTAAATCACAACCCATAAGACAATCATTACACTTAAAAAGTCAAAAACAATAGACAGGAAAAAACACAAAAGCACATCGATCTGTGGTATACTACCCAGGTAGGTAAAAATTTACTCCAATACTTAGCTCATTAGGCTACCAAGTAGTTTGCAGAATAATGTCATGTAATTGCTCAAGTTCACTAGCATTGGCCTCTAAACTGCCTGTGAATGTGATTGAGACTCGACATACACCTCTTTAACAAAGTAAGTGGCCAAGTGGATTCTGTTAACGTTTCAATACCTCATCGACAACAAATCCACATAGAATATGTGTACTTCTGCATAAGCATTGCATATTATGTCCAAGTATTCAAGGTTTAACGTTTCAATACCTCATCTACAAGAAATCCACATAGAATATGCATACTTGTGTGTAACCATTGCATATTATGTCCAAGTATTCAAGGTTAGGTTTGACTACATATCTAGACACCGAGTGGCACAAGTTGAAATTGTAGATTGTGAGTATTCATATTTTTCTACAGTTATTACTTTGTTTTTAAATCTAATACCAAATTACTTGTCCACATTCGAGTAAATTTGCGTGCCAGTCTAGTTATCTAGGAGAGAGTGGGAGGCTTGCTCCCTGGTTGCATGACGATCAACTACATGAACAAAGGGGTTCGCTTGTACAGCCAGGTTTCTCAGTTGTATTCCTTGGCTAAGAATCTAGCACCAGCTCAAACACACCAATGTAAAATTTGGTCAATTTTCACAAAATCTTTTCGGTTAAGTTTGCTCCATAGATAACCAAATTGATTCACTAAGACTTATCTCAGGAGGTCTTGCTGATATCAGTGTAGAATACCAGATGATGACTATATATTTGTCATAACAATAATCATTTTATCCCCAATGTCCCAAGGCATGAGGGAACAACCTCTCTTTTGAGGGGCTGCTAATATCAAGTAAAAGCTACCATTTAAAAAACTGATCGAGAAGAAGGCATGAGTTGGATCTACTTATATTGTTAACAGAGCTGAAAGATAAAATCATACAAGATGGTCCACTAAACTTTCCAGAAATAGATACAACATATCAGTGTGTCATATACCATAAATTGCCCAATAAACTGTTAAAGCTACTATAATGACTAAAATAACATTACTTCAAAAGTCAATGGAATATATATTAGTTGTATATAAGTTGGCATAAATATATAATGTCAGGCAAGGTTTTGAAAAGTGCTAGGCACTACTAGGGCTGGCACCCGCTGCCTAGCGCCTAGGTGGCCGCCTACATCTAGGCGGTTCAGAAAAAAAAGGGGTGGTGGTGGTTTGATTAGGTGGCGCCTAGGCAGGCACCAGACGCCTAGCGCCGCCTAGGCCACCTTTTAGAACAGTGATGTCAGGTCATACATCTCTTGCATTCTCAACAAGCATAAATTGTAGAAAATATCAAAAGATCTTTAAGACACTCTGCTATTGTATAAGAAGAAAATTATTGTACTTAAATACACTCTTAATTCGCTAGTAAATAACTCAAATATATCAACAGTTCTAGCATCGTAGTCTAGGGATATCCCATGGTTACAAATAAATTTTGGACCAAAAATATTCTTAAGAAGAACCCCATAGCGATATGTAGCACCCTTCTCGTGAAACCTATAGAACCAAAAGAGAATAGAAATGTAGAAAGGATTTGCATCGACTTAAGGTCAAGCAAAAAATATATGCAGCATGTCCCACCTAATTGCAGCTGGTATGTATAGTCAGTAGATCACACTGAGAGTACAGTACAGTACCACCACAAAGTTCTCCAAATCTTTTCACATAGCATACATACTTTCATGTCACCTGAGTCTCACCTCCCTTGGACAAAAGTCACCTACCTAGAGAAGGCTTCCTCAAAACTTTGTTTCACATGTCACATAGCAGTTGCTAAAGAGTCTTGGTTACTTTTTCCTAAATTGCACAAACTTCCCATATAATTGCTCCAGCAATCTTCACACACATTTTTCCTTCCTATTTAAAATCTCCCATAAATCTGATCGCTATCATCTACTCATGCTTACACCCTTGCCCTGCCCTATTATTGGTGAACACAATACTTTCACCACCAACATAATTACCTTCTAAGCTTTTCCATTGAAAAATATTGACCCTGGAATCAATTGTTTCCCATTGTGCACCTCCATCATAATCACCATCAAAGCAGAACCAACATGGAAGGTAGGAGAAAATCAGTATCACCTATCAACCAATACCCTCCAGCATTGGGCTATTATCAAACTTATTTGGTATTTTAACCTGAAATGACCGGGCGTCTAGAACTGACCAAAACTTTCCAAAATTGGTCATAACTTCCTGGGACTTTTTGAAAGTGGACCAAACTTGAACATAGTTCACTCTCTAAAATTCAGTCATAACTGCTGAAAGATATAGTAGATTTAATCTTAATCTAATTTTTCATGCTTTAAAAAACAACACCATGTACAGCAAGTTACCTATCAAGTTATGCAACTGTTGTGTTATTTCATATAAGTCGTGAATTGTACAATTATTTACCAAAAGTAACATAAGGCCACAAACAACTTAAGAAACTATTATTAACTTTAACCTTTTGCATCTTATATTTTAATCAAGAATTAAATTTTTGTGAAGCATCCAAGCCCCAGACCTCGTTAGTTACTATCATCATAAGAGATCAGATACCAATATCATTACTGCAATTTGGAACCTTTTGTAAATATGCCTTTGTATAGGCTTTTTTGCACAATATCATGAAGTTTGACCCCTTTGACATCATGACCCTATTTTGGTTAACAATGAAACCTTAAATGTTGTTTTATCACTTTAATACCATGAACTCCAAAGATAAATGAAGGTTACCCCCAACGTATCACCATCTTCTTCCTTCCTCATCCCTAAACCCAAACCATCACCACCATCTTCTTTTCCTTTTTTATCCCTGTACTTCACCGCCATCTTCTTCCTCCCTCATTCCCGTCTTCTTCTTCATCCACATCTATAACGCCTTCCTCATCCCTAATACATAATCATCATCTTCTCTTCCTTCCTCATACCTAAACACTAACCGCTGCTAGCCCACTACCATCTTCTTCCCTCGTTGCTGACCAACCCTCTCCTCATAGCAATTCCCCAGAACAACCGGATATGGTTTAGTGATGGGTTTGGATGACGAGGGGATGTTACTTTTTTATGTTTAGGGTAGGATGGTAATAAATCTATTAAGTTTGACGATGGAATTTTGTAGCAGAATAAATGTACCTAAAAAGGTCATGGTAGTCATTTGGACAAACAGGAAGTCACCATATCGAAGTGAACATAGACCAAAATTGATGGCATTTAAGTGCAAAAAAATCCCTTCATTTATTTTATGTTCTACAATAGATCAAAGTTCAAAAAAACAAGTTTGAAATCTTGCTATGTCCAAGACATAAAAATTTGACTAGGGGGCTCTTGTTTTCATTCGGCAAAACAACTGAATATTCACATCTTCCAACTATTTGCTTGTCCTTGTTGTGCAGTAGGCTCTGTACATAGCATTCTAGACTTTTTATCTAAGCCTTTTACCAACAAACTAGATTGATAATGGTTTATGAGTCACAATTCAAAAGTGAGAATCAAACATTGTAGACTCGTTACCCTTAGTTCTCTAGAATTCACCAGCATGGCATCCACCTCCATTTGGCATGCTCTTAAGCCTACACAAAAAATGCCTTCATCTATTTCTTTTAATTTAATATATCCAAGTTGCAGTAGATAAGTGATGTATCCAATGTATCCCTGACATCAAACTTTAGCAGGGGACTTATTTTTCAGCACTGCTAAACTCATTGCACTTCTTTTCATCATTCTAGCTCTGTAACCCTAGCACCTAAGGTTTCCAATAATAAAATTGGCCATTGAATCATGCATTTGTTACATCATTAAACATGGTATTGTGTGCAAGAAAACCATTTTACCTCATTCTAGATTTAACAATATGTGAAACTAGATGAAGTGGGTTAAAGACAGCCTTTAATGTAGATCATGATGGACATAAATTAGTGCAGGAGCAAACAGGGAATTTGACTAGAAATGGTAGAATGTAAAAAAGGTTGATATAGTGCAACTTGATCATAGAAAAAGAAACAGAAAGCTCCTATTGGTAGTAATTAATGCTAGAGCAACCAGCAAGTAGCAACTAGCAAGTGCCTTATATTGATTTGGAAGCCTATATTGCATGGATACTAAGACGACAATGCAAGATAAATTAGGATATCATACAAGGGGAGGATGTGGGGCATTTATATAAAATATCTTATGAAGCTTATTTTATTAGAAACGTAGAAGCATAAATTGGTAGATAAGTTGAAAAATAATAATTTGGTCATCAATATAAATAGAGGATGTTAGGAGTTTATTCAGCAAAGAAGTGGAGAAGGTAAATGTGTTTACGGACAGATAGAAACTATGATAAATATGAATTTATGGTTGTTTTCTCTTAAGTACCAAGGTATCTGATGTGATATGATACAGGTATGGCACCTGCACCTCCATTGAGGAATCCATTAAAGTACCAGTGCAACAAAGTTGGAAGTAATATCTCGGAAATTGATTAGACTATTTCTCTTCCATTTGATCCTGAAAAGGTCTTATGACCATTATCATCATAATTGAAGTCTTTTTTGTGGATTTTGCTATAATAAATTTGTATTGAGAGTGTTCCACACAGATATTGATTGACCACCGATTATCCAACTTTTGAATCCGCACGTTTTGGTTGTTCCAAATTCATGGCCAAGAATATTATGAACAAGAGAGAGGGTTTTAATAAACTTGGAAAATAAAGGAAACTCCATGTTTATGCCTAAGGTTCAAACAACCAAGGAAGAGCCACTTCAAATCAGTCGTACTGAAACTTTGAAAAAAGGAAGAAGGGAACTTATAGTGAAAGTCGGACGGACATACTCTTCTATAGTCTGACCTAACATACATATGAAAAGTTTGAAATAGAGAGGACTTTATGCTTCCCAAAATTACTTGAATTTTCTCTCAACCAAACACCTTATATCATAGATAGACCTGGCTACCATGTCCGAGTCCATAAAACACAAAGAATTAATCGAATCAGCAAATTATCTGAAGCAACTGGAAACAGGACAAACCTGTAAGATCTTGGCCATTTACAGAAGTAAAAAGAAGAAGATAAAGTTTAGCTGTTAGGAAAAATATCAAACGACAAATAAGAAGAATCGTACAGGATATTGTAGAAGGTAAATGGAGAGAAACTTTAACTGAAACTTGGAATGTTCCACAGTATGTTGAACAAAAACTGGAACATGTGAAGTCACTTGGTAAAGAATGTATGGAGCGAGGTGCAATAGTGTAGGCTTCAAGTTTAGTAGAATATAAGGCACAAGTTTGGAGCATGATTCCCTCTGGGGTATTTGGATTGTTAGATTACTGTTCTGGAACAAAATAGTTTCATTTCCTAGATTTAAAGATCCATAAGTGTATTAATACTAACGATGTGAATGACTTGGCATTTAGCATTGGTCGTAGTCGCACTAATCATACATACAACCTAGATATTTATAACTAGTTAAATGTAGGCAATAAATTTAAAAAAATTACTATTGCCTAACCAATGATAATCTTTAGTTGTTATTTCAGCATCAAAATAATGTCAACAGATTCAAGAGTTCAGATTCTTTGCCAATCAGCATCATGGAAGTCCCCAACTGATGCTATCATGCAATTTGGCAAGTGTCACGAGAAAAGTTGCAGATATTCAAAAGAAGGCAAGGAGTCAAGCAATGTTCCAGTCTTAATGTTTACGAACCCATGCTGTTCCTACGAGAATTTAAGATTTTTTCCACTAATACCTATTTCCTTTACTATGTAAAAGGTGGCATGTAGGTCATATTTGCTACATGATTCCATCTTCAGAGCCACTCCTTGTTTAATATAGAAAAAAGAAAACGTTAATGCACTAAAGATCAAACCTATAAGTATATATAAGTGGCACATCTTCATAAGCGTTCAACCTGTAGGTAAACAATAAACATTGTACGACAATTGGTAAAACGATGTTTCATAATCGCAGAAATACATCATTAACCTTCTGATCAAAGGAAGTTAAATATCACAACGGAAAAAAGTTGCACACTTCTCAAACAATCATAAGAGATTGGAAAGGCATAACCTAGTCAATAAGCTTGTAAGGGATTCCACGTGTTGATGATAAATACAACACCTAGCTCTACAATCTTTTATGGAAAGTTGTAACTTGAATAGAACTGTAACATTTGGTAATATTACTAATAAATCAAGTTATTTTTCAGAATTCCCAGCCAACACATTGTAAAGAAATATGAACAACTGAACAACTATGTTGTTCTGTGGTACAACTACCTCACTAAACACTAAATATGTTACTTGTAACGCTAATCCAACGGGCAATCAGCAAACAAACAATCATATAGACTTTGTTACTATCCTAGTGATCCGAATGGCTCAAGAGTTTAGGTTTTTCCTGGTTTGAAGAACTCAACTCCCAGAGAAGGATGTATTTTGTGGAAGGACAAAAGAATGGTGATGGAGATCATCACCTCAAAAGTACTTTTATAATTTATTAACTACCAAACTCCTCTCTTGAGTTAGAGAACAAGGGCCAAAAGAACCGAATGAAAGGCCACAACATCTCAATTGATTACAAAGTAGGCTTAGGTTCCCCATTTATAGCCGTAGGCAACCTCCTATATAATTAGGATTAGGAATGTCGTCTCCCAATCACTTTAAATAATCATGCTCATCTATCAACTACATAACTAGATAAGCATGCTTTTAAATCTTAAGAAATAAACTCCTAATCATCAAAGGAGTCTAACTAACTTGGAAATCCTAACTCATTCCCAAACACATAAAATAATAGACCCAATCAAACTTGGTCACTCCTGGATCACCTAGTAACAGTCCCATTTTACAATTCCGAGAGAACAAGATTTTCATTGGCTAATTATAACTTACTTCACAAAACATTGATACTTTTGAACCAGAAGGATGAGCAACAAATTTTGCATTTGCCTCAAAGAGCAAGTGTTGTTCTTTGCACACCCTTTGTAGAAGATGCCCTTTCCTCAAGTATTATATTTATATAAGCAACAATAGCTTAAAGGATAAGTAGAACATCAAAATAATGCAAATGTCCGGAATCATCACAGTATGGTCAATAAGAATATGACAAATTACGGCAGGCCAAAATATTCTATCAACAAATTCGGACCCAATTCTAAGCTATATTCATTACAAACTACCATTAGAAGGAAATATATCGATAATCGGAGACCAACTTAGATTTGTAATCTAGCTTAATGTCAGATATTGTAATCTAGCTTAATGCCGTTGTTGTCTAAAATACCTCCATTTCCAGTTAATATTATAGCCTTAAGTAGCAAATATTCTTATTTTCAAATTCTGTCAGTGTTCCAAATATGCTTTGTCATGAGATCAGAGACAGAATGTTTCAACACTAAAATAGCAAGTGATCAAAAGTCTTTAAAGCATAATGTTATATACTATGCAAAAAGTTGAAACCATTGTTTTAAAAGGAACGCAAAACCAAAGTCTTTAAAGCATAATGTCATCCTCCAACAATACCTATCAAGTATTAATTACATCCTCCAACACAAAACCTATTCATTACAATAAAAAGATTAGTTGATTGACTTGATATATTTAATAGTGTTTAACTTCAGAATTCAGTTAACGACAAACTTTTTCTTTGTTCGACTCAATAACATCAAGAGTCATGGTAAAAAACCTATTAATGACACATCAGAAATATTAGTTAGTTTCATATAAAACTATCTATTACTGAAAGAAAAGAAATACTAGGTCACAAGCCTCATGTGGGCTTTTAGGTGCGCCTACTAGGTGCGAGGAGCAGGCCTCAAACCAAAGTGAGGAACATGCCTCAAACCAGCACGACGAGCAAGATGCACACACTTCAGGCGCGCCTGAAGTGAATCTTGCCTCATAGAAAACGAGGCGCAAAGGTGAGCCTCAGACCTCAGGCATGCCTACGTGCGTGCCTCACGGGCTTTTAAAACACTGGTTGAAAGAAAACCTCCCTAGGATGCAATACTCCCTCCAAGTTGATATTGAAATACAATTTGCAACTAAAGTTGAGCACTTTTTGTCAAGTTATGCTTGTGTAGCATAAAGAAAGGCATCCTTATTCACTAATTAATTCCCTCCCAAGTGACATTCACAGTGAGTTCCTCACCTCTGATATAGTATGGTGAAAGATTCATACCTATAGCGGGTTACAAACTAATGGTACTGTTAAAGACTTAAAGTATGCAAGAAAAAAATATCGGAAATATCTCTTTATGGACGTCACTAGATAATTTATTGCCAACATTTTTTTCTATATTTAGTGCCCACATATTTTCCATAAAGTGTTTTACCATTGTCCTAAAATTATATACAAACTAAGAAGTAATTCTCCAACTTTCAATTCCATCGATCACATGTATTCCTTTCATCTGACAACTTACATTAAATCACTCGCCACAATAAATCAATCTTCATGTAACCAAGAATATTGAACTAGAAGAGACAAATCAGAATTAACCTGACAAACTTACAATCACCTCGAACACTATGACTGTTGTAACAATTCCAAGATCTACTAGAAACCTAAATACGGTAACATCAGGTATAAGTCATGAGAAACCTTCAAGCATCTACAACTTTCATAGTGCATTTACAAATATGATCTACTCTGGACCCACAAAAATGTTTTTATTCACAAAATATGTTATACCCTTATTTGAAGATTGATATTGACATGTATGCATAAGCTACTATATCATTACTACAAGGAAACAAGCAACAGACATGTTGCTATACAAAAAGGTAGAAATCTGTAGAACATAACTAATGGAATGTGACAATCCACTGGGAATTGGGTTGAAGACATCAAAAAAAAGGAAGCCGTACAAGGAAGCTATCTGACACCAATCCTTCCTCTCATCCTCACATTGGTGGGCCCATATCCACTGCCCTTGTTTCCCAGTAGAATCTTCTAGCTTTATACAAATCACAATTAAACCTCCTGCCCATCTCAGTGAAAGTCGGAAACTCATTTCCAGCATCTATCCCTTTCCAGGTCAAAATCACAAAAGCTCAAATTGCTAAATGACAGAGGTATTTAACCCATCTCCACTTAAGCATTGCCTTCAAACTTACCTGAAACTTCACCACAACTTTATCCTGGAAAATCAACTTCTGACATTTTGATCCGTATTGGAAGATTCAAGCAAACGAACAATCCTTGTAGTCCTATTGCACTAATCCCAATTCATCAAGAAACTTCAATTGGAACTTTATTCAGCAGACATGTCAGGATTAACTTATCATACTAATCCATATAGGTGTAGTGTCTTATAGGTCAAACAATGCTCCAAAATCCCAGAGTAAATGGATAAGAAGTTTTGGTGCAAATGTTGTCGTCATAACCGACATCATTATGACAATCGATTTTTGGGAATCTGCCAGCACATCATATATGAGGACAAAAGGTCATGCAAAGACACTGACTTACGGCTTCTAAAGAGCTTTAAAGAAGAAGAACAAAGTCTTTTTCGCAAAATTTTGGGGTAGGATATTTTAACTCTTTTTCTTCTATTCAGCTCAGTTAAGGACTGCCCTCTATAGCATTATCAAAAAATCATATCCTTCTTAACTAATAACTTAACACTCTTTCTAACCAATGCATCTATTGGTTTATGTTGCACATGTACAAAACCAACTAAGGTGATTTTGTAAAGAGAGGACTAAAACTCGTAAATCTTATCGTGCACAAAATGAATACTCTATCCGTATTGATGGAAATGAAGGCACTATGTCATTTCCTAATATCATTTTCAAAGATCAAGAGAAATTTCCATGAAACAACGAGAATGATCGAATCCAAGCAAGAAAGCAAGACAGCTAACATAACATAAAAGGGCTAGACCTTTCTGTGCAAGTCCTGGTTGTTGTCACCACTCCTCGCCTCCTTCTCATACCCTGGCGGCGGAAACGGAAAGCAGCGAGACATTGCAAGGGGGACCTCGATCAGCAATAGCGCCCTCTACTCTTTCCAGTTCAACGACGGACCAGAACCCGTTCTCCTTACCATCCACCATGTCAGACCCAGACTCATTTCAATCTTCAGACCCTCTCCATTGCCCAGTAAGTAATGCTGTCCGCGCCAAGTATGACCTCTTATACTATACTCCAGCAAAACTTAGGATCTGGCCAGTGAGAAACACCCAAAAAAAAAACGTCCCAAGTCCCCAAAGTGCCAAATTTATGATTAAAAAACCTCAAATTTAACCCCAAAGACGGGACTTTTAGGATCTGGACATGTGAGAATTGCTCCCAAAGTGCCAAATTTTCTATCAAAACCTCAAACTTAGACCAAAACTAGGGTTCCGAACTCAATTCGACGGGCAAAGAATCCTGCTTTCGCATAAGGTTTGGGCACGCGAGAATCGGCTGTTTCCGCAACCGAAGCCCCCCTCCGAGAAAGCGTCGGATAGCCGGTCACCGAAGCGAAACCGAGGCGGATTCTAAAGTGCAGTCCTCCTCCATGACATCAAATAAATAAGACAAAACAAAAATAATCCAATCTTGGAGCTCTAGGATCACTCGATCTCGAAACCCTAGAAAAAGAAAGGGGGAGCTTTATAGGAAGAAGAAAAGAGGGGATCGATAGAGAGATGCAGAGGAGGGGGCGATGATGAGAAGAATGGAAGTGATGGTCTCTTAGAAATGAGCAAAAAGGAATTTGATTTTTTTTTGGTCTCTCTCTGTAGAAATTGGTTCTATTTTCTCACTCTGTGTGGTTTTGATTGTTGCTTTTGCTTGTGAAATTTTGTAGCTCTCTCTCTCTCTCTCTCTCTCTCTCTCTCTCTCTCTGATTGATGGAATGGAAAAACCCCAAAGTGGGAAGATGAAGTAGAAGAAGAAGAAAGAAGGGCTGGGCAGGAGTGGGGGAGGGTTATTTATAGGAAGAGGGGCTATTTTGCTGTGTGTTTGTGTGTGACACATTCTTAATGAATGAATGTTGAACCTTCCTCCTTTTTGGACATTTTATACCTACCTCCTCTCTTTTAACTTGTTTGCACCAAGGTGGAAGAAAATTTTACAACTAAACAAAATATTATGCTTAAAAATGATGCGTCCTAAGGTCGTATCCGGTTATTAGGGATGACTATACAATGGTTACCGAATCGAACCGAACCGAACCAAACAAAAATATAATAATTGATTCGGTTTTTCGGTTATAATTCGATTTTCGGTTTGGAGACTTGAAATTTTGAATTATCAGTTCAGTTTTCGTTTCTTGGTCCAAATAACCGAACCGAAAATCAATTTAGATTCAATAATTTACCAAACTATATATACTAGTGTTTTCGCTAACCCTATCTAAGGGCAATCTCTCATTCCAATCTATGTTGGTATTTGTCGTTTTTTCTTTGAGCGCGTTGTAACGTCCTAAATGTTGCGTCCCGTCTGAGGCAAAATTGTATAACCTTTCCACGGACCAATGTTATGCGGGAAGCTTCTAGAATATTCCAGAAGATGGCGGACTCTCCAGAAGACGTGGATTTCTCTGGAAGATCCAAGATCATTCTAGATGGCCCAAGATACTTCTGGATGGCCAGTGAAGTTTTCTTTTATGCCCCTAAAAAATAATCCTGGAATATGTCGTTCCAGTTATGGTAGGAAAAATAATCTTCGAATATTCCTTCCAGAAGTTTTCATGTAAAGCTCTATGAGCCAGTATAAAAGGGGAAGGCCTCATTTGTTCCTCACCACCTAAAAACTTGTAAGCATTCTCCAAGCAATAAAAAAATTCTTACGAGTCCCATCTTTGCTCCACACTTCTTATTTTTCTTAGCGATTTAGCTAAGTCGTGTTGGGAAGGCTTGCACGAGTCTTCGAGGAGGAAGATAATGTGTCGCACGGGACGAAGTGCTAGCAAAAATACTAAGTCCATGACAAGTGGTATCAGAGCAAAGGTTCGATTGTCGTCATGTCTTCGTCCGAGATCATCCACCACAAGGAGCAACCCGCATTGCCTAAGGAGAAGGCGAAGCCCTCGAGGAAAGGTAAGAGCAAGGAGCCGTCGATGGAACGAGCCCTTGGCAAGTTGGCATCCCGCATGGAGATGTTGGAGAAGGGCATGATGGTCGTCGAGCATAAAGTGGAGCATAACCAATCGACTCACGATGAGTTCGCCCATGGGTTAGAGACCGACGTCGCTACGGCGATGACGCGGTTTCGGGAGCAACTCTGCGAGATGCAAGCCGAGTTCGAGGAGGAACAAAAGGCTACCAAGGCGGAGATTGCCGAACTGCGCGAGGAGTTGAAAACCAAGGCGACGATCCTCGAGAAGGCCATTGCTAGTGGTGCGTCTCCGAGGAGGGAGGCGGCCCAAAAGGTGAAGTATCCAGAAACCAAATCCTTCAACGGCGTGCGAGACGCAAAGGAGGTGGATAACTTCATCTGGAATGTCGAGCGGTACCTAAAGGCGGTTCGCATCGAAGATGAGACCGACAAGGTAAACACGGCGTCCCTATTTTTCTCTGATGATGCTATGATGTAGTGGCGATGCAGGTGTATCGAGATAGAAAATGGACTCTGCTCGATCGAGACTTGGGAGAATCTCAAGAAGGAGATCAAGTCTCAATTCTACCCGAAGAACGTGGAGTACGTCGCGAGGCGGAGCTTACGACAACTCAAACACACCGGGTCTATCAAGGAGTATGTGGCGGAGTTCACCCGCATGATGCTTTCCATTTTCAGTATGTGTAGTGCCCCGTCCCGCTCAGTCAATCGGTGGAATCGAAACGTCAACGGCGTTCGGACTTAGCCTTGCAACGGATGCTCGAAGACATCGCTCGGTCAAGGCGACCGCTCGCTCAGGTGAGGTAGTTTCGGTGAACTTGCCTCATCTTAGCTTTCACATAATAAATCGAATGTTTTCAAATGCACAAGTAGGCTTGATAATAAAAGAGACGAATCCACATAGCTAAGGGAATAATCCCAAGTCGAGTCGGATTGAGTTAGAATATGGAAAGGTCCAACGGTCGGCTTAGAGTTGGTGCACGGCGTGCTTTGAAAATGACACTCGGTCCTTCGTCCCGCGGCTTGGAAGAAAGAAAGTTGGTCTTTGATACAAAACCATGAATTAGCCTAAGTCATAGGCGTCGTCCGCGTAAATGTTTGATAAAGCATGCACGTTTCCTCGATACAAGGCTTGGCATAGCCTTTGCTCGTCCCTTGAGTTAAGTTGTAGGCTCGATTAAGTTAGGTAAAGTTATGACGGTCGACCTAAGTTTTTCCAAGTGCTGTCCCGCTCTTTCTGCGGTTGTCAAGTTAAATAGTCCCACGATCCCAAGGCCCGTCATATGAGGTATGACTTGGACGATAGCATTGCGTAGAACACGAGTTAGTTTAAGACGCGAGCCACAGTTGGTTCAGTGGAAAGTTAGCCACGGTCTGTCGATACTTAAGGAACACGTTATGTTCAAGTTAAGTGGGAAGACTATGCAGTAGCCGTTCCCAGAGTTCAAAGAATGTTAAGTCTAAGTGATGGTTAGTCGTTGAGAGAAAATATGTCGGGACTGTTGGTCAGTCGCCGAGGCAACCCTGGTTTGGGCTCTGTAAAAGGAGTATCAAAAGTGGAAGGAGTAAAGAAAATGAACTAAGTGATGATGATGAGGCCATGCATTTACGTTAAGTCTAGAAGTTAGCGTAGGTGCGCGGTCATGGACAACTTGTCGACAAGGGCGATTGTTTCTTCGAGCGGCACCCCGGGGCCACGGGATCGACTCGGCCTAGAAAGAAACCGGTAATAGCCGAGCTGGGTAATAGGCAATTTGGTAGTTCGGGGACTTGCATCGGAGATCGCTACTTGCGGTACAAGGATCCCATTTGCCAGGCTATGTCCACGATGGCTAGTTAATGCCAGTGACCATTCATATAGATGGGTCGACACAGGCGACAATCCGTGTGTGTGCCTTTGGATGGAGTCGAGTTGATGATGTGCACAGTTAGAACACAATGTCTGGGCCAAAGATTTGGCTACAACGAAGGCGACGTGCTTCGGCACGAGAGGTGGCGTCGTGTGTTAAGTCGTTGGCATAGAGTTGCACTTGGGCTGTTGCAAGTTAAGTCGAGAAGGGCCGTAGGGCAAGTTGGGTGAAGTCACGTTGAGTTGCTGGGCACGACCTCAAATATGAGGTACGACTGCGCTATTATAACACAAGTATGGGTAAGACAGTAAGTGGTGAGGCACTGCCTCAAGGAGGTAGCATGGTCACACGGAAATGGAGTCTATCGTATAGTTGCATCTCTGATTATGGCCGTAAGGCAAGCACGACTTGATAGGTTAACGTTGTGGAGTGGACGTTGTTGTTGCAAGCACCGGATGGTCCTCAGATACAAATATGCCAAGGCGTCTGTCATAAAAGTAATCCTAAGATAAGACTAGAAAGACAATTGATAAGAAGGGACTATGTTGTACAAAAGTAAATGAACGTGTTGGTTTTGCATAGGTAGGCGAGGAGCTCATTCCACCAGTACAGTTGAGTACTGACACCCATATAGTTTTTATGTGCAGGCGCAGGTAGAAGCTCGTGGCACGGAGCTCGCTTGGATGCGTCGAGACACGGAGTTCCTTGGCAATTCGAAGCGTACGGCCGCATGGAGTCAAGACTTATACGAGACATAATGTATGGACGTTGCCTTCTAAAGCATCCGCTGGTTCAAGACTTGTATTGAGAGATGAGATAGAGCTGAGTGACTTGTAATGTAAGAAGAGTAAGCTTGAGTGATTGTAAATATTGGCCTTGCGTCCCATTGTAACCTTTGTTTTAATATCAATAAAGAGCTTCTTTTGAATAACTTGTATTTGTTCTAAATTTTTGCTACATGTTCAATGTCTCTGCTTGGGATTTCTATGCGACGACCCCGTCACAGCCGCTGAAATCGGCCGTTATGGAATCCGCCTTGCACGAGCGCAATCTAGGCTCGTGCGGCATCACGCCTTAGCGAGGACGATTGCTCATAAGGGAGCGGGGCGTGACATAATGGTATCAGAGCACGGCTTTACGTCCTTGGACTATCGATTGAATTCTTTAACTCTGTTATTTCCGCAAACTCTGAAGTATTACTTCCGTAAAAGTTGTTGCCGTTGGTGCGCTCTCTCTCAAATGTCCTACGGGATATCCATACAATAAGTCTATCTATTTTGTAAAATATAGGAAAACAATTTTTTGACAAAACAAAAAGATGGTTCGCATAAACACGGTTGGCTAAGTCGGGCTGGACATATACACCAAAGTTGTATCGACCTTAGAAAAGTCGAGTATGGGATTCGAATTGTGTCGGACGAGAATGATTTGGACTTGATTGAGTAACAGGGGATGACTATCGATAGGGGTACTATCGAGCGACGATAACGTCAGTGCGATATGGATGAGCGTGCTTGGAAATTAAGGAATGGTTCGAACAAAAAATTTGAAAAAGTCGATTTTGATTCGAATGATAGCTGAGGATTTGTTAAATGACTTCATCCCTGAGTGGTGTATGCGATGGCCTCAGGGATGTCGATCGATCGAGTGAGGATACATGGTGTCGATGAGTTTATCAGCAAGCGTCACGTTTATGCAAAGTCGTAGATTGAGTATCGTTAAATAAGATATAGTCTTAAAGATTTTGACGAGTCAATTCGAATCAACTAGGTATGACGCGCACGGAACGTGCACGGGATTGAGGATTACGTGAGTTGAAACGCGAAGATGATTGTGTAGGTGAAACTGAATCGAAGAAAAGTTAAGGCGTGACGAATGGATGACTTGATTGAGGAAATTAATACGAATCATATACGAAAAGTTAGAATGACGGAAAGATAGCGTGTATGAAAGGTTTGATTTTGAAGTTACACAAATGACTCTGAGGATTGGAATGAATGTTGCTCGATGATTTGAGTTAGCAAGGAATGATACGAATTGAGGAAATACGTTGGTCGATGACTTAAGATAAACGGATAAACAATACGTAAAATTTGTTTGAGGGAATTGATGTTGTGAATGATTCGAGGGATAATGATAGAACTTGAATTTGAATGTCGAGGAGATTATCCTGTCGGACGATAGCATCATTCGTACGACTCAAAATTTGTTGAAAAAGGAAGATCGTCAGGTTACGCATATCATCGATGGTATTGAGGCGTATCAAAGATCGATATGCGATAACTTTGGGGTACTCTAACTCGGCGAATGACGATCGTGCAAGTGTTATTGTTCGGTTGGATGCTATACTTAGGATTTTGATTGAAATAAAGGTGGATGAAAATAGAAGTGTCTTGATGGTTACGCGAATAACTACAGCGCCGATGATCTTGTCTTGCGCGAGCGCAACTCTAGCCTTGCACATGTGTCGCATCAAATTTGGGGCGATCGTTCCGCGTGAGCGCTGACATGGTGATTCATATCGCGGGAATGATTGAACTCGGAAAATCAGGACGTGACAACTTTGATTGTCTCGACTTGTTGGCTTGATGCGAAGGTAAATTCGAAGATTTATAGGACTTACGATTGACGAATGAATGAAACTTGAGGATTGAATAGATCTAATCTACGTATCGAGAATGAATTAGTCTAAACACAAAACAAAAGTTACGTCCCGATGAGGATGATTATCCTGCGGAAGCGTGTATGGTGATTCATGCCCACCGTGGATAATCTGAATCACGTGAGATCAGGGCGTGACATATTGTTAAGTTAGATGACCTCATGATTGAATATGTGAATTATGATGAATGACTTAGGGAATGTGAAATATAAATTATGGTTTAGCGATGAATTACGTCATAGCGTGCTTGACTTGGAAGGATTGATAGGCAGATTATGTCGAACGTGTTCGAAAAGATAGACTACGTGAAATGGCTTGATGAACGAGTGATATTGATATGTCAAGGAATTGGTTGAAACATGAGTTATCGTAGGATGGCTTTGCTGAATGACTCAGACATCGTACGACGAATGTTGGGATGTGTATAGGAAATCTATGCTCGAAGTTTAGAAATTGGAGTGATGCGAGCTTGGGTAGAAAACCCCGTACTATTAATTTGGTTTGACCTTAGGATGGGTCAGTGTTAAGATTGTTGTTTGGAAACTATGATTCAAATACTGACGGAAAGACATAGCCTAGCGGTTAGGCAGACGTCCGAGTGCGAAGTGGTAGGATTTGGCTCCAGTTCCAGCTCCATTTGTATTAATCTACGGTACGACATGGTGATCAGGACATAGTCCCTGTAGCCATTCGACTGGCGAGGCAGAAACTATGTAGCCGTAGATAAAGTTGACTGTCCTCTGACCCTCATCCCTCGGCAATGATGATACGACAACCTATCACTATATCTTATATAGTAGTAGATGATGTCTTAGTATTACATTATGTGAGTTCATCTTGATTCTGTTACATTCTTCAGATACTGGATACGATAAGAACATATACTACACCATATGTACAGAACATAGATGATTCACACTAATATATGCTAGAATGAATCTTGGGTTGTGTTCTGAGCCATCCGTTCTCACACTTGGCAAAAAATTGAATTTTCTGTACTTTATCTGCTTTCGAAAATGTACTTAAATTACATGATGGTTCCTTTAGTTAGCTTGCTTATGTTACAATTATATTATTTGTGAATATCAATCTTACCAGATGGCACCCATGACCCGAGGAGCGGTACGTCGTTTGAGGGAAACAGTGAATGTTGAGGTGGCTCCTCCTACAGTTAAGGAGGAAGTGGCACCGGTAGCTAGTTAGACCGGGAGTTCTATTCATCCAACACCGGTAGCTAGTGAGACCGGGAGTTCTATTCATGTAGCACTTGCAAGGGACTACATCCATCCGAACGCCGTCGATCCCACTTTTTCGAGGTGGTTGCGTGATCGTATCACTGAGCGTTTGCGTGAGCTGCGTGGTTCTCATTAGCTATTAGTACTTATTTGTATTGGACTATTTGTATTAGGTTGTTTTTGTATTAGACTATTTGTATTGGACTACATATATGAATTAGTACTGTGTAAATCTCTAGATTGTATTGGACTACGACATGATGATCAGGACATAGTCCCTGCAGCCATTCGACTGGCGAGGCAAAAACTATGTATCCGTAGATGAAGTTGACTGTCCTACGACCCTCATCCCTCGGCAATGATGATACGACAACCAACCAGAGAGGATACTCTGAGAGATCCATCTGAGTAGGACGTATACTCTGAGAGATCATCTTTACAAGAATGATATCAGTAGTGGGATTGAGTGTTGGAGGAGATATTATCAGAGTATACGTCCTACTCAGATGGGTCTCTCACCGTTACTATTTTTTTCTGACAGCATGGTGGATGTGCTCCGTCAACAGATTCTTGCTCCGAGCCAAAAATTTTCCCCGGAGCTCAAGTGGACATCCTTCGTATAGAGCTCGAGTGAGAGGTTCCTGACAGCATGGTGGTCTCCTTTGTCAAAGTATCCGTGCTCATCCTACATTGGTTGTGGGACGAGCACGGATACTTTAACAAAGGAGACCACCATGCTGTCAGGAATCTCTCACTCGAGCTCTACACGAAGGATGTCCACTTGAGCTCCGGGGCAAAGTTTTGGCTCGGAGCAAGAATCTGTTGACGGAGCATATCCACCATGCTGTCAGAAAAAAATAGTAACGGTGAGAGACCCATCTGAGTAGGACGTATACTCTGATAATATCTCCTCCAACACTCAATCCCACTACTGATATTATTCTTGTAAAGGTGATCTCTCAGAGTATACGTCCTACTCAGATGGATCTCTCAGAGTATCCTTTTCGGTTGGGTTGTGTTCTGAGCCATCCGTTCTCACACTTAAAATACATATGAATTAGAACTGTGTTTTGTATTTTCGGCGAACCCAGGGATTTGATTCTGTATTTTGTATTTTGGTTTCTATATTTTGGCTCCGGCTCCATTTGCATTAATCTACGGTACGACATGGTGATCAGGACAAAGTCCCTGCAGCCATTCGACTGGCGAGGCAGAAACTATGTAGCCGTAGATAAAGTTGATTGTCCTCCGACCCTCATCCCTCGGCAATGATGATACGACAACCTATCACTATATCTTATATAGTAGTAGATGATGTTTTAGTATTACATTATGTGAGTTCATCTTGATTCTGTTACATTCTTCAGATACTAGATACAATAAGAACATATACTACACCATATGTACAGAACATAGATGATTCACACTAATGTATGCTAGAATGAATCTTGGGTTGTGTTCTGAGCCATCCGTTCTCACACTTGGAGATACATCGAATTATAACGACGGATATTAGGTTACTATTCAGGATAATTGATATCTATTTTATATTAATTTGGTTTGGTCTATATGATTTTTGGATAATTGGTGTGCATTATATTCGTATGTACATATTTGGTCTATGTGATTCTTGGATAATTGGTGTGTATTATATATTTGGTCTATGTCATTGTTGGATAGTATATATTGGTTTGGTTTATGCATATTTTTGTGAACAGGGAAAGTGCTGTAATTTTTTTTCCAAAAAATCTCAGTTAGCGACGGACTAGTGATCGGTTAGCGACGGATATTTCCAGCTCCATTTGCATTAATCTACGGTACGACATTGTGATCAGGACATAGTCCCTGCAGCCATTCGATTGACGAGACAGAAACTATGTAGCCGTAGATAAAGTTGGCTGTCCTCCGACCCTCATCCCTCGGCAATGATGATACGACAACCTATCATTATATCTTATATAGTAGTAGATGATGTTTTAGTATTATATTATGTGAGTTCATCTTGATTCTGTTATATCCTTCAGATACTAGATACGATAAGAACATATACTACACCATATATACAGAACATAGATGATTCACACTAATGTATGCTAGAATAAATTTTGGGTTGTGTTCTGAGCCATCCGTTCTGATCAAGCATCTTCCTTCTCCTCTCTTCCACCATAGCTCTGGACCCATCTTCTCCTCCCTACTTCCCTTCTTCTTATTTGACTCTCTCAGCAACATATGATATCCACCTCAAGTGTAGAGTCGGGGGAGAAGAAGTGGGCAGGAAGAGGAGGAGGAAGCAGCACAGCCGGCGGCATGACCTGGAGGAAGTACATATGTTTTTTCAACATCCGTAGGAGAACTATAAGGATATATCTTTTCACAACATATCACCTTGTCAAAGACCCTTAATGTGACAACCATGTTACCGCGGTGTCGAAAGACTAACATGTCATAATTTTCTAAGCCGTGTGTTTTGACATAATCCTCCAAACTCTTTCCTGCTATGTAGTAATGCAAGTTACTACATAGCAGGAAAGAGTTTGGAGGATTATGGCAAAACACACGGCTTAAAAAATTATGACATGTTAGTCTTCCGACACCGCGGTAACATGGTTGTCACATTAAGGGTCTTTGACAAGGTGATATGTTGTGAAAAGATATATCCTTATAGTTCTCCTACGGATGTTGAAAAAAACATATGTACTTCCTCCAGGTCATGCCGTCGGCTGTGCTGTTTCCCCCTCCTCTTCCTGCCCACTTCTTCTCCCCCGACTCTACACTTGAGGTAGATATCATATGTGGCTGAGAGAGTCAAATAAGAAGAAGGAAAGTAGGTAGGAGCAGATGGGTCCAGAGCCATGTTGGAGGAGAGGAGAAGGAAGATGCTTGATCAGAACTTGAGGTGGAAAAGTTGTGACGTTGATAGCATGAGAGAGGGAGAGGGTGAATGGAGGGAGGGAAGTGGCTGCATGCCTTTGGCTCACTCGAGCGGTATTTGTCCTCCGACCCTCATCCTTCGGCAATGATGATATGACAACCTATCACTATATCTTATATAGTAGTAGATGATGTCTTAGTATTACATTATGTGAGTTCATCTTGATTCTGTTACATTCTTCAGATACTAGATACGATAAGAACATATACTACACCATATGTACAGAACATAGATGATTCACACTAATGTATGCTAGAATGAATTTTGGGTTGTGTTCTAAGCCATTCGTTCCCATACTTGACAATTAAGCATGTGAAATAGAACTGATTATGTTTAGTTTGTCTTATGATACATATTTTCACATCCAAATTGAAATAGATCGTTACTTCGTTGATCGTACATGGATGTACTAGCGGATCAACCTTCTGGACCGTAGGTACTTATAAGTATTAACCGTATCGGATTAGTATCGATCTATCGTTTTGGTATGGGCCATATCGGTTGGTATTGGTCTTAGCAAATTGGTATCGTCCTATCCGATATGTATCGGCCGTATAGCTAGGATTCATATTGGCCTTATCGATTTGGTATCGGTCATATCCGATAGGTATCGGCCGTGTTGGATTAGTATAGACCATTTCGGATTAGTATCGTGGAAGGTTTAGTAACAACTGTACTTGGATTTCTCTCTTCTAGAGCTAGATTACCATTGCAAGAGAGTCACGAGAGCGTAGCTGGCCAGTTACAGAACATCCAAGTACAGTTGTTACTAAACCTTTCACGATACTAATCCAAAATGGTCTATACTAATCCAACACGGCCGATACCTATCGGATATGACCGATACCAAATCGATAAGGCCAATATGAATCCTACCTATAAGGCCGATACATGTACATATCGGATATAGGACGATACCAATTTGTTAAGGCCAATACCAATATGATACGTCCTATACCAAACCGATAGACCGATACTAATCTGATACACTATATACTAAGTACATCCGGCCTATACCAGCGGATCCACCAATTACTGCACGATAGGCCCAACGACTCCAGTTACATCTGGTTATTGGTGAGTACATGATTACATAGTAATTCTGTTAGTCTTGTGATACAGATTTTTACTCTTTCATGCTACCAACGTCACAACTTTTCTAGTGCTGCTCCCTCTAATGATGATGAACGCAAAAAACCAACGTCACAACTTTTATAATTTGAGTAAATTTCTTTACCCTATATGAAAATTTCTGTTGTCAGAGATATGGCTCCTAGAACTCGCCGAGGTGGTACTGCTAGTCGAGGAAGGGGCCGAGGCAAGAAACCCTTGGAGGTCGACACGGAGGAAGTCCCCGTCGTCAAACAAGAGCCGGTGACTGTTAATGAGGAGGTGTTACCAAAGGTCGAGGTCAAGGAAGAACCGATGACCATCAGGGAAGAGATTGCTCCCAAGGTTGAAGTTAAGGAGGAGCCACCGTCAGAGAGTAGTAGCATCGGGACCGACCCTCCTGTCCCTACAGAAGACCTCAACCAGATTGAGCCTTCGTATGCAAAGTGGCTGATAGAATGGTACATGCCTTAACGCAACTATGATCCCTGGCTGTGAGAATTCATCATCTGACTTGCGGTCTTTGCTGAGGCCAAAGTCAATTTTCCTATGTGTTTTGGAATTTTGGAATATTTGTGGAAATTTTGGAATATTTATGGGAATTTTAGAACATTTTGTGCTATGATTGGATTATAACGACGAATATTAGGTTACTCTTCAAGATAATTGATGTCTATTTTATATTAATTTGGTTTGGTCTATATGATTCTTGGATAATTGGTGTGCATTAAATTCTTACGTGCATATTTGGTCTATGTGATTCTTGGATAATTGGTGTGCATTATATATTTGGTCTATGTGATTGTTGGATAATTGGTGTGCATTATATATTGGTTTGGTTTATGCATATTTTTGCGAACAGGGGAAGTGCTGCAATTTTTTTTCAAAAAAGTCTCATTTAGCGACGGACTAGTGATCGTTTAACGACGGATCTTTCCAGTTTCCGACTACTGTGCGACGGCATATCCGTCGCTAACTGGAGATTTGAAAATGTTTGCAGGTAGAGACGGATGTTCGACGGCATATCCGTCGGAAACGATCTGGTGGTATATAGTTCGACGGCATGGCGACGACTTATCCGTCGCCATGGTTCTGGAAGTAGCAAGCATTTCCAGAACATGGTCGACGGATAATCCGTCCATAGTCCGTCGCTAGTCCGTCCTTTGTTAGCGACGGTGATCGACGGAGTAGCGTCGGCTTATCCGTCGCCATGGTTCTGGAAATGCTAAGCATTTCCAGAACATGGTCGACGGATAATCCGTCCGTTAGCTCTCGCTAAGCCGTCCCTTGTTATCGACGACGATCGACGGAATAGCGACGGAATGATACACTCTGATACGATATTACGACGGTTTACCGACGGACCATTACGTCGCTATTGTCTACACAGTTCAGTATTTAATACTTGTAATGGACGAAAGTCCGTCGGAAAGTAGTCGCTCATGCTTCGTATTGTGAAGTCGAAAAGCCGTCGCTATTCCGTCGCTTGACGACTACGTAGCGACGGACCTTTATTAGCGACGAGCTGATTGCCGACGGATTATTTTGGCCAAGACCCGTCAGTGATCGGTCGCTAATACAAACTCCCGTCGGACGGGCGACGGATCTGGCCGTCGCTAAATCGACAAATTTTGGTAGTGCGAGAGGTGGCATCGTGTGTTAAGTCGTTGGCATAGAGTTGCATTAGTTAGACTTGGGCTGTTACGAGTTAAGTCGAGAAGGGCCGTAGGGCAAGTTGGGTGAAGTCACGTTGAGTTGCTGGACACGACCTCAAATATGAGGCACAGCTGCGCTGTGTCACGACCCGCACCCGGATATACGAGTACGAATACGTGGGCCACGCCCAGCCTACACCGCGGTATCGGCGGTAGAACGCTGTCAAGCATACTATACTAACTACAACATCCAAGAATCCATAACTAGAAATGTACTCATGTCACATCACGAAAACTAAGGAAGATAAGACAAGAATTAATAACAATATCACTAGAACAACTAGAATCTACAAGGATCATAAGACAGGAAAATAAGAAAAGAACAATAAGACTAACTAAGGATAACTACCAGGCAACTCACATAGAAGAATAGTGAGATCCACCTCAGCTAGCAACATCATGAAGTCCCATACTGAGGGCACAACTACTCCTAAAATTTTGTCAACATATCCGGTCAGGATGGAACGAGTACATATATCTCATAACAGATCTCAAGATAGAATAAAAGCTATAAGACTGTAAATAGAGCATATACAACAAAAATCATGGAGTGTACATATATGTATCATGGCATGGTAAGCTGTAGAGCTAGAGCTAGAACAAGAAAGTAGAACTGAATCATGGTATGTACACAAATCAAGGTAAGCCATATATCCAATGTGTGTGAGTAGCAGTTTCAACTTGTGATCGGCTTGGGTTCATGTCAAGAACTGGCCTGGCAAGTCATATGTGCGGTATATGACTCACACTGTTCGGGAATGCGGGATGGATCTGATCACAGGCATATGCTACTACTCTCCCTACCCCAACTGGTAGAATGGATCCAAATAGGACACGTCACTGCACGGGATTCTAATGAGAAGGGAGCAAGTCTTCTCTAGAATCAGTGACCATATATTGTGCAAGAGCTACAAGGGAGCTTGCACAATACATCCCAACCTAAGAAGGAGAAACACCTCTCGTCGGGATCCAGGAATACCAATCCGTGAGAACCATGTGTCAGGAATAAGCATATCTACACTAAGTACATGAATCATAACAGTTATCATAAATTGGGAAAAAGTTATCAGAGAATGTACTCGCCTGATATCTGGTAGAATATGTCAATTGAGTTCAAGAACAGTGCCTCGAAAAACTATGGATGGAATACTGTATCAATATAAGGGTTTGGAAGTAAAATGAAGTCATACCAAGTCAAACTAGGTCAATCTAAGTTAAGGGTTGACTTACAGTTGACTTCTGGTCAACTGGTCAACTCTGGTCAACCCTAGGTCAACTCGGGTCAAACTTGACTAACATTGACTAACAGTTGACTTTGGGTCAACTGGTCAACTCTGGTCCAGTTCTGGTCAATTTTAGGCTACGGTTGACTTCCGGTTGACTTTTGGTCAAAATAGTCAACCGTGGTCAACTAGGGTCAAAACTAGTCTAACCTAGGTCAAATGTTGACTCTACTTCGATGTTCAGTCAAAGTAGTCAACCATGGTCAAACTGGGTCAAAGCTAGTCTCTACAAACATCTACAGGGTCAACACATCCATTTCAGTGATTGTGAAATCACCGGAATCGATGGAACTCAAAATACCACAAAGGAGAAAGATTATAATAATAGGGTAAAAACCTACAGATGTTGTCGGATGATGAAACTAACATCACCAACGTGTCCAGAATGGCCAAATCAGCTAGGATAGCCTGTCCAAAAGTCCAATTTGGACACAGGGGCAAAACGGTAATTTCAGGCCAAAATGATATCCGCCGTTGGACACTTTGCACCGAAAAAAACGTGCCGAAACAAAAGTGCACAAAACCTAACAAATTATATGTCCACAAATCCAGAATGACGATACGAACTCAACGGTATATCCGAAATTGAATTCCGATGAGCTGAACTCAAATTGACACGTTGACCCAGAAAGTGGGACCCGCTTTGCACCGAAATGCGTGCCAGGGCCCACGTTCTCCAAATCAAGCAAACTTTATATGAAAACATGCCAGAACGACGCCACGAGTCTAATGGTGGTGTCAGAAATTGAATCCGGAGTCCCGGGTTCAAAAATGGAATTTTACAAGTGCAACACTAAGAATTCGAACGACCAACTTTGGCGTCGAATTCGACCGACCTAACAAGCTCAAACTGAAATGAAATCTAAAGGGGGCAGGAAGAGGGTTATACCAGCTTCACACAGGAACTGGTAGAGTGCCAACCGGAGCTTATACGGCAAAGATACGAACCCGCGAAGTTGGCATCGCAAAACTGTCCAAAAATAGTACAATTTAAAACGTCAACCTGGTGGCCGGTTTTGACGTATCAAACGACGAAATTAACGGACGAAAATTGACACGAGTGAAGATGGATATACCAAAATTGCGATGGAGTAAGAAGTTCGCCAATCCAACGGTCGGATCTCCCAGAAAACACGCGCGAAGTCGCTGTCCCGAAACACAATTTCTGAAACTTTCCTCCGCGCGCGTCGACGGGATTTCGTTCAAAACGCACGAATAGCCCATGTGTCGCGCCGGAGAAGCGGGCGGTGGCCACGGGGTGGCTCGCCGGAGGTGCGCACGCGGCCAGGGGGTCCTTGCGATGGTGGGCCGGCCACGGGGTGGCACACGGCCTCGCGGCGACGCGCGTGCGCGCGCACGTGCATGCTGCTACGCCGCTGCTGCGCTGCTGCCGAAGATGCTGCTGGCTGCTGCTGGTGGCGTGCCGCCTCGCGCGGCCAGGGCGGCGGAGCAGTGGCGGTGGCACGGCGACGCGTGGTGGTGGAGGGGATGGTGAAGGTGATGGTGCATGGTGGTGGAGATGAAGATGATAATGGTGATGGTTGATGATGATGGATGGAGAAGGAGGAGGAGAAGGGTGGTGGAGACGGGGAGGAGCTCGGGAGGAGGAGGGTGGTCGTACGGAGCTCCGGCCAGGGGCTGGGAGTGGTGGTGGTGGTGTGTGTGTGGTTTGTTTAAGGAGAGTGGGAGAGTTGTGTTTTGTATGAGTGTGTGTGTGTAATATATAATATATATATATATATATAGAGAGATATTATGAGAGAGGGGGTGTGCTGTGATAGGAGGGGGGTTCGGCTAGGAATATGGGGAGGGGGGTGCTCCTGCTGTAAAGGAGGGGTGGTGAGGGGGTGTGTGTGTTTGTGTAAAGTGAGGGAGAGAGAGTGAGTGAGAGAGAGATAGATATTTGTGTGTGTGGGTATAAAAGAGAGTGAGAGAGAGAGAGTTGATATTATTAGAGAGAGAGGAGAGAGAAAATAGAGAGAGGGGAGGTCGGCTGTGACTGTGAGAGGAGTTGGGTGGGGTTTGTTGGTGTTATTAGGAGAAGAGAGAGAAAGAGAGATATTTACCTATATATACATATATATATATATATATATATATATATATATATATATATATATATATATATATATATATATATATATATATATATATATTAGAATGAGAGAGAAAGAGTTATTTTTATGTAAGGAGATATTTTTGAGTAGGGGAAAAAATGAGGAATTATCAATGGGGTGTATAGATAGACATGGTAGGGTCACACAATTTGGGTTGGGTTCGGTTGAGCCGGGTCGGGTTAAAATCGGACATGGTAAAATATTTGAATTAAAAATAGGTATTTATAATTATGGGTAAATAAGTAGCATGTGGGGGCTCAAATAAATGGGACACAAGTGTCAGACGGGTAGTAGGCTTCGTGTGGGCCATGTCCATATTTGGGGTCGACTAGGTTGGGTCGATGTCGGGTCCCGAAATTAAATTGGAAATTAATTCAGGTTTTACGGTAGATAATTAATTGGCCTAAATTGAACCGAAAGTTGTGCGAAGGAAATAGAGCACAAAATGGGGTATCTGAGTGGGACACGAAGGTCACGGGTGAAGAGCGTCTCGAGTAGATCAGGCATGACAAGTTGGTTCTGAGAAAACGACTGGTCCGGTGCTCCTAAATTAAAAGTCACGATAACGTGCATATGAGGATCAAGGAAAAAGAGTGGGAATTCAATTAATAATTAAAATGGTCTAAATTGACCCGAACTTGCACGAAGCAAAAAGAGTACAAGGGAACAAGTTCGAGTGGGACACGAAATATCAATGCGAAGATAATCTCGTCTACTACAAACTCCAAGAAGGAAGTTTCCAGAGACTGGCATCCCTGATGCCCTAGAAATCCAAGTCACGGTAAAGAGCATTAAATCAAATAATAATCAAATAATAATATTTATTCAAAATAATTGATTTATAAAATAGAAAAAAAAATAAGCCCTAAATTCAGGGGCTTACAATCCTACCCACCTTATAAAAATTTCGTCCTCGAAATTAAAGGTTGGTAGTGGGGTTAAAAATAGGATAGAAGATTTAGGCAATATTTTAGGCACGATCCAAGAATAACGAATTTGCACGATCAAGAAAATTGATTTACAATTGTTCAGGCACGATGAGGGATTTGGCACGATAGAATCATGGTATGAACAAAATTATATGTGCATGATTTCAGAAATAAGCCAAGTCATTGGGGCACAATTTTAGAGACAATTAGGAGAATCGAGGATATAATGAAGTTCAAGTACGGGTGATTTGTAGGACTTAGGTTAATGGAAATCAACCCGAAAGTCGCATAGGCCCGATCAAGATGAATGCTAACCATGACCAAAACAAGGTTTGGCATGGTTGAGATAAAATTTCAGACACAAAACAAAAATCGAAGTCAATATCTTATAGGCCCGATCAAAGATGAAGGAGGATGATTAATAAAATCATGAAATATGATCCAAATTCGAACGCGATTAAAATCAGAAATAGTCTAAGTTCACTTGGCACGATTTGAGGGTTAAGATTATCAAGATCATGAAAATCAAAGTTGGACAGTCATGATCTAAAACAGGGCTAAGAGAAGCAAATGGAGAGAAAAATTTGAGAATAGCATGATTGAGAGATAGATTTGATAGAAATCAGATTATAGGTCACATAAGCACGATCAAGATCCAAGTTCAGCTATGAAAGACGATAAAATCATGAATTCGAAATCAAGGTCCTAAAAGCACAATTTAGGAAGGAACCCAAGTCACAAGGAATTTGAAATCATCTAGAGTCTAGTCAGCAACCAAGACTCTTTGGCACGATAAACAAGACGACCAAAATTGATTGGTCATGGACAGAAGGAAATCAAATTCTTAACAGTATCGAAATTTAAGAAACAATTGAGATATGAAATTTTCAGAATTTTCAGAGTTTCCAAGTGTAGATGACAGATGTAGATATGAGTTAGGTGATTGGTGAGATCAAGACATAGCTAAACAAGTCAAAGGAAATGATGGCAAGATGAGGAAATCATCATGCGATGGGAGAGAAAATAATGATAAACAAGAAATAATGGTAGGAATTATCTTGCTCAACTGGTAAAAGAAGTGAATCAACTTAAGATATGACCTGATAACCATACACGTCTATCCAAAATCATGTTGCCAGAATTTACGTCACGCCAGTAAACATAGCTACAATAAACGATAGAGTCCATAACCAAGGTATACACCCTATAATCATGTCATTTAGATTCCTTACCACGCCAACCGGTATGGCTGCAAGAGAATCTAAATTCCATAACTAGGATAGTATATCCAAAATCAGGCTCCATGTCCCTGTCAGGCTAGCTAATATGACTGCAATAAATTCCAAACTCCATAAGTAAAGTAGACACTTACCGTTCTCATTGTCCTCGTCCAAAATATGTTTATCATGATATCTTAACTCAATTCTTAAAAGAATCATCCAAAACAAAATCAAAGGTCAACAACGAATATTAAGATTTAAAATTCAACAACAAGTCAAGGGTAAGTTAATAGAAACAACGAAAACAACTTCCGAGATAAGGTTCAGAGGAAAATCTCGGGGAAAGTCCCGAGGGTACTACCTAGGTCAAGATAGAAAATGGTGGAATATAATCTAAAACAAACCTCGACCATGATACGAGGTTGGTAAATCATATTCACGTCTCAACCTAGAAGATACAAGTCCAACTTATAACTTCCCTCTGGGGTCCACAAACTCATCCCAAGAAAAATAAAGTTTGATACAGACAGATATTTCAGAAATCAGGACGAATGGAAACAAGTGGGAAAAGATTTGAAAGCCTTCGAAATAACATTCCCAGGGGACATCCATAGAATCTACCAAGAGTTCCTAATATGTGACGGAGTACCAAAATCCCAAAATATTCTATGACTCAACCTTAATCCTAGGACAGGCTCACAGTAGTACAGATAAGCTCAAGTACTACCACGACTTCGCATAATTTACAAAGACTGACCTGCATGGGCCACCACTAAAAATATGTCACGACCCACACCCGGATATACGGGTACGAATACGTGGGCCACGCCCAGCCTACGCCGCGGTATCGGTGGTAGAACGCTGTCAAGCATACTATACTAACTACAACATCCAAGAATCCATAACTAGAAATGTACTCATGTCACATCACGAAAACTAAGGAAGATAAGACAAGAATTAATAACAATATCACTAGAACAACTAGAATCTACAAGGATCATAAGACAGGAAAATAAGGAAAGAACAATAAGACTAACTAAGGATAACTACCAGGCAACTCACATAGAAGAATAGTGAGATCCACCCCAGCTAGCAACATCATGAAGTCCCATACTGAGGGCACAACTACTCCTAAAATTTTGTCAACATATCCGGTCAGGATGGAACGAGTATATATATATCTCATAACAGATCTCAAGATAGAATAAAAGCTATAAGACTGTAAATAGAGCATATACAATAAAAATCATGGAGTGTACATATATGTATTATGGCATGGTAAGCTGTAGAGCTAGAGCTAGAACAAGAAAGTAGAACTGAATCATGGTATGTACACAAATCAAGGTAAGCCATATATCCAATGTGTGTGAGTAGCAGTTTCAACTTGTGATCGGCTTGGGTTCATGTCAAGAACTGGCCTGGCAAGTCATATGTGTGGTATATGACTCACACTGTTCGGAAATGCAGGATTGATCTGATCACAGGCATACGCTACTACTCCCCCTACCCCAACTGGTAGAATGGATCCAAACAGGACACGTCACTGCACGGGATTCTAATGAGAAGGGAGCAAGTCTTCTCTAGAATCAGTGACCATATATTGTGCAAGAGCTACAAGGGAGCTTGCACAATACATCCCAACCTAAGAAGGAGAAACATCTCTCGTCAGGATCCAGGAATACCAATCCGTGAGAACCATGTGTCAAGAATAAGCATATCTACACTAAGTACATGAATCATAACAGTTATCATAAATTGGAAAAAAGTTATCAGATAATGTACTCGCCTGAGATCTGGTGGAATATGTCAACTGTCACCCTCACTTTTTCCAGTTAGGGGTAAAATGGTAATTTTTCATTTTATTATTATTTTTGGGAATTTTATTTCATGAATATTATTATTTAATTATTATAGGAGTCGGGTTCGAATTTCATCGCATTCCGAGTTAATTCGGGACCCCGGTGAATTTCGACTTGAGCTGTAATTAGCCTGTTAGCTAACCATGGCCCACCACACTAAAAATTAGGGTTTAAGAGTTTGGACTAGTTCCCCATGAGTAATTTAGTTTAATTATGATTTTTATTTATTTTTAGCAACTTCCGAAACCAGTTTTGGGACTTAACTTAGCCTAGAAGCAAGGGAGGGGCAAACTTGTAATTTCAAGTGCCCCTACCCTATCCCTCCATGGCCGGCCACCTATAGGCAGCCCCCCCCCCCTCCTCTTTCTTCTCCATTAAGTCACTTACTCTCTCTCTCTCTTCCAATTTCATTTTTCTCCTCAAGCTTCTTCTTCTTCTTCTTCCTCCAATCTCCATCTAGGTAAGTTCATATTTTCTCCATTAATCCTCTTATGCATATAGTTCATTCACCAATAATGGAGAGGGGAAGATTCTCTTCCATTTGCCCACAAATTTGTAGACTTTTCCTAGAAAAATAGGTTAAGGATTTATTAGGATTAATCATTTTGTGAATGTTATATATATATATATGTATATGGATATAGATATATAGATATATATATATATATATAGATATGAGGGTATTTATATATATACATGGATGTGTGTTTATGGATGTGTGTGTGTGTTATACTTATATTTAGAGGGATAGATATCTAGATGGATTATAGATTGATATCTAGTTATATATATATATAGATAGATATATATATATGTATAGAGATATATATATATATAGATATATATATATATGAAGCTATATATATAGGGAGATAGAATAGAAGAGAAGAAGAAGAATAAGACCAGCAACAGCAGCAGCCAGCAGCAGCCTAGGCTGCTGCCAGGACAGAACAGCCCCCCCCCCCCCCCCATTGGTTTTAGCCTATAGAAACCCCCCTCTTCACCTATACATATAGGTATATATATAGATATATATATATAAGTGTTATATATGGTTGGAATCGTAGAAAAGAGTAGAAAACGATTATGGAATGAGAAGTTAGAAAAGAATTAGAGGTTAGAAGAAAAGATTGAAAGGAGTTAGAAGAAAAGGGAAAAAGGCTAGAATAGAAAAGGGGAAAAACCGAGTTAGAGGGCGAATCGGAGTTCGGAGTATCCGATTGAGTTGAAACTTGGCGTGGAGCATGAATATGTGATTTAGATTTTGTGGGTAAGCTTCCGGGTGGAATTCGGGGTCGTAGGGTGCCCGTGTCGCGCCGTATCGGTCCGTATCTTGAAATATTCAAGATTTTGACAACGGGCCGTATCATGGACTGGATGTCCACGTTACCTAGGTATTTTGGTAGATATTATATGAATAGGCTAGTATCATACTACCCTAGGGAGATCGGGTCTAAATATCAAGCGTAGGTAGGCTAACTGGATAGTTGCCGAAGCTAGAATTTACCCTTTTTAAGGGCAAAATAGGATATTGGCCTACGGCCAAGATATGAGTTTCGAAGTCCAAGATGGACTTGGATATGGGTTGTAGAGGTTGGTAATAGTTAGAAATAGTCGTCTAGACCTAGTCTTGGCCCCGGTTGACCACGGTTGACTTTTTGGACCAAAAGTCAACTTTGGGTCAACGCTTTACCCAAATTAGTCCCGATTTCCATTAGACTTTTGTAGTTGACCAAAGGTCAACTATTAGTCACCATTGACTTAGGGTTGACCATGGGTGACCTAGGGTTGACCATAGTTGACCAGAGTTGACCAGTTGACCAAAAGTCAACTGTAGGCCAACTCTTGATCCCGTTTGACTTTCTTCGACTTGTTTTGACCCGTGATGCCTGGTATGACCTAGGATTGACTTGGTTAGGCTTAGATTGACTTGACAGGACTTAGTGTGACTCAGAGAGACCTAGTTTGACCTAGATTGCATATCATTCATTGTAAATCATTCCTAAACTTGTTTAAACCTAAATTAACTTACAGTATCTCATATTTAGGTCTTCTGATACCGCTCTGAGCATTGATATACCATACAGCTCAGGACAGCAGGCGAGTACATTCACTGATAGTTTTCATTGTCTTGATATTTGCTATATCCGATTCAGTCGTAGTGTCTTACTTGATTCTCAGACACGATAGTGCACGGACTAGTATTGTCGGATTCCTGTCATGAGATGTCATTCCTGGATTTCTTGGGATACTGGTACTTGCTTAGTCTTGATTCTTGTACTTGTATTGACGCCGATTCCTGAAGAGGACTTGCTCCCCTCTTAGGGAATCCCGCATCATGACGTGCTATGTCCGGATCCGTATACTATTCGGGGAATGGGGAATATTATAGATAGTGTGATCAATGCCCTCTTGAGTTACTACTTGAACCATAGTTATACCCTCACCTCACGATGGGTATAGCCTGACCTGTGCTACTACTTGCTCCATAGCTTACCATCCCGGCCGGGCCGAGTCCACGTACTTGTAGCCGGTCGGCTGGAAGCCTGATTCTTGACCCATACCGATCACATTAGGCTATAATATTCGAGGCACATTTTATATTTACTTTTCTTATCATATATCCTGTTCTGTCTATATTCAGTACTTTCTCACCATGCATGATATACAGTTACTCACATGCTCTACCTGCCTTTATACTGTACTATGATTGAGACTAAGTCCTGTTTGAAAGAAGGGTTACAACCCCGGTCCTTGTTTGGTTTAAGGGTTGTAACTCGGCTTTCGAATGGTTCCCAAGTCGCCTATATCTTTGTCTTGTATTTCATTACACTGTCTCTTATAGAACTTGTCAATTCACATGGAACTGCTGTTAGTGTTTGTACTTGCTCATTTTCCTGACAGGATACCGTTATGATATTTTACAGATGTTTCTGAGACAGATGGAGACTCAGGCCAGGGCAGTGGCCTGATAGATTGGCCACTAGATTTTATACTCCCTGAGTAGTTAGCACTTGTTAGGCTTGACTGGACTGCGATCCAGCTTTAGATTTTAGAATGTAGTATTATATATTATTCTGTGATGTTACGTTTAGTTTTGGACTTGTGTGGATCTCGAACTTATTTCTTGCTTCATCTATCATATTTCCTTTCCATGCTATCTACCTTAGTTTTACATTTGTGATTGAGACTGTATTGCTATGTCACCTCCATTCGGAGTGTATATACTGTACAGGTACCTTTATCTGTTTAGTTGTAGTATTCTAGATGACCTAGACAGCGTTCTACCGCCGATGCTGCGGCGTAGGCTGGACGTACCCACTTCTCGTGCCCCTAATCAGGGTGCGGGTCGTGACACGTTTTTGTGGTGGCCCACGCAGGTCGAGTTTATGTAGTGGTATTCGAACTTGAGTACCACTACAGCCTGCAGTAGGAATAGGATATATTTTGAAGTTACTCAATCACATTTTAGGAAAAATTTTCTGATCTTTTGATTACCATGACAACTCTTCTTGAATTTGAATTCAATTGTCCTCCTTTGATAATATCTTATCTTGTGCCATATTGATCTCTTGGGTTCAATTCGTCCTCAGGATGGTGATTACTCGCAGTCAGGCAGTAGCAGAGCAGATAGCAGGTTCCAATCTTTCGATCTCCTTTCCGCATTTGCCTTCTTATAAACAGTCTTGAAATTCGATTCCATATGTTCCTTGATCGTTTGATAAAATTTTTGTCCCTATGATGTGATATTTTCTGAGATAAGTAGTATGGGCTAGGTCACCTCGATTATGAGATTTTAGAATCCTCTAGGGTCATGCTAGAAGGCAGAGTGAGGACATATAGTCGGACTATGGACGTATTCCTAGGGTGTGGGGATTTAAGGTTTTCGCTGCCAAGCTAGCGGCAATGCGAAAATTTTAAATACCATAATTCTAGAGGTATGTACCGTAGCTGAGGACTCTGTGATTATCGTAGCCTTGCTCACTGGCATGACGGAGATTCTGAGTATCATGATTATTGGACAGACGCATACGATTATCAAATTGCATGAATTTTCTGTGTTGCTTCGTTTTAAGTTTTTGGATGATTCTTTTAAGGTGGATAGACTTATATTTGAGAGTAATTTTAAATTTTATAAATTTAGTCAATTAATTCCTGTTTGGACTTTTGAGATTTTAATCATTTTAAATTTTTAGCCATGACTTGTGAATTTGAGATTTTACTATTGTTTGGTTTTAATTTCGAGGACGAAATTTTTTTAAGGTGGATAGACTTGTCACCCTCACTTTTTCCAGTTAGGGGTAAAATGGTAATTTTTCATTTTATTATTATTTTTGGGAATTTTATTTCATGAATATTATTATTTAATTATTATAGGAGTCGGGTTCGAATTTCATCGCATTCCGAGTTAATTCGGGACCCCGGTGAATTTCGACTTGAGCTGTAATTAGCCTGTTAGCTAACCATGGCCCACCACACTAAAAATTAGGGTTTAAGAGTTTGGACTAGTTCCCCATGAGTAATTTAGTTTAATTATGATTTTTATTTATTTTTAGCAACTTCCGAAACCAGTTTTGGGACTTAACTTAGCCTAGAAGCAAGGGAGGGGCAAACTTGTAATTTCAAGTGCCCCTACCCTATCCCTCCATGGCCGGCCACCTATAGGCAGCCCCCCCCCCCCTCCTCTTTCTTCTCCATTAAGTCACTTACTCTCTCTCTCTCTTCCAATTTCATTTTTCTCCTCAAGCTTCTTCTTCTTCTTCTTCCTCCAATCTCCATCTAGGTAAGTTCATATTTTCTCCATTAATCCTCTTATGCATATAGTTCATTCACCAATAATGGAGAGGGGAAGATTCTCTTCCATTTGCCCACAAATTTGTAGACTTTTCCTAGAAAAATAGGTTAAGGATTTATTAGGATTAATCATTTTGTGAATGTTATATATATATATGTATATGGATATAGATATATATATATATATATATATATAGATATGAGGGTATTTATATATATACATGGATGTGTGTTTATGGATGTGTGTGTGTGTTATACTTATATTTAGAGGGATAGATATCTAGATGGATTATAGATTGATATCTAGTTATATATATATATATAGATAGATATATATATGTATAGAGATATATATATATAGATATATATATATGAAGCTATATATATAGGGAGATAGAATAGAAGAGAAGAAGAAGAATAAGACCAGCAACAGCAGCAGCCAGCAGCAGCCTAGGCTGCTGCCAGGACAGAACAGCCCCCCCCCCCCCCCATTGGTTTTAGCCTATAGAAACCCCCCTCTTCACCTATACATATAGGTATATATATAGATATATATATAAGTGTTATATATGGTTGGAATCGTAGAAAAGAGTAGAAAACGATTATGGAATGAGAAGTTAGAAAAGAATTAGAGGTTAGAAGAAAAGATTGAAAGGAGTTAGAAGAAAAGGGAAAAAGGCTAGAATAGAAAAGGGGAAAAACCGAGTTAGAGGGCGAATCGGAGTTCGGAGTATCCGATTGAGTTGAAACTTGGCGTGGAGCATGAATATGTGATTTAGATTTTGTGGGTAAGCTTCCGGGTGGAATTCGGGGTCGTAGGGTGCCCGTGTCGCGCCGTATCGGTCCGTATCTTGAAATATTCAAGATTTTGACAACGGGCCGTATCATGGACTGGATGTCCACGTTACCTAGGTATTTTGGTAGATATTATATGAATAGGCTAGTATCATACTACCCTAGGGAGATCGGGTCTAAATATCAAGCGTAGGTAGGCTAACTGGATAGTTGCCGAAGCTAGAATTTACCCTTTTTAAGGGCAAAATAGGATATTGGCCTACGGCCAAGATATGAGTTTCGAAGTCCAAGATGGACTTGGATATGGGTTGTAGAGGTTGGTAATAGTTAGAAATAGTCGTCTAGACCTAGTCTTGGCCCCGGTTGACCACGGTTGACTTTTTGGACCAAAAGTCAACTTTGGGTCAACGCTTTACCCAAATTAGTCCCGATTTCCATTAGACTTTTGTAGTTGACCAAAGGTCAACTATTAGTCACCATTGACTTAGGGTTGACCATGGGTGACCTAGGGTTGACCATAGTTGACCAGAGTTGACCAGTTGACCAAAAGTCAACTGTAGGCCAACTCTTGATCCCGTTTGACTTTCTTCGACTTGTTTTGACCCGTGATGCCTGGTATGACCTAGGATTGACTTGGTTAGGCTTAGATTGACTTGACAGGACTTAGTGTGACTCAGAGAGACCTAGTTTGACCTAGATTGCATATCATTCATTGTAAATCATTCCTAAACTTGTTTAAACCTAAATTAACTTACAGTATCTCATATTTAGGTCTTCTGATACCGCTCTGAGCATTGATATACCATACAGCTCAGGACAGCAGGCGAGTACATTCACTGATAGTTTTCATTGTCTTGATATTTGCTATATCCGATTCAGTCGTAGTGTCTTACTTGATTCTCAGACACGATAGTGCACGGACTAGTATTGTCGGATTCCTGTCATGAGATGTCATTCCTGGATTTCTTGGGATACTGGTACTTGCTTAGTCTTGATTCTTGTACTTGTATTGACGCCGATTCCTGAAGAGGACTTGCTCCCCTCTTAGGGAATCCCGCATCATGACGTGCTATGTCCGGATCCGTATACTATTCGGGGAATGGGGAATATTATAGATAGTGTGATCAATGCCCTCTTGAGTTACTACTTGAACCATAGTTATACCCTCACCTCACGATGGGTATAGCCTGACCTGTGCTACTACTTGCTCCATAGCTTACCATCCCGGCCGGGCCGAGTCCACGTACTTGTAGCCGGTCGGCTGGAAGCCTGATTCTTGACCCATACCGATCACATTAGGCTATAATATTCGAGGCACATTTTATATTTACTTTTCTTATCATATATCCTGTTCTGTCTATATTCAGTACTTTCTCACCATGCATGATATACAGTTACTCACATGCTCTACCTGCCTTTATACTGTACTATGATTGAGACTAAGTCCTGTTTGAAAGAAGGGTTACAACCCCGGTCCTTGTTTGGTTTAAGGGTTGTAACTCGGCTTTCGAATGGTTCCCAAGTCGCCTATATCTTTGTCTTGTATTTCATTACACTGTCTCTTATAGAACTTGTCAATTCACATGGAACTGCTGTTAGTGTTTGTACTTGCTCATTTTCCTGACAGGATACCGTTATGATATTTTACAGATGTTTCTGAGACAGATGGAGACTCAGGCCAGGGCAGTGGCCTGATAGATTGGCCACTAGATTTTATACTCCCTGAGTAGTTAGCACTTGTTAGGCTTGACTGGACTGCGATCCAGCTTTAGATTTTAGAATGTAGTATTATATATTATTCTGTGATGTTACGTTTAGTTTTGGACTTGTGTGGATCTCGAACTTATTTCTTGCTTCATCTATCATATTTCCTTTCCATGCTATCTACCTTAGTTTTACATTTGTGATTGAGACTGTATTGCTATGTCACCTCCATTCGGAGTGTATATACTGTACAGGTACCTTTATCTGTTTAGTTGTAGTATTCTAGATGACCTAGACAGCGTTCTACCGCCGATGCTGCGGCGTAGGCTGGACGTACCCACTTCTCGTGCCCCTAATCAGGGTGCGGGTCGTGACATCAACTGAGTCCAAGAACAGTGCCTCGAGGACCTATGGATGGAATACTGTATCAATATAAGGGTTTGGAAGTAAAATGAAGTCATACCAAGTCAAACTAGGTCAATCTAAGTCAAGGGTTGACTTACAGTTGACTTCTGGTCAACTGGTCAACTCTGGTCAACCCTAGGTCAACTCGGGTCAAACTTGACTAACGTTGACTAACAGTTGACTTTGGGTCAATTGGTCAACTCTGGTCCAGTTCTGGTCAATTTTAGGCTACGGTTGACTTCCGGTTGACTTTTGGTCAAAATAGTCAACCGTGGTCAACTAGGGTCAAAACTAGTCTAACCTAGGTCAAATGTTGACTCTACTTCGATGTTCAGTCAAAGTAGTCAACCATGGTCAAACTGGGTCAAATCTAGTCTCTACAAACATCTACAGGGTCAACACATCCATTTCAGTGATTGTGAAATCACTGGAATCGATGGAACTCAAAATACCACAAAGGAGAAAGATTATAATAATAGGGTAAAAACCTACAGATGTTGTCGGATGATGAAACTAACATCACCAACATGTCCAGAATGGTTAAATCAGCTAGGATAGCTTGTCCAAAAGTCCAATTTGGACACAGGGGCAAAACGGTAATTTCAGGCCAAAATGATGTCCGCCGTTGGACACTTTGCACCGAAAAAAATGTGCCAAAACAAAAGTGCACAAAACCTAACAAATTATATGTCCACGAATCCAGAATGACGATACGAACTCAACGGTATATCCGGAATTGGATTCCGATGAGCCGAACTCAAAATGACACGTTGACCCAGAAAGTGGGACCCGCTTTGCACCGAAATACGTGCCAGGGCCCACGTTCTCCAAATCAAGTAAAATTTATATGAAAACATGCCAGAACGACGCCACGAGTCTAATGGTGGTGTCAGAAATTGAATCCGGAGTCCCAGGTTCAAAAATGGAATTTTACAAGTGCAACACTACGAATTCGAACGGCCAACTTTGGCGTCGAATTCGACTGACCTAACATGCTCAAACTGAAATGAAATCTAAAGGGGGCAGGAAGAGGGTTATACCAGCTTCGCACAGGAACTAGTAGCGAGCCAACCGGAGTTGATACGGCGAAGATACGAACCCGCGAAGTTGGCGTCGCAAAACTGTCCAAAAATAGTATAATTTAAAACGTCAACTTGGTGGCCGGTTTTGATGTATCAAACGACGAAATTAACAAACGAAAATTGACAGGAGTGAAGATGGATATACCGAGATTATGACGGAGTAAGAAGTTCGCCGATCCAACGGTCGGATCTCCCAGAAAACACGCACGAAGTCACTGTCCTGAAACACAATTTCTGAAACTTTCCTCCGCGCGCGTCGACGGGATTTTGTTCAAAACGCACGAATAGCCCATGCGTTGCGCCGGAGAAGCGGGCGGTGGCCACGGGGTGGCTTGTCGGAGGTGCGCACGCGGCCAGGGGGTCCTCGCGATGGTGGGCCGGCCACGGGGTGGCACACGGCCTCGCGGCGACGTGCGTGCGCGCACGTGCGCATGCTGCTACGTCGCTGCTACGCTGCTACCGAAGATGCTGCTGGCTGCTGCTGGTGGCGTGCCGCCTCACGCAGACAGGGTGGCGGTGCAGTGGTGGTGGCGCGACGACGCGTGGTGGTGGAGGGGATGGTGAAGGTGATGGTGCATGGTGGTGGAGATGAAGATGATAATGGTGATGGTTGATGATGATGGATGGAGAAGGAGGAGGAGAAGGGTGGTGGAGACGGGAAGGAGCTCGGGAGGAGGAGGGTGGTCGTGCGGAGCTTCGGACAAGGGCTGGGAGTGGTGGTGGTGGTGTGTGTGTGGTTTGTGTAAGGAGAGTAGGAGAGTTGTGTTTTGTATGAGTGTGTGTGTGTGTAATATATAATATATATAGAGAGAGAGATATTATGAGAGAGGGGGTGTGCTGTGATGGGAGGGGGGTTCGGCTAGGAATAGGGGGAGGGGGGTGCTCCTGCTGTAAAGGAGGGGTGGTGAGGGTGTGTGTGTGTTTGTGTAAAGTGAGGGAGAGAGAGTGAGTGAGAGAGAGAGATAGATATTTGTGTGTGTGGGTATAAAAGAGAGTGAGAGAGAGAGTTGATATTATTAGAGAGAGTGAGGAGAGAGAAAATAGAGAGAGGGGAGGTCAACTGTGACTGTGAGAGGAGTGGGGTGGGGTGTGTTGGTGTTATTAGGAGAAGAGAGAGAAAGAGAGAAATTTACCTATATATACATATATATATATATATATATATATATATATATATATATATATATATATATATATATATATATATATATATATATTAGAATGAGAGAGAAAGAGTTATTTTTATGTAAAGATATATTTTGAGTAGGGAAAAAAAATGAGGAATTATCAATGGGGTGTATAGATAGACATGGTAGGGTCACACAATTTGGGTTGGGTTCGGTTGAGCCGGGTCGGTTTAAAATCGGACATGGTAAAATATTTGAATTAAAAATAGGTATTTATAATCACGGGTAAATAAGTAGCATGTGGTGGCTCAAATAAATGGGACACAAGTGTCAGGCGGGTAGTAGGCTTCGTGTGGGCCATGTCCATATTTGGGGTCGACTAGGTTGGGTCGATGTCGGGTCCCGAAATTAAATTGGAAATTAATTCAGGTTTTACGGTAGATAATTAATTGGCCTAAATTGAACCAAAAGTTGTGCGAAGGAAATGGAGCACAAAATGGAGTGTCTGAGTGGGACACGAAGGTCACGGGTGAAGAGCGTCTCGAGTAGATCAGGCATGACAAGTTGGTTCTGAGAAAACGACTGGTCTGGTGCTCCTAAATTAAAAGTCACGATAACGTGCATATGAGGATCAAGGAAAAAGAGTGGGAATTCAATTAATAATTAAAATGGTCTAAATTGACCCGAACTTGCACGAACCAAAAAGAGTACAAGGGAACAAGTTCGAGTGGGACACGAAATATCAATACGAAAATAATCTCGTCTACTACAAACTCCAAGAAGAAAGTTTCCAGAGACTGGCATCCCTGATGCCCTAGAAATCCAAGTCACGGTAAAGAGCATTAAATCAAATAATAATATTTATTCAAAATAATTGATTTATAAAATAGAAAAAAAATAAGCCCTAAATTCAGGGGCTTACACGTTGTCATAACACAAGTATGGGTAAGACTGTAAGTGGCGAGGCACTGCCTCAAGGAGGTAGCACGGTCACACGGAAATGGAGTCTATCGTGTAGGTGCGTCTCTGATTATGGCCGTAAGGCAAGCACAACTTGATAGGTTAATGTTGTTGAGTGGACGTTGTTGTTGCAAGCACGGGATGGTCCTTAGTCATAAATATGCCAAGACGTCTGTCATAAAACTGATCCTAAGACAAGACTAGAAAGGCAATTGATAAGAAGGGACTATGTTGCACAAAAGTAAATGAACGTGTTGGTTTTGCATGGGTGGGCGAGGAGCTCATGCAGGCGCAGGTAGAAGCTCGTGGTGCGGAGCTCGCTTGGCTGCGTCGAGGCACGGAGTTCCTTGGCGATTTGAAGAGTACGGCCGCATGGAGTCAAGACTTATACGAGACATAATGTATAGACGTCGTCTTCCAAAGCATCCGCTGGTTCAAGACTTGTATTGAGAGATGAGAGAGAGCCGAGTGACTTGTAATGTGAGAAGAGTAAGCTTGAGTGATTGTAAATCTTGGCCTTGCGCCCAATTGTAATCTTTGTTTCAATATCAATAAAGAGCTTCTTTTGAATAACTTGTATTTGTTCTAAATTTCCGCTACATGTTCAATGTCTCTGCTTGGGACTTTTGTGCGACGACCTCGTCGCAGCCGCTGAAATCGGCCGTTATGGAACCAGCCTTGCACGAGCGCAATCTAGGATCATGCGACATCACGTCTTAGCGAGGACGATCGCTCCTATGGGAGCGGAGCGTGACAGTATGGGCGAAGAAGATCGCCTATTCATTTTCCTAGATGGTCTGCAACTGTGGGTGGCCATGGGTTACAGAGGAAACGCGTAAAAGATCTCAACACGACCATTGCAGCGGTCGAGAAGACGACAGAGTATCTGTGGAGCGATATTCCCAAGCCTAAGGCAAAGACCACCACCAAGTTCAACGGTGGGGGGAGACAAAAAGAACAACAAAAAGGGAGCCCCGTTGAAGGACATACATCCTATGAAGCCTCCGACGGAGCGAAAGATCGAGTGCTTCGTGTGCGACAAAAATCACTTTGTACGCGACTGCACCAACAAAGGTAAGAGGGTGAACGCGGTCCAAGGTGGGAAGGCCGAGGATGAGGAGCCTAAGATGGGGGCTCACATGGGTACCCTGCGCCTACTGAATGCTTTGAAGAGCAAGGCGATCGTGACTAAAGCCCCAAATCGAGAGCTAATGTACGTGGACGTGAAGATCAACGGCCACAACACAAGGGCGATGGTCGACATAGGGGCAACCCACAACTTTATCTCGGACGCGGAGGTCCAGCGCTTGGGTCTGGTGCTTGAAAAAGACTCAAGCAAGATGAAGGCGATCAATTCAGAGGCACACCCTGTGCAAAGGGTGGCCAAAGGCGTGAAGATCCAATTGGAAGACTGGACGGGTGTCACCAGTCTCACGGCCGTGCCATTGGATGACTTCAACATAATCCTTGGGATGGACTTCCTTACTTCGGCAAAGGTGGTCCCAATACCGCATTTAGGAGTCATCGGGATCACGGAGGAGAGCTCCCCGTGCATGGTGACTGTTGCACGAGGCGAGCTTATGAAAGGGAAGGCTCTTTCCGCCTTACAACTCAAGAAGGGGATGCGATACGGAGAGATGACCTATCTTACAGTGCTCAGGATGGAGGAGGCGCCTGTACAGGAGGATTTTTCGCCTGAGATCGATGACGTCCTTATGGAGCTCGGGGACGTCACGCCGAAGGAATTGCCAAAGAGGCTACCTCAATGGAGGAAGGTAGACCACGCCATCGAGTTAGGGCCGGGCACGAAGCCACCCGCTATGGCTCCATACCGCATGGCCCCGTCTGAGCTAGACGAGTTGAAGAGGCAACTCAAGGAGCTGCTAGATGCAGGATTCATCAGATCGTCGAAGGCCCCGTACGGCGCACCGGTGCTATTTCAGAAGAAGAATGATGGAAGTCTTCATTTGTGCATCGACTATCGTGCACTAAACAAGGTGACCGTCAAGAACAAATATCCCATCCCGTTGGTGGCGGACTTGTTCGACCAATTGGAAGGCACAAGATACTTCTTCAAACTTGATCTGCGCTCGAGGTATTATCAAGTTCATATTGCAGAGGGCGACGAGGCTAAAACGACATGTGTCACGAGGTATGGCGCATATGAGTTTATGGTTATGCCTTTTGGTCAAATAAATGCTCCTGTAACTTTTTGTACTTTGGTGAACAAGCTCTTTCATCCCTACCTGGATCGGTTCATCGTGGTCTATCTCGACGATATCGTCGTATACTCAAACACGATAGAGGAGCACATTGAGCATTTTAAGACCATCTTCCAAGTGCCGAGGGAGAACGAACTCTTCGTCAAGTGAGAGAACTGCTCATTTGCACAAGAAGAGGTGTTGTTCTTGGGGCACTATATCGGACATGGCAAGATATGGATGGGCGGCACGAAGGTCCAATCCATACGGGAGTGGGAGGCTCCCACCAAGCCGACGGAGCTGTAATCGTTTCTTAGCTTGGCGAACTACTACCGACGATTCATCCGAGGATATTCCGCCATCGCAGTGCCTCTGACCGATATGCTGTGGAAGGATCGGGTGTGGAGCTAGATGCCCCGATGCGAGGAGGCATTCGAGGTACTGAAGCGGACTGTGATGGAGGAGCCGGTCCTATCTCTACCGGACTACTCCAAGGTGTTCGAAGTGCATACGGACGCGTCTGACTTCGCCATCGGTGGAGTGTTGGTGCAGGAAGGATACCCCATCGCGTTCGAGAATCGCAAGTTGAATGATACCAAGCGGCGCTACACGATGCAAGAGAAGGAGATGACCGCGGTCGTGCATATCTTGAGGACATGGCAGTACTACCTTCTCGGCACCAAGTTCGTGGTCATGGCGGACAATGTTGCCACGAGCTACTTCCAGTCCCAGAAGAAGATGTCTCCGAAGCAGGCGAGATGGCAAGATTTCCTAGCCGAGTTCGATATAAAGTTGCGGTACAAACCCGACAAGGAAAATCAAGTGGCCGATGCGCTCAACAGGAAGGTCGAGCTCGCATCGGTGTGCTTGCTCAAAGGGGACATTCTGGACCGTGTTCGAATGGGTATCATGGAGGACCCGCTGACACAGGCTATAGTGAAGCTTGTCAAGGAGGGCAAAATGAGAAGGTTCTGGATGCAAGATGGGCTTCTCTATACCAAGGATGACAGGATGGTCATGTCCAAGTGGAGTGACTTGCAGAGACAGCTGCTCAAGGAGTGCCATAATACGAAGTGGGCTAGACACCCGGGGAAGAAATGGACCTTGGCGCTGCTGGAGGCCGCCTACTACTGGCCTCGCATGCGCGAGGATATGGAGGACTATGTGCGCACTTGTCTTGTGTGCCAACAAGACAAGGTGGACCATCAGAAGCCCGAGGGCCTACTGGAGCCTCTTCCCATGCCGAGCAGGCCGTGGGAGAGCATATCGATGGACTTCATCTCCGCTATGTCGAAAGTGGGGACGCTTGGGTCTATACTCGTGGTGGTAGATCGATTCTCAAAGTATGCGACCTTCATCACTGCTTTAATGGACTGCACGGCAGGAGGTCGCACGACTGTTCATCAGCCACGTGGTAAAGTTTTGGGGCATCCCGGTGAACATAGTCAGCGATCGGGATACCCGCTTCACGGGGAAGTTATGGATGAAAGTGTTCAAAATCCTCAGGATGGAATTGCACTTCTCGACCAGCTTCCACCCACAGACAGATGGACAGACCGAGCGGGTCAATTCGCTACTCGAAGAGTATTTGCGGTGCTTTATGAGTGCCAACCAGAGGGATTGGGTGCATCACCTCAACGTCGCTCAGTTCTGCTATAACCTTCAACGGAGCGAGTCATCGTACAGCAGCCCATTCGAGTTGGTGATGGGTCGACAGCCACTTGCCCCGCACATGCAGAGTGCAAGGTCCTCGAGTAGAAGCCCTGCGGCCAACCTATTTACTTCAGACTTCAAGGCAAAGGCTGACATTGCTAAAGCATTTCTGGAGAAGGTCGTGAGGAAGATGAAGAAATGGGCCGACACGAGGTGGAGGCCGGTTGAGTACAAAGAAGGGGACATGGTGATGGTGAAGCTACAAGGTGTTCCGGAAAGTACACAAAGGACTGATTCGAAAGTACGAAGGCCATTTTCCGTGCTAAAAAAAGTAGGCAAGGTGGCCTACAAGCTCGACCTCCCGCCAAGATGAAGATTCACCCAGTCTTCCATGCGAGTTGCCTGAAGCCTTATCATGAAGACTTGGAAGATCCCCAGCGAGGAGTTTTGAAGCGACCAACGGCAACCATGACTATGTCCTTTGACAAGGAGGTGGAAGCCGTGCTGGACAAGAGGACCATTCATCGGCGAGGCGTATCACCGTATGTGGAGTACCTCAGCAAATAGAAGGAAATGTCGTACGACGAGTCTAGCTGGGAACGTGTTGATACGCTGTATCAGTTCGAGACCGAGGTCCAGGCATTTTTCAGCGAGCATGGTTGACGAGGGCGTCAAAGCCTTAGATGGGGGAGAACGTAACGTCCCAAATGTTGTGCCCTGTCCGAGGCCAAGTTGCATAACCTTTCCACGAACCAAGGTTATGCAAAAAGCTTCTAGAACATTCCAGAAGATAACGGAACCCTCCAGAAGATAGTAGATTTCTCTGGAAGGTCCAAGATCATTCTAGATGGTCCAAGATGCTTCTGGATGGCCCGTGAAGTTTCTTTTTATGTTCCTAGAGAATAATCCTAGAATATGTTATTCTAGTTATGGTAGAAAGAATAATCTCTGGAATATTCCTTCCAGAAGTTTCCATGTAAAGCTCTATGAGCCATTATAAAAAGGGGAGGCCTCATTTGTTTCTCACCACCTAAAACTTGTAAGAATTCTCCAAGCAATAAAAAAATTCTTACGAGTCCCATCTTTGTTCCATTCTTTTTATTTTCCTTAGCGATTTAGCTAAGTCGTGTTGGGAAGGCTTGCACGAGTCTTCGAGGAGGAAGATAGTGCGCCGCACGAGACGAAGTGTTAAAAAATACTAAGTCCGTGACAACGTTCTCTCTCTACCCTCGATCTATATATATTAATATTTTTCACTCTATGCAATTGTAATAATTCATAAATACAAATGCGTCATATTTTTTTAATATTATTTGTTATTTAAATGGGCTCATTTGCTAAAATATGAAGTGTCGACCATTAACCCATAAAATCAAACCGACTGAAAATCAAAGCGAATTAATTTGGTTCGATTTTGTTCATTTTTATGAAAACGGTTCGCTTTTCGGTTTTGAGTAGTATGGTTTACGGTTATTTGGGTTTTTATATATTCGGTTTGATTAGAATCGAACAGAAACGTAGCTCAACCCTACCGATTATTCTAGAAAAAAATGTTAAAAAAAATTGTAGAACCCTAGAGGGGGGATGAATAGGGTAATAAAATAATTACCAAACAATTTACTACTATTTTAATGAAGAGTAAAAGATATAGAGATTCAAACACTCGATGTATCCTGGTATCCTCCCAAGGGGCACTCCAGTCCCGAAACTCTCTCCGGCTTTAATCTACTATTTGAGTAAATAGTTACACACGAGTTTGGATCCGAAGAACTCGTCAACTTCAACACGAGTTTGGATTCGAAGAACTCGCCAACTTCTTACACACGAGTTTTCTTACGAAGGCTCGCCAACTTCAATGAAAAGGAAAATGGGCTTTTGATCTTCTACAACACTTTGAAGATCGAAACATACAACTCTTGAAATACTCTAGCACTCTTCGGTTGGATGACAAACTAAAGCTTTGGGTAGAGTAGTAATGAAGAGGCTCTTTGGTTGTTGAAAAAATTTAAGGCTCAAGTGAATTTCTTTAAAGAAAAGATCACAACCACCTTATATAGAGAACCAAGAGAACTAGGCATTTAATGCTCCAAACATAAGGCTGACAGAATACCGTCGGTATGGAGCGGTATTCCGTCGGCATACCGTTCTTGAGAGGTAACGGTAATAAATCTATCCGTGGAGCATTTAATGCTGACATCTGTCCGTTCAAAAATCAAAATAAGAGAGATCGGAATACCGACGGTATGGAACGGTATACCGTCGGTATGCCGTCTTTCTTCACAGATAGTTTTCTAAGCAGAAAACCGGTATACCATCGGTAACGGTATGCCGTCGGTATGCCGGTTTTCGTCACAGAGAGTTTTTCTTTGCTCAGAAACGGTATACCGTCGGTACATATCGGTGTACTGTCGGTATGCCGAGTTTCGTCACAGAGAGCTTTCTCTTGCTTAGAAACGGTATACCGTCGATACTTAGCGGTGTACCGTCGGTATGCCGAGTTTCGTCACAGAGAGTTTTCTCATGAAGAATTCGGTATACCGTCGGTACATGCGGTATGCCATCGGTATTTCGTTTCTGAAGATATTGATTTTGATTTAAAAATAGAAGGGGCTTATGTTTTTGTCATCCACCTTAAGTGTTACATAGAAAGTCTTAGACCTTGTACGGATTCTAAAAACTTGAATCTTTTGGGAGCAGTCTTTGAGTGTGCGTTGTCTTTTCTTCAGTCTTGTTTTTAGGAGACTTCTTTAAAAGCTTTTCATGTGGTTTTGCTGAGTGGCTTGGATAAACATAATTCTTTGTAGCAGCCATTGGAAAGCTTGAGGGTGTATATGTTTGCTGAAAATATAGAGAAAATTAAACCACAAAGATGCTGTTAGTGTTATCAAAATAAATGTGCCAACAAAAATAATTTGACGAATCAAGAGCTCTTATGCGATAACATGCTTTAGTGTCAATGATAGACCAGTCAACAGGCCCGTACTTAATAGGAAGCCTATGAGGCAGTTGCCTCGGGCCCCAAAATTTATAGGGCACCAACTTTTTTTTAGTATATATACTATTGAAGTCCACTACCCACTACCTGTAGTCTGGGCCTGCTGATGGTCCACTGCCCACAGCTGCTATTCGGTATTGGCTAAGACTATTTTTTTAGATTTTTTTGTTATAGAGCTTGCGGCTGGGGAATTCTTCCTTTTGGAAGACATGGTCACACGACAAGCTGGCTCACCCTCCCCTTTTCCACACAGGTAAGATTTTGAATCTTTAGTTTTTTATATATATAATAATATAGTTTGTTGTCCAATGAATGGATGCATTTTTATAATTTATTCGTAGAATTTTTAGTGTGATGGTATCTTACTATTCATCTTTAGAAATAAGTAATTCTAGGCTCAGAGTCGGTCTTAAAAGCAATTTCATCTTTAATTTTTTTTTGTTGTCGAATGAACTTGCTTAAGCTACCGATCATTATAAGAAGTTTGAAATTGGCTTGTTGCTTGTTGTTACTTGTTGCTGCTACATTAAATAATTGTAAATTGTTGTAGTGCTTGTTGTTGTTGAATGATATTTTGGTTTGTTGTTGCTACATTAATTGAATAATTCTTCAATTTAGCAAGCTACATTGAATAATTGTTCATTAAAGAAGTTGAAATTGGTCCGGTATTTTTTTGCTCATTTTTTATTCATTTGTTTCCTATAGAAGCAAACATGCATCCAATAAGAAAATAATTTGGTGTACTACACTAAAGAAACAAATATGCCTCAATATGCCTCCTCTAAAAGGAGTAATATTTAAGTGACTATGTCATGCATTGAGGAAGTGGTTGATGGCCTAAGTTATTTTATTATTATTACCCTTATGAACTACCCCAAACATTGTTAGCTTTCTTTTTAATTTATTAGTCTAGAACATCAGTTTTATCTTTTGGTTTAGAACATATTCAATTTTATTAGTATTTTATTATAACATATATTATTTTGAATATTAAATTTTTTTTACTGTTTTATTTCTTGAATTTTGGGTTGAAAATACTATTACATTGTCGATGAAAAATATAATATAATTTAAGTTATGAGGACATCATTTTAAAGTTCGTCTCAGGTCTCAAAATCTAACGTCCAGCATTGTCAGTCAAATGTATAAATGAGCAAGAATTTGTCATGACCCACAAGTTACTAAGACATAAACATATTATGATTGACAATCAGATCAATGATTTTTTTTTTTGTTAATTATATTTACTAAAACTACCTAAATTATTATTGTTTTGAATATTTTAAATCCATGACCAAGATAATGATACTTTAGATTCTCCTTTTCAGAACAAAATATACGGATGTCATGGAGGTTTGTTAGCCCAAGGGACTTAAATATTATGCTACAAATGTATCCAAAAAATGATATGATTAAACTTATTTCATAAATCAAAAATAGAATCTTTATTTATTTGGTCATCCTAACTGAGAGAGTGTTAATCACCTTCGAATTTTGTCAAATGGAATAAATAGACATAAAAATAATAATTAAATAAATAGTAACGTATCTCAATCATCTGTAAATAAATAAAAAAAAAGGTTATAATTGTCTTTAAATCAGGGTGAATTTAGGTAAAAAATTTCCTTTGTTAATTATCTTGTTGCTCGTCTTAAAGTAAATGTTAAATCATTTGAAAATTTGGCTATTTGTATGTGTTTATATTTAGATTAAATTGAAATACTGCCTACAAAAATAGCAATTATATATAAGGATAGGAAAGCAATAAAGCTGTAGAAACATGAGTTCATACAAGGCAACATGAGAGCGAAGACATACAAATGTAACAAATCTTATTTCATGATTTATTTAGTTCGCACAAAATAAAATATACAAGTAATTTGTGCAAAATTCAATATGCAATCTAATAATCTATGATATTGTATGGTGCGCAAGGGTGAAATATGCAAAAGATGTAATACTATTGTAAATGGGTAAATGGTGGGGGGTGGTTTATGGCAAAAGTGATATGGTGTCTCCGAGGAACAACGTAGTAATTGTGGTTTGGGAACACAAGAGCTCACATGGCTAAGAGTTGGCAATCCTCTGTCTTTCCTTTGGTTGGGGATGGAAGTTGGCAAAGCAAGTGGGAAGAAAGTAGGGAGAAGTGGAGATTGGAAAGGATGACCAGGTGGGCAAATGAATTGGACCAAGAAAAACCGCATGTAAACCGGTTCAATTTGGCATTGGGCCGAAAACCTTGCTCTACCTAAATCCGACCCCAAAATTATCAATCTGAAAATTGAAATACCTGGTTTGGACAGTATGGCCCTACCAAATGGAAGTATGATATAGTGGTGCGGTGAATGCTGGCCAATCCGGCTCAACAAAATGGACTAGGTTCATTCTGGATAGCATGTCCGGACCCACACGGGTTTTTTCCACTAAGAACCGACCTAGAACCGGACTCAATCCATCCAAATATTGATCAACGTGTGGGTTTGACTCTGGAGTACTGTGAAGGATACATGAAGCACCTCTAATTTTTATTTGATTTATAAAGAAATGGAACTCAGAAACTTACAATGACAAAGACTTTACATGAGATTCATCTCCACTTCAAACCCATACGAGACCGAATTGTTACTGCGTTGGGCCAGACTTTACGAGTTGGAAAATGAACTGGGTGTACGGTTTTGAGACAAACCCCTTAGTTAGCAATTCGGCAAACGGAAAAAATTCGGAACGACAAAAGGACGAGTATAAATCGACACAATATAAGTAAAATATGGTCAAAAATTCGGTCAAAAATTTGTCTAACGAAAAACATTCAGATCAGATTTAATTCGTGTTTAGTACGTTTCATATGAACCAATTCGACACTAAAAAATTGACATATATATAGGGCCCACCCACCTCTACTCCTTCATAAACAAGGGTTCAGTGTGAGAATGTTGGTGCTTTCTTTACATGGAGAGAGCTTGCTCTCAACATACCTTGTAAAAGTTTAGTCCCACATCAGAAATGCACCATGAGTTATCTCAACATATATACTTGGTTGTGTTGTTGAGAGATGCACATAGGGTGGTGACCCTAAGGAGGGAACCATGTGAGTGATTTTACTAGGAGGTAAGAATAAAGCTCCAAGGATTAAGCATTAATGCTTTTGTCATTCTCTTGGATTAATTTCATTTGGAGCTAAGCCCCAAAGGGGCTTAGCGAATCGGACTCGGACTCGGACTCGGACTCGGGCTCGGACTCGGACTCATGGACTCGCACCAGGCTGACTGTGCAGACTACAAGTCAGTTATGGAAAGACTGATTCAATGCGATTAATTCAGATCCACTTTTTGTGGGATTTAATTCAATCTTTCCATAAGATTTGAATTAATTTCGTTGCCATCTTCGTGGGATTTAATTCAATCTTTCCATAAGATTTGAATTAATTTTGTTGCTATCTTTGTGGAATTTGAATTAATTTCGTTGCCATCTTTGTGGGATTTGATTCAATCTTTCCATAAGATTTGAATTAATTTCGTTGCCATCTTTGTGAGACTTAATTCAATCTTTCCATAAGATTTGAATTAATTTCATTGCCATCTTTGTGGAATTTAATTCAATCTTTCCATAACTGAAAAGACGGTTAGGGTTTCTACCCTCTCTCTATATATACTCTCTTCTGGCCTCCTTTGTAAGGGACAACGAATTTTATAAGTCAGAAAAAAGAGAGAGAGAGGGAGCTACTGCCGCCATTGCAAGTCCATCCGAGGAGTCAGAACAGAGGTGACTTCGAGCGTTCCACAAGTTCTTCAACTTGCTGGTTCCTGGAAGCAATTCGTGTGGGACGAATCTTGCTTTGAGCAACGGTGTTTTGACACCCCAGCAACTTTTTTCATCTCATCTTTCTCTACATTATTGTAACTCGTTCTGTCCCAATTGTAACACATTTGCAAGGAAGAACGAGAGATCTTCTCTTCTCTATTTCCCTCCTTCATATTGTAATTTGGCTATTTGATTTTTTGCATCATCGTAGATCTTGAGTTTGATCACTGCAAAGTTTTTTGTGTGACATCTCAGATCTCGATTGCATCAGTTTTCCGTATTTGGTCAAGCCCCGGGACTAAAAATCTCAAAGCAAGATCCTTGTAGATGGAAAACATTAATGCTTCGCTCGTCCAATCGGACTACTGCAAGTTGGAAAAGTTCGATGGAGAGCATTATCAAGTCTGGAAGAGGAAGGTTTATCTAACTCTTCAACTCAAAGACGTTGATCATGTACTGTTGGAGGAAGAACCTTCTGTTCCAGACACTGGGTCTACCGCCGCAATCAATGTGGCTACCAAACTCCAGGCCAAATGGAGAAGGAAAAATAGCATCTGCAGGCTTCTCATCCTGAATGCTATGGAGGATTCCCTGGCAGAATCCTACTCGAAGAAGGAATTTGCTAGAGACATATGGGAGTCTGTGAAAAACTGTATGAAGAAGACAGGAACAGGAGCAAGATGTTTGTGGTTGAAAAATATCACAAATTGCTCTTTGAGGACGACAAGTCCATGTTGCCAGAGGTGAAAGAATTTCTGAAGCTGCGTCTGTAACACCCACTTTTCTAAAATGAGGGTAATTTTGAACTTTTATAATTTTGATTAATCGATAATAAGATTTAACTCATGTTGTAATTTTTGATAATTTTTTTAATCAATTTAAAACTATTTAAAATGTTAAATTGTGATTTTGATGGTTAACTGGTTAATCCCTAGTTTTGCTAAGCTTAGAGACTAACCATGCGGACCTAACCATGTGATTAGAATGACTATTTACAACTTTTTAGGCTAAGGATATTTTGGTCATTTTGTGACTTTTGAATTATTTAGGATTTTGATTAATTGGTAAATTTTAGATCATTTTAATAATAATTAAATTGATGTATTATAATTTTGGTCATTTTTTATATTTTAATATTTTGGGAAAATTTTATATTTTTAATATTGTTTTTATTGGATTTGTTTAGTCGGGTTTGAGTTTCGTCTCGTTTCGACTTGTATTGTGACCCGGGTAGCTTGAACTCTAGATGTGACCCAATATTAAGTTAAGCATGGCTCACAATGTCACGCCCCGCTCCCGCAGGAGCGATCGTCCTCGCTAAGGCGTGATGTCGTACGGGCCTAGGTTGCGTCCGTGCAAGGCTAAGTCCAGAAACGGCCGATTTGACCTAGGCCACAGAGTCGCACAGAGTGTCCCCATTTGCAGCAGAAAGTAAATGAACACAAATTGAAGCGAATTCAACTCTTTATTGATATTCAAGAAGTTTACAAGCGGCGCTAGGCCAATATTACAAATCGTTCAAGCTCTCTCTCTCTGAAACATAAAAGGCGTGCCAAGTGGCTTACATGATGGAATGATTCATGGCGATGTTCCGATACATTATGTCCTGTATATGGTGTAGCCTCCCTTCCCGGAATTTTAAAATATTTTTTTATTATTTATTTGATTTAAATAGTGATTTTAGATTTTCATAAATAATTATTTTGTTAATTATTACGGTAGATGATTTTAGCCATGGTTGAGATTTGGAGTACAAGGTGACTAGGAATTATGGCACGGGTAGTGCAGTGACGTGCTTTGACTAGTATGTCAGCCATGCCAAGGAAGGCCGAGCCATAGTGATGTCCTAATTAGAAAAACCAGGCCAAATTGTGACATGACCATTTTAAATAGTTAATTATCCATTATTAATATTATTTGACGTCTAGGTGACCAGTCGCACCAAACTAGTGCAAATTGGACCCAAACCAAGCCCAAGCCTATGTAGACCTACTTTTAGGTATGTACAAATATTTCCTAGCTTTTGGGGTAGACTTAAGGATATTTGGTTATTTATACAATGGGTATTATTATTATTATTATTATTTATTGAGATTGTTATCTAATATTATTATTTTATTGGTTATATTATTTTTATTGTCTAATAAATATAATGTATATGTGTATGAATATATATGATGTACATGTATCTTTGTATGTATATATAAACATATTATATTGTATCATATGTATAGGTATGTATATATATAAATATATATAAATGTGTATGTGTATATATATCTAAAATATATATATGTATAATGTGTAGTGTATATATATATATATATATATATATATATATATATATATATATATATATATATATATATATATATATGTATGAATATATAAATGTATATAATATGTGTGTTTGTGAATAGGAATATATATATATATATATATATATATATATATATATATATATATATATATATATATATATATATATATATATATATGAGGAAAATGTACCTAAGGTCGACCTCATTTTCCTCACTTTACAACATTTTTTTCTTGAATTTTTTTTTATGGGATTCATCTACACCTTATTGATTGGCAACATACCAAATTTCAAGAAAAAATAATATTGTTTAGCCCCCTATCAATAAGGTACAAAATCGACGGTGTAGCAGGAAAGTTTTAGACCGTCGATTTTGCAAGGGATAGATAGGGGGCTAAACAATATTATTTTTTCTTGAAATTTGGTATGTTGCCAATCAATAAGGTGTAGATGAATCCCATAAAAAAATTCAAGAAAAAAATATTGTAATGTGAGGAAAATGAGGTCGACCTTAGGTAACTTACCTAAGGTCGACCTTAGGTACATTTTCCTCTCTCTCTATATATATATATATATATATATATATATATATATATATATTATATATTTTTTTTTTTTTTTTTGTATATATATATATATATATATATATATATATATATATATATATTATTCAAAATATATATATAGATATATCTATATATATATATATATATATATATATATAATATATATATATATATATATATATATTTTTTTTTTTGTATATATATATATAATATATAATATATATATATATATATTATATATATTCAAAATATATATATTCTATTATATCTTATATATATAGATTATATATCTATCTATATAATATATATATATTATATATATATTCGATTCGTATATAAGATATATACACGTATTAATGTTTATACATATATATATACGAATTATTATATTATATATATATATATATATATATATATATATATATATATATATATTATTATATAATATATATATATATATATATATATATATGGATAGAAAAAAAAAATATATGGATAGAAAAAGAGATATAAAGAGAAAGAAAAAGAAAACAGATTGGTAAAGCTGGGCAGCCCAGGGTCTCACCCCAGGCCGAGCCCACGAAGCCCGCCTAAAACAGCATGGGCCCAGGCCATGTGAAAGACCATAAAACACAGCAGTAACATTTCCCCCTCCCCCCGAGCTGATTAACCCAACCCGAAAGAAATTTCATAGGTATATTAAACAGTAGGGTCGAGAGAGAGAGAGAACAGAACCGCGGCGGAAATACCCAACTCCGAAACCCTACGCAAAAACAACGCCGCCACCCCCTCTCGTGCGGCGACCTTGCTCTGGCCTCCACGCGCGGCCGCGCGGCCACAGGTCGACCAGCAACAGCGGTCGAACCGCGCGCAAGTGAAGGACAATACGACAGAACACCAGTTTTCCCGACCCAGGTTGACCTCTCATTTCTTCCTCTCGAAGTCTATCGACGAACCAATTGGTTCGTTGTAATCCAATATATGGGCTAGGAGGCTGATAATTAGTTCGACCTTAGGTGCCGATTTTCCAGAATTTAAGTCGAAAGTCGACTAAAAACTGTCCAAAAGGGACGATTTATAACCCAGACACCCGACTTGGAAGGCCACTCACGGCCAACCTACTGACAGTTTTCAAAAACTAATTAAGAGTAATTTAGACAACAAATAGGGCTAGAAAATCCTTCTTACAGAAATCAATTTTGAAACTGTGCGCCGAGAAATTGGATCACGAACTTTGACGAAAACCTATTTTCAAAACTTGAAAATCATCCACCCGACGTGCGTCCCGCTATTCCGGGCGACGTGGGTCGCGAACGAAGGCATCGAAAGCTGCATAACGGCTTCGTGGTCGTGGGCTTTGACAGAATTCAAATTGGTCGCGTGTGCGGGCGCGACGAATTTGATGCGTATCCGTCAAAATTTATCGTATCGTGCACTTTGCAAATTCTCCAATACTGTGCACGCTCGTCAGATCGAGACGAAACTTGCGCTAAAGGACCGTATCATTTTTCTGGTCCTGTATGCCAAGTTTGGTCCAATTCTGAGACAATTGATCGTACGTCGTTTTGCGGGGCCCCACGGTTCTACTCAACGGGCGATTTTGTGCACGGCCCGCCGGAATCACAACTTTGGATTAACGGTTGTGTTCGTATCGGAAAACTGGATCCGTAACATGTAGTTTGACGACTTTAGAGACCTTGATTCTGGCATGCTTTTCGGTGCAAAGGGTCCAACGGCGGATCAAGTTTTGCCTGAAATTACGTTTGCCCGTGGTCCAGAATTGGACTTAAGGACAGGCATCTAGCTAATTTGACTATTCTGAGAAGTGGTAACGTTTATTTCAGCTCGGAGACAGTTGTGATGACTGGACTTTCTGACTTGTTGATGGCGATACTTGTTGGTTCTCCGTGCAACCTCCAGGCAAGTATTTGTCGAACATATACAGTATTTATATGGTTTCCCTTTTCTTTGTAGCCTTTTTATATTATCACATGATTCCATATTGTGATTGATTCGTCCTGATTGCTTACTTGTTCTAGATTACGTGCACGTATAGGATGTTTGACTGCTAGAGTATTGGTCTCTGTATACCTTTTTCGTGATTGAGTTGTCAGTTTCAATATCTGTCCTTGACCAGTCTCGGTGGGAGTATCTTACATTGTACTAGTTGAGACATACTATAGCTTGGGAGTATCTTACATTGTACTACGATCTATAGATGATCTTTATCTTGATTGACTTGACTTGAGACGTGCCATAGATTGGGAGTATCTTACTTGTACTACGACTATAGCATATATTGATTGATTGATTGTTGACTGCGACACTATAAATGGGAGTATCTTGCATTGTACTACGATTTATAGGAGTCTACTTGACTTTGTATCCTTAGGAGAGGAGATCGATACTAGAATTGGCTAATCTTGACGGGATTATCTTGCATGTATTACAGTCAAAATCTACTATAGATTGGGAGTATCTTGCATTGTACTACAAGCTATAGAGGTTAATCGATTGATTGGTAGCCAAGCTAGTATTACATTTCCTCACGATCGTCATCCTTAGATGTTCTTCTTGCAGTGTTCTTTTCCACACCTGTTATTTACTGTCATATTAGTAGGCATTTTTATGTATCTTGCTAGTCCTCTGAGGACCTGATGATCTCTTCAGGTAGCTGATTGCACGAGTTAGTTAGCTGAGCATGTGGTAGTTGACTCCATCTGCATGATTCAGGTTTTTGTTAGTGTTAGTGATTTACTATCTTTATGGATTTTATGATATATTCTGCTTATCAGCTTTACTTTATAGACTCATATCATTCTTGGAGTCTAATCGACAATATGCTAATGGGCGGCAGACCATGACCCGTACTTGTCATTCATGTTTTATGATTCCTGTGGATTGAGATAGTTTAGATTAGACATGATACCCATGACCTTGACAGCTTATACGTACTCGAGTCGGGCTGGAGTCCGCTCGATACGTAGCTGGGCTTGATCCGAGCTTGCGTCGAAAAGCGGGGTGCGGGTCGTGACAAGTTTTTTGTGGTGGCCATGTAGGTCAGAGCATATCGTACCAGTTACGTAACTGTACTGGTACGAGCCTGCGACCTTGACTAGAACTTAGAAATCTCAATCCACACTGCCTTGAAATTTCCTAGAAATTCTCTACGTCCTTGAAAAACTCCATATTTTCTCTCGATTTATTCCTTGCTTTCCGTACCATTGATTCTCGTCCCCTTTATTTCGAGGGGACGAACGATCGTGCTGTCTAGGATTCATCAGAATCCTTAGGTATAGAATAATATTGTTTGACTATTGAATATTGGTTGTCTATAGATAGGAGGGATTATAGATACCGTACGCCCTAGATATCTGTTGATGACCTGTTAGCAACTAGTTAGAAGACTTTAGTGACCGTATTTGGAGGAGTAGTATGACCAAAGGTGGATAGAAGTCCTCGAGGGATCGTAGTTACAAAATGAGTATGAGGAGTTTATAAATCTTTTTGAGGAATAAAAATTGAGGAGTAAGGTAATAGTAGACTTTGAATTTTAAGGGAGTCATGAATTGGAATTTCGAGGACGAAATTATTTTTAAGGTGGGTAGATTTGTAGCCTCCCTTCCCAGAATTTTTGAAATAATTTTTTATTATTTATTTGATTGTAAATAGTGATTTTAGATTTTATAAATAAATTTTGTTAATTATTACGGTAGATGATTTTAGCCATGGTTGAGATTTGGAGTATAGGTGACTAGGAATTATGGTACGGGTAGTGCAGTGACGTGCTTTGACTAGTGTATCAGCCATGCCAAGGAGGCCGAGCCATAGTGATGTCCTAACTAGGAAACAGGCCAAGTTGTGACATGAACCATTTTAAATAGTTAATTATCCATTATTAATATTATTTGACGTCTAGGTGACCGGTCGCACCAAACTAGTGCAATGGACCAAACCAAGCCCAAGCCTATGTAGACCTACTTTTAGTATGTACAATATTTTCTAGCTTTGGGGGTAGACTTAAGGATATTTGGTTATTTATACAATGGGTATTTTATTATTATTATTATTATTATTATTATTATTTATTGAGATGTTATCTATATTATTATTGGTTATATTATTTTATTGTCTAATAAATATAATGTATATGTGTATGAATAATATGATGTACATGCATCTTGTAGTATATAAAATATATTAATTGTATCATGTAGGTATGTATATATATAATATAAAAAAGTGTATGTGTATATATATCTAAAATATATATATGTATAATGTGTAGTGTGTGTAAATATATATATATATATATATATATATTATTATAATATATATATATATATATATATATTATATATATGTATATGATATATAAATGTTATATATGTGGTTGTGAATAGGAATATAGAATATATATATATTATAATATATATATATATATATATATATATATATAATTAATACGTGTATATCTGTATAAGAATATACGTATACCTATACGTGTATGTGTATATATATATCTTATATATATATATTTATATTATAATATATTATATCTATATATATCTATATATATATATATTACCAATCTGTTTTCTTATATATATATATATATAATATAAGATAATATATAATAATATTATATATATATATATATATAAAGAAAACAGATTGGTAATATATATATATAAAAAAAAAATATGGATAGAAAAAGAGATATAAAGAAAGAAAAGAAAACAGACTGGTAAAGCTCGGGCAGCCCAGGGACTCACCCCCCAGGCCGAGCCCACGAAGCCCAGCCTAAAACAGCATGGGCCACAGGCCATGTGAGACAACTAAAACACAGCAGTAACATTTCCCCCTCCCCCCGAGTGATTAACCCAACCCGAAAGAAATTCTCATAGGTATATTTAACAGTAGGGGTCGAGAGAGAGGACAGCCGCGGCGGAAATACCCAACTCCGAAACCCTAACGCAAACCCAACGCCGCCACCCATCCTCCGCGTAGCGACCTTGCTCGGCCTCCACGCGCGGCCGCGGCCACAGGTCGGCCAGCAACAGCGGTCGAACCGCGCGCAAGTGAAGGACAGTACGGCAGAACACCAGTTTCCCGACCCAGGTCCGACCTCTCATTTCTCCTTCATCTCGAAGTCTATCGACGAACCAATTGGTTCGTCGTAATCATAATATATGGGCTAGGAGGCCTGACAATTAGTTCGACCTTAGGTGCCCTGGATTTTCCAGAATTTAGTCGAAAGTCGACTAAAAACTGTCCAAAACAGGACAGCATTTATAACCCAGACACCCGACTTGGAAGGCCACTACGGCCAACTACTGACAGTTTTCAAAAACTAATTAAAGAGTAATTTAGACAATAAATAGGGCTAGAAAATCCTTCTTACAGAAATCAATTTTGATAACTGTGCGCCGAGAAATCGGATCACGAACTTTGACGAAAACTATTTTTAAAACTTGAAAAATCATCCCACGACGTGCGTCCCGCTATTCGGGCGACGTGGTCGCGAACCGAAGGCATCGAAAGCTGCGTAACGGCTTCGTGGTCGTGTGGACTTTGACGGAATTCAAATTGGTCGCGTGTGCGCGACGAATTGATGCGTATCCGTCAAAATTCACCGTATCGTGCACTTTGCAAATTCTCTAATTACTTTGTGCACGCTCGTCAGATCGAGACAAAACTTGTGCCAATAAGACCGTATCATTTTCTGGTCCTGTATGCCAAGTTTGGTCCAATTCTGAGACAGTTGAATCGTACGTCGTTTTGCGGGCCCCACGGTCCCACTCAACGGGCGATTTTGTGCACGGCCCGCGGAATCCAACTTTGGACTACGGTTGGGTTCGTATCGAAAAACTGGATCCGTAAATATGTAGTTTGACGACTTTAGAGATCTTTGACTCTAGCACGCTTTTCGGTGCAAAGCGGTCCAACGGCGGACATAGTTTTTGTCCGAATTTACTGTGTGTCCAGAATTGGACTTAAGGACAGGCAATCCTAGCTAATTTGACTATTCTGAGAATGTTGGTAACGTTTATTTCAGCTTTCGGAGACAGTTGTGATGACTTGGACTTTTTGACTTGTGATTGGCGATACATTGTTGGTTCTCCGTGCAACCTCCAGGCAAGTATACCTTGCCGAACATATACAGTATTTACATGGTTTCTCTTTTCTTATTGTAGTCCTTTTCATATTGTCACATGATTCTATATTGTGATTGATTCGTCCTTGATTGCTTTACTTGTTCTAGATTACGTGCACGTATAGGATGTTTTACATTGCTAGAGTATTGGTCTCTTGTATTACCCTTTTCTCGTGATTGAGTTGTCAGTTTCAATATCTGTCCCTGACCAGTCTCGGCTGGGAGTATCTTACATTGTACTACAGTTGAGACATACTATAGCTTGGGAGTATCTTACATTGTACTACGATCTATAGCTAATTCTTTATCTTGATTGACTTGACTTGAGACGTGCCGTAGATTGGGAGTATCTTACATTATACTACGACCTATAGCATATATTGATTGATTGATTGACTTGACTTGCGACACTATAAATTGGGAGTATCTTGCATTGTACTACGATTTATAGGAGTCTACTTGACTTTGTATCCTTAGGAGAGGAGATCGATACTAGAATTGGCTAATCTTGAATGGGATTATCTTGCATTGTATTACAGTCAAAATCTACTATAGATTGGGAGTATCTTGCATTGTATTACAAGCTATAGAGGTTAATCGATTGATTGGTAGCCAAGTCTAGTATTATATTTCCTCACGACTCGTCGTCCTTAGATGTTCTTCTTGCAGTGTTCTTATTCTCCACACCTGTTATTTACTATCATATTAGTAGGCATGTTTTATGTATCTTGCTAGTCCTCTGAGGACCTGATGATCTCTTCAGGTAGCTGATTGCACGGAGTTAGTTAGCTGAGCATGTGATAGTTGACTCCATCTGCATGATTCAGGTATTTTGTTAGTGTTATTGATTTACTATCTTTATCGTGCTTTTATGATATATTCTGCTTATCAGCTTTACTTTATAGACTCATATCATTCTTGGAGTCTAATCGAACAATATGCTAATGGGCTGTAGACCATGACCCATACTTGTTCATTCATGTTTTATATGATTCTGTGGATTGAGATAGTTTAGGTTAGACATGATACCCATGACCTTGACAGCTTATACATACTCGAGTCGGGTTGGAGTCCGCTCGATACGTAGCTGGCTTACTCACGAGCTCGCGTCCGAAAAGCGGGTGCGGGTCGTGACATATGGTGCTCCATCTCCTTGCAACACTCCAAGGCTCCAGAGATAGCTCCACGCCTTAGCACGTTCGAGGAAAGCTCCGCACCCGCCGACGTTTCTGCTTCCTGCAAGCAGACTGTGGGGTTATCAGTATATTGTTATGCACTGGTGGGGAGGCTAGCTCGCCCACAATGCTATCATTACTAAACACGTTCTATTTACTTTTGTGCACCGTCTATCATTCTGTCTTTCTAATCTTGCCTTAGGATCATTTACATGGCATATTTCGTAGCCTATTTCGTGGTCGAATACAAGTGTCGCATGGAATTTCATGCACGACTTACCCATACTTACCGTCCGGCCTTCCCTGTCCAAAGTAAACCAAGTTAGTCACAATTCATATGTAATAACATATCGTGATTTACGTAAGCATTCAATGTCAAGGGCGTCCCTGCCTCAGGCCTAGCGCTTCGTAGGCGTGTTTCCTAACTCAATTTCATGAAGTACTCTTTATCCTTTGGTGTGTTATATTCAAGCCATTACAGAAGGCACTTCATTTAGTTAACTTAGACCACTTTGTTTAATGCAAGGACTTGCACCTGGATCGCCACCAGCAAAGCCTACTTAACTCTATATGCACCGGGCTGGCATCACAAGCCATTTTGGACCCTTTTCCCTTGGTATTTTGCAACTATTCAGAGCGTGCGGCTGGTACACGTTGATAGTGTCTTGAAAATACCCTGCACTTACGTCCCCGGGTAGCCAAGCCCCCCAGGCAGCCGTAAGCCCCCTTTAATTTCCGCCTAGGCCAGCCACGATCCTTTCTTTTATCATGCCGCAAAAATCCCTTATATCCCACCTCCCGTATACGAGGGGATTGTCCATGACCATTTTATATTATTGTCATTTTAACTTAACGACTGTCTCCGAGCCGTAGGCTAACCTTTAGCCATAATGCGTTATCGACTAGGTTGGCGTCGTGCAGCACGGGTAGCGAGCCCCGTTGCACGTGCCCGTCATACCTGTCGCTAACCATTCCTTTCCTTCTTATCTTTTATTCATTCTTTCTTTTACTTATTGTGTCGTTCATGATTCATTCACGTATTCTTTCATTCGTTGGCTCATTCATTCACTTATCCATTCATTCTTTCATTCACATATTATGTAACTCCCCCATGCGGGAGTCGCCTTGGCGACCCATCGGTCCCATAATCTTTCAATGTTGCTATACTCTACTCGGAACGACTATGTTGATAGTCTTCCCGTTTCATTGTTGTAATCCATTCATTGTTTCATTGTTGAACGCATAGGGAACTTAAATGTAAGCTTGTGCCTTAGCACGAGCGTGGAGCGCGGTGGCGAGAGTTCTCACATTTTTATATTCCTTTTCCATATTCTATACAAGCATACAAGATGGGATTATTCCTTAGCTAGGTGCATTGAGTCATTTATTAGCATGCGCGGTATTATCGCCTAGTGCTTCTAGCAATAGTGTCCGTATTGTTATGTGTTAGGTAAGCAAAGACAGGTTCATCGGAGCCATCCACCTTAGCGATGTTCGCATCGGCCGAACGATACTCCGAGCGCGCCTTTGAAAGTCAAGTCTGGATTCATCTTGACGACCAATGTAAGCCTTGCATCGATTCTTCATCAGGTCGATGCCAACTTCGGGTCGACGGCTCGTTTGAGTCGTTGCACTTGCCGTTGAATCGGCGTTCTGCTAGGGCGGAGTGGGTCATTACATAATATACCACTCAAAACAAGTCTCGTCTCGAGACTTCCTGAGTGCGGGTCATCCTACCGTTCCTTTACTCATCGTCGTGTGCATACCTTAGACAATTCCTATCGAATGGCTTTACCGTTCGATGGCATCGAACTATACTCGATACCTTTTCAAGTTTCGTGTCGCATACGTTTGGTCTATTTTATTGAGTAACTTTTCATTCATTTTAGAGTTGATGGCACTTATTCAATTCAAGTGTTTCTTCGACTCGGTTGCTACTTCGACGTATCATAGGACTGAAACGGTCGCACGATGTGCGTTGTAGTTCGTCAAATGTGAGAGACAAAAGGTGAGGCAAACTCACTCATTCGTTCATGCGCATCTCAACACCCACTTGCAGCTGCATTCGAGTTCATCATATCGCTGAGTTTGGATCGTGCACATATTCAAGGCGTCCCCCGAATACGTACATTTCAACCAAGCTTAGCGACTAGCGAAGTCGGACAAGCTACTCGTGATAATTTCGATTTGTCGATCGTTTTGCTAACTTCGATTTAAAACCGAACTCATGTGTGTATCACATATCGTTTATCTCGGTCCTCGAGATGATTCGATTCGCTTCTCAAGCGCTCTTGTCAACGAAATCGATACGATTTCTTCTTAGCAGGGTCGACCAAGTCTAAGTAATTTCCGTCCAATTCAAGATCAAGTATCGCACTATCACCGAGTATGTCTTCCAATCAATGATTCAATTTGTTATCCCAACTTTACTTGCGCATCATCCATTTCTATCATTCACTTCGTTTGGGACCAATCTCACCTTCGTTCATGCACACTCACAGTTTTCGTCCTACTCTAAGTATTGCTGCCTAAGTCTATCTTCCGTCCAGACGATACTGTAAGGTCAATCACACAAGTTCAATCACTCGACATAGGGTCGTCCGCCTATCCGCTAGGTCAGCTCACAAAGTCATAGTTACACGTCAGGTCTGTGGCTCGTCGTGCAAGGTCGTTGCACGACGCTCTCCCCCAAATCCTATGGTCAAACCATTTGTTCGCTTGTATGGGAGTTTCTACCCAAGTTCGTTTCACTCAAATTTCTAAACATCGATCATGATCACCTAATTTGTATCAAGACTTACGTTGCACATATTCAATTCCGTTCAATCACCAGTTCTAACCAATTCATGTATTCGATCACGAGGTCATCCAGCTCGACAATACATTGCGCCCCAATCTTACGCGAGTCCGATTATCCACGACGGTTCATAAATCACCATGCGACGCTCCCGCGGAATAATCATTCTCATCGGAGCATAACTCTTGTTTGAGTTTTAGACTAACCCATTCTCGATACGCGGATTGGACCTACTCAATCCTCAAGTTCAATTCTTCAAGCACACAAATTCATTCTCGAGTCCACCTTCGCGTCAAACCACAAGTCGAAGCAATCAGATTGCCATGCCATCCAAGTTCAATCACTCCCGCTGTATGAATCACCATATCAGTGCTCACGCGGAGTGATCGCCATAATCTGGCGCGACGCATGTGCGAGGCTGGAGTTGCGCTTGTATAAGACAAGAACGTCAACGTTGTGGTTGTCAACGAAGCAAATCCAAGCATTCATATTTTCATCCAAGCCAAATCAATTCGGTAGTCTGACCGTCATACATTCAGCTAGAAAATCCTCGAGCAAAATCTATCTTTTCCTCGACACATTTTTAACATCCCAAGTATAGCATCCAACGGGACAATGACATTTGCACGATCGTCATTCGCCGAGTCAGAGTACCCCCGAGTTATCGGATATTGATCTTTGATACGCCTTAATACCATTGACGATATGCGTAACCTGACGATCTTCCTTTGCAACCGATTTCGAGTCGTACATTGATGCTATTGTCCGAGTTGGATATTCCACAATTTCCTCGATATTTAAGATCAAGTTTGATCGCTATTCCTCAAGCTAGTTTCAAGATCATTGTCCAAACTCAAGTCACAGTTTATTTGAATCAATCCAAAATCGTACGCGTGATCCTCTAAGTTTTCCTCGATCAAGACCATTCATTGTTTCATTCATCGTTCCGAATCGTTTCCTAACTTGCGTTTTCCATTGACAAGTTGTCCGAACGAAATCTCGTTCGGGACATTCGAAGTCACGACCAACTAAGCGTGACGCGTTCTAAGGCTTTGCGCGATCGCATCGCCTCGCCGACATGCTCGTTCTACCCGTAAATCCTTTAGTTTTGCTCGAACGATTTTCTATAACGTCCATACACCAGTCAGGGTTCGAGCCACTCGACTAGTCGTCGACGCTCACTCTTATTCTTCTTCGAAGCTATCACATACACCACTCGGAGTCAAGTCATTCTACAAATCCTCGAAAGATTATTTGACTCCCGATCGACATGTCCAATTGCGCGTCGCTCATTCTTCAAAACTAAGAACCATTTCCTCGTGTTCGCTTTAGCGTCGGTCAAGTAGCGTCTTTATCAACATACGTTCTAAGTCTCCCTTATTCTCGTCCGAGCGATAGTCAATCTCGCTCGCAACTCGTTTGCACCATAAAGTCTAGGTGCACGATACTCGACACAACTTAGCCAAAAGGCTGCATGCATAACCATCCCGTTCGAACTATACTTCGGTTTCGTGTACTCGTTCGCTATTGTCAGCGTAAGGTATTCAAGCACGTCTTGCGTTTGCTAACTCTTAGCATCGGTTCTTCCCAACTCAAGTACGTCGTGGTTCGGCACAAAGGCCTTTGCCTATCGATCCCTTCAATCGAGTACTTGTACAAGCTTTGAAAATATTAGATTGTATGAAACCTCCCAAGGCACAACGAGGGAGAGCGTATCTTTTGCTTCAACGAGCTTTCAAAACTGAGAGAATCGAAATGAAGTCCAAGGATGTAAAGCCGTGCTGATACCAATCTGTCACGCCCCGCTCCGCAGGAGCGATCATCCTTGCTAAGGCGTGATGCCGCACGGGCCTAGGTTGCGCCCGTGCAAGGCTAAGTCCAGAAACGGCCGATTTGAGCTAGGCCACAGAGTCGCACAGAGTGTCCCCATTTGCAGCGGAAAGTAAATGAAAACAAATTGAAGCGAATTCAACTCTTTATTGATATTCAAGAAGTTTACAAGCGGCGCTAGGCCGATATTACAAATCGCTCAAGCTCTCTCTCTGAAACAAAAGGCGTGCCAAGTGGCTTACATGATGGAATGATTCATGGCGATGTTCTGATACATTTGTCCTGTATATAGTACTCCAGCTCCTTGCAATGCTCCAAGGCTCCACAGATAGCTCCGCACCTTAGCACGTTTGAGGAAAGCTCCGCACCCACCGACGTTTCCTGCTTCCTGCAAGCAGACTGTGGGGTTATCAGTACATTGTTATGCACTGGTGGGAAGGCTAGCTCGCCCACAATGCTATCATTACCAAACACGTTCTATTTACTTTGTGCACCGTCTATCATTCATTGTCTTTCTAATCTTGCCTTAGGATCATTTACATGGCATATTTCATAGCCTATTTCGTGTTGCCGAATACAAGTGTCGCATGGAATTTCATGCACGACTTACCCATACTTACGTCGGCCTTCCCTGTCCAAAGAAATCAAGTTAGTCAACAATTCATATGTAAACTTATCGTGACTTACTTAAGCATTCAATGTCAAGGGCGTGTCCCTGCCTCAGGCCTAGCGCTTCGTAGGCGTGTTTCCTAACTCAATTTCATGAAGTACTCTTTATCCTTTGGTGTGTTATATTTCAAGCCTGTTCAGAAGGAACTTCATTTAGTTAACTTAGACTACTTGTTCAATGCAAGGACTTGCACGTGTATCGCCACCAGCAAAGCCCACTTAACTCTATGCACCGGTCGCTGGCATCACAAGCCATTTTGGACCCTTTTTCCCTTGGTATTTCACAAACTATTCAGAGCGTGCGGTTGGTACACGTTGATATGTCTTGAAAATACCCTACACTTACGTCCCCGGGTAGCCAAGCCCCCCCCAGGCAGCCCGTAAGCCCCCTTTGATTTCCGCCTAGGCCGGCCACGATCCTCCCTTTGATCATGTCGCAGAAATCCCTTATATCTTCCACCTCCCGTATACGAGGGGATTGTCCACGACCATTTCGTATTATTTGTCATTTTAACTTAACGGCTGTCTCCGAGCCGTAGGCTAACCCTTAGCCATAATGCGTTATCGACTAGGTTGGCGTCGTACAGCGGGGTAGCGAGTCCCGTTGCACGTGTCCGTTATACCTTTCGCTAACCATTCCTTTCTTTCTATATTTTATTCATTCATTCATTCTTTCACTTGTTTGTTCGTTCATAGATTCATTCACGTATTCATTCTTTCATTCGTTGGCTCATTCATTCACTTATCCATTCATTCTTTCATTCACAATATACAATCCCCCGTGCGGGAGTCGCCTTGGCAACCCATCGGTCCCATAATCTTTCAATGTTGCTATACTCTACTCGGAACGACTATGTTGATAGTCTTCCCATTTCATTGTTGTAATCCATTCATTGTTTCATTGTTGAACGCATAGGGAACTTAAATGTAAGCTTGTGCCTTAGCACGAGCGTGGAGCACGGTGGCGAGAGATCTCACATTTTTATATTCCTTTTCCATATTCTATACAAGCATACAAGATGGAATTATTCCCTTAACTAGGTGCGTGAGTTTATTAGCATGCGCGGTATTATCGCCTAGCGATTCTAGCAATAGTGTCCGTATTGTTGTGTGTCTAGGCTAAGCAAAGAGGGTTCATCGGAGCCACCCACCTTAGCGATGTTGCATCGGCGAGCGATACTCCGAGCGCGCCTTTGAAAGTCTAAGTCTGGATTCATCTTGACGGCCAATGTAAGCCTTGCATCGATTCTTCATCAGGTCGATGCCAACTCTTCGGGTCAACGGCTCGTTTGAGTCGTTGCACTTGCCGTTGAATCGGCATTCGCTAGGACAGAGTGGGTCATTACACACAAGACCCAACATTAAGTTAGTTAATTAAACTAATTTTTATCATGTTAGAATGGTTAAGTTAGAGACTCAAAACTAGATCATTTTGACCCCAAGCTTGAACCTAGTCTTGACTTAACCATATGAGACTAGAAAAGGGCAATTAGGATATTTTCCATTCGCCCTAATGGACTCTTTATGGCAGCCACCTTTAGGAGAGAATGATTCATTTCATTCATTACAATCTTGCCTCTTTTATTTTCCTTTTGTTCTTCCCCAATTTTAGAGAACCTTCCCATGATTTGATCTCCAAATGAAATCATTCCTCACCAAACCTTCCCTCAATCATTACCATTCTCCAAGAGAAGGGGTGCTACCAAGGATTGGAAGAGGAGTGCAAGGAGGAGTGTCCACTTGAGGGATCTTCGTATCGGAGCCGTGTCCTAAAGGATTTCATTGGGATTCCACTCCCAATAGGTAAAACCTATCCTCTAAATCGATTTTCTTTGCATATAAATTAGTTTTGAATCCGTAGGATCCATCCTCATGCATGTGTCCCATTTAGATTCAAATTTGAGGCCATTTGGAGCTCTCTTGAAGATTTTAGATATGTGTCTTGTGTCCTACTTGATAGATCCCAAATTAGGATACCCCAGTGTATGTATGTATGATAAATTTTAAATAGATATTTAATTCGTTTTATAATGGTTAGAGAGTGGATTGATCTTTTAGGATGGTTAAAATGAGTTTCATTGGATACCTAGTTTGTATCCAAGTATCTTGACCTATATGTGTTCTTTTGTCAAATCCGTAATTTTTATTCACGTTTTTATTAACCAAAGCAACTTAGAAATGTCATAACTTTAGCTTAGAAATCCAATTTATCTTCCGCTTTTTTTAAAAAAACCGTATCGAAGTTAGATTTCGAAATATATTTTAATAAGCCAAATTCTTTCTGTAACTTTATGTAGAATTATTTGAGTGTCAGCTGTATGAAAGCGAACGTGTTTCGGTATTTTTATGATTTCGGGAGCTCCGGACACGAAAATGCGATCCGTTTGAAGTTTCGGAAAGCTAACACGAAGGGCTACCACATACTTTAATCCTAGAGTTTAGTAGAGGCCCAATTGGTACAGTATTGATTTTAAGTAGAAGAGTGACTATACGATATATGTATTTGTGTAACCTATGAGCCTATGTAGTATGGGTATTAAATGAATATAGAGTTATAATGCATGATATGTTAGATGAATAAAATGATATATATGATATATTCTCTTTACATTAATGTATATATGGTTGAATGCAATCATGTAGGAATACAATTAATATAATGTATGTAAGCAATGCATAAATGCATGAATGAAAGAATGATATATAATGTATGCATGAAAGTATATAATGAATGCTAGATATGAATACAAGGTATATATGTAATGATATATGAATGCATAATGTATAAATATTATAATGCAATATATAATGATAGCATGTATGATAATGTAGAATATATGATGCAAGCATGTATATGTCTACGTTTTTCCTTTTCTTACATTTTCCTTCCCTTCCCTTTCCATTTCAGTTTCCCCCCTTTTTTTCCTCTTCTATTTTACATGTTATATACAATGTATATAATGTATAGATGCATGTAAGTATGTAATACTGATGAATGTCATATATGAATGAATGAATCAATCAAAGGTATAAGTAAATATAATGCATTGTAATGAATGTTAACATATATAATGTATAAAAGTATGTATGTAAATGTGCTGAATGTATATATCTATGTAACTATGTAAATATGCATGATGTAACATATGCCTATATAAATAAATATGTATGTAATGTGGATAGTATGTATGCATGAAGGTATGTATTATATATATTATCTATTTTATTATGCATTGGGTGGTTCACATTGTCTTGTGATTGTGTGAGTGCTAGCCTAGGCTTGGTTAGGCCTAGTGAGACTGTTAGACTTGTTGGGATAGGACTTAACCTAGTTGACCTAATTTGACTACTGTGGTTGACTAGAGTTGACCAAGTGTTGATTTAGTCTAGTTTGACCTAGACAGCATGCAGATGTATTGTACATTTCATTTATCATCTCGTACATCTTGACCTGTGTTGCTCTAAATAGGACTCTGTGGCTTCAGTTTGGACCTCTATACCTATCAGCTGTTCATGTTATCAGGCGAGTACATTCTCTAATCATTCATATCATGCATTAGGAGTATTTTTCTACTTTAGATTACTTTACATGATGCTGACACGTTGAGAAACACGGATTAGTACTATATGGATCTTGTTGTGCGATGTATCCCCTTAGATACATCGGGTATCGTGTTCGTGTACTTTATCGTGACATCGTGTACTCCTTGTATTTATGACATTCGTGTACGAAACGTATGAAATAGTGTAATCATGTATTCATATGACCTTCGTGTACAATAACATAACTTAACTAGATCTTGTGTATTGATTGGGGGGGGGAGAGTAGAAGTGGTTAGTATTCAATCCAGTAGATTACTCGTGTACAACCTCTGTAGATTACTCGTGTATACATCATGCCGTCTACATAACATCTTGTGATCTAAATCACTAGCACTTTAGTTCTCTATACTGTAGCTATTATTTACGTCTCTCTCTTTTTATCATGTTTCCTTCAGTATCTTGTATCTTACTCTATAGCATGATTATATATCCTGACTGCTATGATTTGTTGAGATGTACTATGCTCGCTCCTGTCCTGACTGGACCTGTTGATAAATTTTACAGATACCTGGAGGTTGCCTGCTAGCCTAGAGGAGACACAGTAGAGATTGTATAGATAGCTAGGGTTTGCTTATAGCTTATTTTCAATTATCTTGAGTTGTATTTACTTTATGGATTACTGTATTGAGCTTTGAGATGTATTCTGGGTGGTGTCTTGACACTTAGATTTTATCTGCTGTATCTCTTTGGGTTTCATATTTATCTATCTTCCATTATGCTCTACCTTAGATATGATTGAGTTTACATTCTGCTATGTCACCCCATTCGGGGAGTATAAATGCTTAGCCTTATACTGTTAGATGCATGAGATTAGGACAGTGTTCTACGCCGACACTGTGGCGTAGGCTGGACGTACCCACGTCTCGTGCCCTTACTCTAGGTGCGGGTCGAACACATTTTTAGTGGTGGCCCATGCAGGTCGAGTTTGTATAGTGGTATTCGAACTAGAGTACCACTGCAGCCTACAGCAGGATTAGGATATTTTTGAAGGTACTCAATCACAGTTAGGATCCCTTGAGAGATTCCTGGAACGACCCTTGAGAATCTTATTTTAACTTCGATTTGAAAACTTTTTTCCCTGATTTGATTTATCTTTACTTTCTTTGTTGAATTTGATTTGATGGATTATGTTGAATTTGAGTTTGTATTTATTGATTTGATGGATGATGTTGAACTTTGAATCTTGATGTTAGTTGTGGCATCCGAGTTTGTATTTATATGATTTGAAGGATTTTGTTTTTTTTGAATCTTGATGTTCGTTGATAAATTTAATTTTGGATATTCATTGTTGATTTAATTATTTTTTGTCAAGATGAAATTATATGGGCTAGGTCATCTAAGTTTGGAATGTAGTTCTAGTCACATTAGCCAGCATGGTGAGGACATACGTCTGATTTGGATATTTCTGGGTGTGGAAATTTAAGGTTTCGCAGCAAGCTAGCGGCATCACGAAATGTTAAATACCACGATTCTAGAGGTATGTGCCTAAGTCGAGGACTTATGATATCGTAGCCTTGCTTACTAGTATGACGAGGATTATAGCACCATGATTTGGATAGACGCATATGATTATCGATTGTACCTTAATATTTTTGAACATGTTTTTTCTACTTTGTTTCAGCCCTTCAAAAAAAGAATTATTATTGTTTTTTGTTTGTTTTGCTTCTCATTATTTAACTTAGGAGTGCTTTAGCTATTTTTTTATAAACCTTGTGTACTTGCTATGAGTTTCTTCATAATATGTATCGATAATTTGCTAGACCTTATCTTGGATTTGATATTATAGCTGGTTTCAAAAGGTTCTTCTTTTAAACAGATAAGCAGAACAGATTTTATCGTATTTTCTTCTTGCTATATCTTTATTAAAATAATAATAATAAAACGTCTGATTCCATCAATCACCCACTTGCAATCTTGGTAGGAATCTAAATGTTGGTCTTGATATGGAATTTGATTTTTATATTGGGACATGAGAATATATAGCGGACACAGACACTTGCCTGATGCGTATGCATATTACACTTTGATTACCAACATATCTGAATATATTAATATCTTGTTGATGTTAATTCTCAAAACCCCAGTATTTCTGGTCTCTGCTTTTTCCAGATAATTCGTAATTTAAATATAAACTTTATGTTATTAGTTTTGTTACATCATTGCAATGTATCTTCGTACAGGGTTTCAATCTTAAAGAAATTGGTGGTTTTGTGTTGAAATTGTCAAATCTAAGACGGTGCATATAACCTTTAATACTGGATTTAAATATTAGTTCAATGTTGTTTTAATGTCATATTTGAGCTATACATTATTGTATGTGGATATAATGTTAGGTTCACACTTTTTACATGTTAGGTTGTGATAAACATTGGTTGGTTTGATGTTCGAAATTCTCAAAATCCTAAAAACTGAATACATGTAACATTTTTTTTATTGATGCAGATGTTTAGTTCCATTCCAGATTTAATATGTATATTTAGAGCTGATACATTGTCGTATGTAGGGATAGTATGTTAGGGTTTCATTTCCATCATGTTAGGACGTGTTGGGAGCATTGAGTTGGTTGTGATGTTCAAATCCCTAAAAAATCTGAAACTGATTATGTAATATTACACTGGTTAAATGTTAGCTTATTTCATTCTGGTATAAAGCTGAACTAAATGGATTTAACCTTTCAATACTAAGCTAACCTGTACAAGGACACACACCCTAACTTAGTATACACTGCCATATAATCTACACCTTCCTCTCTATGTTATGTTCATATATCTATATAGATATATAAAGAGTTTATGCATACATGTATAATGTATAGATACATAAACTCTCTCTACCTCTTATACATAGATATTGTATATATAGGTTAGCCATGCGGTTATGAGTAAATAGGTTGTGCATTGTAGATTGTTTAACCAAAGCCATGAGTAGTGTAACTTGATAGCTATTGTTTTGAAATCCAATCCTCTATACAATTTTATGTATATTCACACCCACCATGTCTACTATCTAACCCTATGAACATGTCCACACACATCACATACTAACCAACATACCTTTACATAATGCTAGCTTTTTGTCAACTCCTAAATTTTCTACTATTTTTTTATTATTTATTTGGTACAGATTTAAAATTTTTGTATTGTACATCGTGTGTCGTATTGTACGCCGAGCGCGGAAGTTTATTTTCCAAATTGCTCGACGATGCGAATATGTGCGAGGTACATATTTTAGAAAAATATTTGTTTCAAATAAATATGTAATAATATTTTTGTTATCATATCAACATTCCAAGTCCATTATTTTATTATTTATAAAAATCTTCCGTTTATAATAGTTATCAATAATAATAAGCTTCTTGTAACGTATAAAATTCCTAAATATTTACTAGTTCATTTAAATAAAAATGTTTTTCAAAATTTATAATATTAAATTTATTATTCAAAAAATTAGTATTTAAAAATATTTATTATTTTCAATATTATTATTGGTATTTTGAAAATATTTGGAAGTTATGGTAGCCATTTAATCTTGATTTAATTTTGGATTATTAAATAGATTAATTTGTAACTATATTGAAATTGATTTATTTGATTTGTTTTAAACTAAGGGAATTTAAATAGATTTAATTGGATTTGGATTGATTTGGGTTTAAATTGATTAAATTAATTAAATTACGGATTATCTTTTTGGGTTTAAACTATTCCTAGTTCCTATCTAATTGGGAATTCCCACATCTATAAATAGGCAGGTACTCCTCCAATTTTTATTATTCTTCCACAAATTTCCACCATCTCAAGTAGTGCATGTGTCCGTGTCAACCGTTACTTCTACTATTTTTTTCCTTTACATAACAATCTCTTCCGTGTCCGACACACGAACCCATCCTCCACAACCCTAT
>JANAVB010033617.1:9488471-9510971 GCA_029216955.1 Iris pallida
GCTGTCTGGCCGGCGCATCCGCTTCGTGACACGTCTTTAATGGGCGATGTTACGATCTTCGAGTGCTTTAAATAGCCATTTTGACTGGCTGATTTCGAAGCGTCCGTTCATCCATTTAATGCAAATTCATTGTACGGAATTCGGAGAGCCATCCACTTGGGCATGGGTTTGATTTGCCCGGCCTATAAATAGTGGCATGGAGAGAGTTTGCTTCTCGTTCTCTCACGTTCTTCCGACATGAACTATTTACTCGGATGCATTCTGTTGAGATGCTTCCGAGGGTGAAGATGCGACGCAATGTCTTCATTGATGCACTTGAAGGTGACTGTTACATCCAAAAGTTGGAGTCGAGGGCTTCCGAGGCAGGCGGAAGGTGCCTATTGCATCCAAAGATAGGGATGCTCGAGCCTCGTCTCCGTTATTCTGGAAGAGCCGCAGATCGGAATGGCGGTGCTGCGGTTTGGGGGCTCTTTCCTTCTAAGTTGGTGTCGCCCACTCTGGTTGTGTTGAAAGCTGCTTTTAGCCATAGTTCGATTGCGGTCTTTCTTCGCCTTTGGAGGCTCTTCGAAGCCTCCCCTGGCCACAGGTCGGCTTGCGGTGCTCTTCTCTTCCTCGATTTGGGGAGCTCTTCCTCCAGCTAGAGGGTTGATTGCCACCCTCGTTCTGCTCAATAAATGCTTCATTAGTCGAAGCATTTAGATGGCGGTGAGCCTGGCTGGAAGAGCGGCACATAACTGGGCTGCTGAAGGAATGCACATAACTGAGCTGCCGAAGGGATGCACATAACTGAGGATGCACATAACTGAGCTGCTGAAAGGATGCGCCCTGCTGAGGATGCATGGTAGGATGCGCCTGACTGAGGGCGCATGGTGATTGCTGCGCCTATTTGAGGGCGCATGGTGGCTGCTGGCTGTAGACTCAGGATCTTTTCTTTTGTAGAAATTCTCCTTTATACAATCTTTTCTAGACATGTAATAGACTTTTATATGTAATAAAAAGTCCTATTTCAATGTCCATATTGTTATTTTTGCTGTGTGAAGTACTTTGTCCGAGCTCTGGCGCATGTAGTTGGCGCATAGGTTTTCTGGTTCTGAAATTCCATACTTCTACAAGACCCCCTTCAAAGTTTTTAAAACTTTTGGACAAGTTTTGGAATACTTTGAATAAGAAGCATGGAGGTTGGGGTACATAGATACTCCGAACATCAGTGACGGGGCGCATGATCCGCTCAGTTAATGCAAATGATAACGCCTCGATAACCAAGAAAGATTAATGATGATCTTTTTGGTTTTATTTGCGGTTATCTCTTCACAGAACCCGAGACGACGGATGAGGTCACACTTCATCGGTTCACGCGTGCGACCAAGCCTATAAATAGCGTGAGATGGAGAGAGAGAGTTCTTCTTCTCTTTACTTTTGTCTTTTAGATTTCTTCTTCACAAAAAACCCTAACTTTCTTCTCTCAAGCGATGGCTCCCAAGACTTCTCGCAGCGGTGTTGGCAAGGGAAGGAGCCGACGGAGTTTGCCGAAGAGGATGCTCCTGTCACCCACTGTGACTCCGGCCGACGTTCGACGAGCTTTGGATCATACGGCTGAGTTGGTGTACCCTAAACTATCTGCTGCCGACGCGCATGGACTTCTGTCCTGATGATGCGTCAAGGTTTTATCCCGCCGACGTGCATAGGTTTAGGTCTTTATTATGCATCGAAGTTTAACTGCTGACGCGCATGGGTTTACACCCTGATGATGCGCCAAAGCCTCTGCTGACGCGCATGGGTTCACACCCTGATGATGCGCCGAAGCCTCTCTGCTGAAGCATGGGTTCACACCTGATGATGCGCCGAAGCTTTTGCTGACGCACGTGGGTTTACACCCTGATGATGTGCCAGATTGCTTGACACACTTTGTCTTTTTGGCCTAACTTTTGTTTTTGTTGTGTCAGTATTGATGACGATTCCTTTGCTGAATGAAGTCCTTCTGGATGCTTCTCTTTGTCAAATGGGGGTTGATTTTGACGAGGCGATTATCAACCCTGCGAAGGATGCTATCTTACAGAATCAACCTCCTGAGAGAATTGCAGATCCAGAATCAGTTGTCGATTTTCCTCCAGAGTATGATGGAGAGCGGTAAACTAAAATCTGCTGAATCCGAGGATGTGACTTTATTAAAACCTGCCTTTTGTTCGGTGATCGACTGATCTCTTCCGAAGGGAAGATACTGAAGATCAAAGAAGACTGGTTCTTCTATGCAAAAGGCATGATGCTGTACATGCGATAACTTGACCGCCAGTTGCCACTGACAGCCTTCTACCGTTTAGCTTCCAAGAGAAGGATGCCCTGGGAGCTTACTCCTTCTCAAGGAGGGGCCTTGGGAGGTACTCTTTCAATTGATGCTACCTCGAATCAGAGGGATACCTTGGCCGCTTCGCGAGCCGGTTCCTCGTTTAGTTGCCGAACTTTGCGTCCTGGGAGCCTCTACAGTGAAGTCCCTAGTGACACTTTTGCCTTCAGTGCCTCAACCTTTGTAAGTCGGATGGACATCGAGGGTCACGTATCCGAAAGGTGGCTTTAGGGTTGAAGGTTGGTGTCACCACATGCCGAAGTGGGACGAGTTGACCATTTGGGTGCTTTCGAAGTTCAAGGCTGAGCTTAAAGAGATTGGGCTGACAGCCGCTATCCGTGCCACGCAGGCTGGCATGGACCTCAATAAGCCTATGTTCCTTGCACTCTTGGAATTGTTCAATGCCCAGACTGCCACCTTCTTTACTCCAGTGGGGGAGTTGGGGTTAGCTCTCCATGAGATGTACGAAGTGTCCAAGCTTCCTTGGGGCTCAAACCGTACGAGGAATACTTCCTGTCGAACGAAGAGATCCTTGTTCTGGAAGATAAGGACCCGAGATGATGGCTATCTTCAAAGAGGTGGCGAGCCATCATTATCTGATGCAACGAAAAGACAAAGGCAGGACTCAGCCTCATGTGACTGCTTGGAGGGATTACGTCTTCAAGCAGGATCTGGCAGATTCCTCGAAGATCCGATTTATGACACCGCAAGGGCTGAAACCGGCGGAAGTAACTTCCGAAATGAGCCGACTAGATGAGAGGGCCCCCCGTTCAAATGAGAGTGGCGAGAATGCGTATACCTGCTTCTGGCACTGTGCGCACCAGATGTCATCTAAGGTGGTGTTAACGGCATACTTGATGATATGGCTCCGAGATTGTGTGTTTGCGGGCGGATTGTGCTGTGGAGAGGGTACTCGGAATATCATTTTGACCGCCGTGAAGTTGGTCTTTGGTCGTCCTCTAGCTCTCCTTCCCGCGATGGTGTGTAACCTGTTGCGGGGTTTGAGGACCTTTGCTGATGATGTGATCCATGGGAGAGGTAGAAACGACAATTTTCCCCGGGCCGAACTACCATTCCATTATCTTATGGGATGGTTGATTCTGCATCATCCGAACGTGATGAGTCCAGGTCCGGAGGAGGATCACGTTGAAGGTGATGCCTTTATCCGTCGCTTCTACAAGAGGAAGTGGTTACACACTGGCGTCCCCGTTTGCAGGAGAGTTTTGTCCTACCTTCAGGGGTGGGAGATTGCAAGGTCGGCCCCATCTTTAAAGGTTTCGAGGCTGACCAATATTTAGACGACTCAGGTGAAGATGCGATTACTCTGCCGAAATGGGGTTTTCGTGGTTGCAAAGTATTCGGGCTTTCTCACATGGTTTACCGTAACCAAAATAGTATTATCTGGAGCCATATCTGCCCAGCCGGTTCGCTCGCCAGTTTGGCTATACCCAGCTAATGTTACGGAATCCCAGTAACAGTCTGGGGTCATCGGGAGTTTGCTGGATGGAGCTCGGGGCTGGCAATATTACAATGTCGGGTGCACTGGTGTTCATTTTACTGCGCCAGTTCGCAACCCTCGGCCACAAATCCTGTATTCGACCGTTAAAATGTATTGCACAATAAATACTGCATCTCCAGGTTATGATAGGGAGACTAGTTTCATTATTGGAACTCAGCTGGAGGCCACAGCGAATATGTTGATAGCGGCTCGGTCATATCGTCCACCAGAATTGACGGGATATCGGACTGCTGCTGCAGCATCAGTGAGAGATCCTTCTGTTGGAAAGAGACGGGCCGACGCAGAAGAAGCCGGTTCATCTGTACCAAAAAGGCCGAGAAAACCCACGACTCCAAAGGCTACGGGAATGTCGTCTGTAACGCCAGTGGAATCAGTTCTTGCTGAGGTAAAGTGTCCTCCGTAATTTTGGCTCATCTTGTCATTTTGGTGACTTGTGCTTTTCTTCTTGTAGGGATCACGAAGAAGAAGACATGTGTTTCGAAACGGGTGTCAGTAAACCGAAGGAGGTGGCAAGCTCTTCTGACGAGCGCATTCCTCCGATGGTAATGTCTCCAATGGAGGAGGAATCCTGAAGATGTTGTTCCTGCGGAGGTTTTAGTATCTCCAGACTTTGTTAAAAGAGATGAGCGGAGGTTGCAGCAACTTCCGGGATGGTGCCAGCTACCGTGGAGGCCTTGGACGCTGAGGGTCCAGCGGACACGGGGCTTCGTGATGATGAAGTAGAGTGGAGTTCGTCGTCTTCGATGACGTCGTCCAGAGTTGGAAGGGTCTATTGCGGGGGCAACATATATGGTTGGAACAGAGGAGAGGGTTGATACCCCTCCTTGTCATGATGAGGGGAGGTCGGCTGCATCATTGTCGAGCCCTACCCCAGACTCAGCAGCGGAAGCTGAGGTGGCTACCGATCAGGAGGTAGCGACAGATCCTGTCCCTGTAGAGGGATTTGATGAGGAAACTCGTCTGGCGGTCCTGACTTCAGGGGTGAGTCAGGAGATAAGTGTTGATCTCCCCGTTCTGCCAGGAGAGGTACTGGTGCTGATAGCACGTTGGGGGCTGATGAGGTGGCCACTGACGTCGGGGGTTCTTTCGAGTTTGGGAAGGGTAAGGGTTTGATGGAACCCTCTGTTGCTCCTTCCACTTGGGGTACTATCTCGACGCCTGTCTCGGCTTCTTCTGTTCCTTTGGCTCTCGGACTAGTAGTCAAGCCCCTGTTAATGAAGAACCTGTTGATACGAGGGTCCAGCCTCGCAGATTGAGGCAGACGGGCTTTTGCGGTCCGCCTGCTACAGCAGCTCCTCGACTCCTGCTATGACGCCGTAGGTGCTGGCGGATGCAGATGAATACGTGAAATTCATCATCGAGGCAGTGTATAAAATACAACAGAAGGGTGTATCGGCCGTGATGGACGCCAATGGGTGTTTTGCGATGGCAAGAACTCTGGCTATGCCTCATATCAACCTGATCGTCTTCATCAGGGCCACGATCATATGGCCGACATTCTAGAATCCCCATGGTTGAGTTGGACCAGCTGCTTTTCAAACTGCAGCACATCCAACAAAACGACCTCTCCGTCCTAATAGATACGAAGAAGGAGAAGCTGATCGCCGAGACTGAGTCTTCTTACCAGGCCACCGTGGGTGTCTGGGAACGCGAAGTGGCTGAGACTGAAGCTGCAGTAGAGCGGTTGTCTCAGTCTACGCGGAAGACGGTGAAGGCGCGAGCTGTGTTGGACACTGGTATCGCGAAGATTGATGCCCAGATCCGCCGCCTTGAGAACCAACGGGCCCGACTTCTATTAGACGCCGAACGTGTCCAGGCTGATCACGTATTTCAAGAAGGAGGAGGCAACTTTCCCCACCGGGCTCTTACTTTGGCTCAGCGACAGGACAGCAGCTGGATGAGAAGCATGAAAATGATACTTCTCCTGAGGCTATTGAAGCGATGCGTCAAGAGGCTGAACGTCGAGTCTGGCGACTGTGAAGACTCGGGCGGCAGACTTGAGGCGTCGAATTGAAGAGCTTTCAGCCAACCCTGGGGATGTTTAGGGCTTGTAGTCTCTTCTTTTTGTGTATTTGCAGCTCTTGCTGGGGATAGTGTAATCCTTTACTCTCCCTTTTTTTTAGAAAATAAATAAGTACACAATTTTCTGTGATGTGTTCATTTTGTTTGTCATGAACTTTGATGATTTGTGTGGACCTATTATCTTTTGCGCACCTTGATTTTTTGGTATAGATAATAAATTTGAAAGAACCAACATGTTTGCTCAGAGGTAATGTGGACGTGACAAATATGGGATTCAAAATGATAGAATCTTCCCACTCAGAGGTGTTATGAACGTGGTAGGAATGATTCTAGAGGATACGCAGAACTACTCAGAGGTAATGTCGACGTGGAAGTTCTGCGATTAATGTACATCAACGCAGGGGTTGTCTGTACGGGATATTTACTCAGAGGTAATGTGGATGTGGTAAACATGATGGGTAGCGTAGTCTTATGGGATGTAAGATTCTGCTTGTAGGGTATAGGAAGACAACTCAGAGGTGATGCGGACGTGGTTGTCCTTCTACTGGAGGATGCTGCGGAACAACTGGGTTCCGTAAGCGTATGATTTTATGGACGAGAATTGTCTGTGAGCCCTGATGATTGGGTCCACAGATCCCCTGGTGGAAGAACATGTTTGAAAGATGTCAAGAGTAGTACTTCTTTAGGAACTTGCCATTGAGGGCATCATGAACAAGTCTCCATGGGTTTGGCGAGACGGTAAGCACCATTTGAGTATACCGTCTCTACGATAAAAGGTCCTTTCCACTTGGGCTCGAACTTTCCTGGTATCTTGTGAGTCAACACCATCGGCCTCCTGACTGCCAGAACCAGGTCGCCTACTTGGAAAGTCCTCGCTTGACCTTCTTGTTGAAAGCCTGTGATATACGGGCTTGGTAAAGTTCGATACGTTGTTGAGCTAGGAGACACTTTTCGTCAAGTGCCTCCAGTTTTCGCAGATGACGACTTTGATTGTCCTCTTCTGTGAGTTGGTTTATGATCACTACACGGAGAGAGGGTATCTGGATCTCGAGAGGCAGTACAGCTTCGCTCCCGTAGACCAAAAAGAATGGTGTGTTGCCTGTCGATGTCCGTACCATCGTGCGGTAGGCCCAAAGGCATTCGTCGAGCTTTTCATCCCAGTCGCGTTTGTTGGATGACACGACCTTTTTGAGTAGCCTGACGATAGTCTTGTTGAATGCCTCGGCCAATCTGTTTGTTGCCGAATTGTAGGCGGTTGATGCCACGATTTGAATGCGATTCTTATCACAGAATCTGTTAAAAACATGGCTGATGAACTGAGGACCATTATCGTGGATGATCCTTCGGGGTACTCCGAAACGGTAGATGACGTGATGTTTGATGAAGCTGATCACCCTGGAGCTTTTCACTTCTGCCAGTGGAACTGCTTCTGCCTATTTGGAGAAGTAGTCAGTGATGGCTAGGATGAAGCGATGTCCTCTTGATAAAGGAGGGGTGATTGGTCCCACAATGTCCATGCCCCAAGCTTCGAAGGGCCAGGAGGCGACTGTAGGATGTAGTGGTTCTGAAGTGTATGAATGAAGTCTGCGTGAAGCTGGCACACATGGCACTTCTTAGCATATTCAACAGCGTCAGCGGCCATGGTTGGCCAGTAGTAGCCCATGCATCGCAGTCGGTCCTGCAACTTAGGGCAAGGTTGATGGGCCCCGCAGGTTCCATCGTGAGCTTCTCGAAGGGCTTCGGCTGCTTCTTCGTTGGACAAACATCGAAGGAGAAGTCCATCGTAGGAGCGTCGGTACAGCATTTTAGTAGCCGTATCATAGTAGAATCGAAGAGAGCGTCTCCTGACTGAGACTGCTTCTTTCGGGTCCTCTGGGAGAATTCCGTAGACAGCAAAGTCGATGAACGGGAATCTCCAGTCTCGAACATTAACACCGACACTGGTTGACATGGCATGGGCCACTCATGAGCACAGGTTGTTTTTAGGACAGACCAAGTCTCGACCCACCACTGTGACGTAGTGTTGAGTCCCGAGGGGTGCTGCCAATGAGGCTGCGAGGCCAGCCAGAGCATCAGCCTCCAGATTTTGTAGACGAGGTACGTGTTCGATGAAGAACTCGGTGAAGGTTGAAATGATGTTCAATGCAACTTCATGGTAAGGGATCAGATCTTCATGGCGAACTTCGTATTGCCCTCTGATCTGGTTTACGACGAGTTTGGAGTCGCCGTAGGCTTCCAGATGATTCACCCCCAGCTGTTGCGCCAGCTGGAGTCCCATAATGAGCGCGTTGTGATCAGCAACATTGTTGGAGCACGGATTTGAAAGGGAGTAAGCACGCTGGATGACCAGCTGATTGGGGGAGACTAATACCACCCCCACTCCAGCGATGATTTGGCCTTTGGGACCTGTTCTTGAAGCGCCATCGAAAAATATCCGCCAGACGGAGCCTTCTTCGGTGACGTTTGATTCTTGGACCTCATCCAGGATGTCTTCATAGAGTCTTGAGGACTCTGGGATGGGGTGTGCAGCTAAAAAGTCGCTAGAGCTTGACCCTTAACAGCTTTTTGTGGAACAAACACCATGTTGTATGGCGTTAGCAAGATCGTCCATGTGGCAAGCCGGGAGTTTAATGATCCTAGCTTCGTCATGAGGACTCTGAGCGGATTGACTCGGGAAATAACATGAATTGTCTGGCCCGAGACATAATGACGAGTCTTTTGGATGGCAAATACCAGAGCCAAGCACTCCTTTTCAATGGATTGTACCGGTGTTCGGTCCCGATCAGAGTTCGACTGAGGTAGTAGATTGCTTGCTCATAGCCTGTATCACTGTTCTGAGCTAGCAGAGCACGATGGAGTGATCCATAGCACGGACGTAGAGGATAAATGGTTTGCCGACGACGGGTGCCACCAGGACTGGCGGGCTTGTCAGATAAGCCTTGATGTCGTCGAAAGCCTTTTGGCACTCCTCTGTCCAGACGTAAGAGACTCCTTCTTCATGAGCTGAGTGAAGGGTTGACATTTGCCAGAAAGGTTTGCTATGAACCTCGGATATATGCTGGACGCCCCTGTAGGCCTCGAAGTTCTCGAAGGTTCTTCGGAGGGTCCATATCGAGGATGGCTTTTGTCTTCTCAGGATCGACATGAATGCCTTTTGCTGTGATGATGAAGCCCAAAAACTTTCCGCTAGAAACCCCTAGGAAGGATTTAGCGGGGTTATCTTGAGCTGGTGCGCCCGCATGAGATCGAAGATGTCTTGAGGTCTTGCAGGTGATCTCCTTTAAGACGGCTCTTGACTGCAATGTCATCAACATAGCATTCGACTATCTTGCGAAGATGCTGACGAAAAATGGTGCTCATAGCTCGTTGGTATGTCACACCAGCGTTCCTCAAGCCGAAGGGCATCACTGTGTAGCAGAAAACGCCTTTTGGAGTCCTGAATGATGTGTGTTTTGCGTCATCGGGGAACATCTTGATCTGGTTGTAGCCTGAATACCCGTCCATAAAAGACATGCGCTCGAAGCCACATGTGTTTTCGATCATCACGTCGGTGATTGGAAGCGGGAATTCGTCCTTCGGGTAAGCAGAGTTGAGGTCTCTGAAGTCGATACAAACTCGTATCTTCCCATTCTTCTTGGTGACGGGGACGACGTTGGCTACCCAATCTGGGTGTTGTTCTTCACGGATGAAGCCGCTGGTCAAGAGCTTGTCCACCTCCTGATCGATGGCGTTCCTGATGTCCGGACGGAAGCGTCGCTATTGTTGTTTGATAGGCTTGGCATCAGGAAAGATGTTCAGCCTATGCATCGCGATTTGGGGGTCAAGTCCCGACATATCTTCGTAACCAGGCAAAGACGTCGATATACTCTTTAGCCAGCTGGATTAAAGATTCTCGGTCTTCTCCTTTTAGGCTTTTTGACGAAGATGGGTTTGGAAGAAGATCCATCCCCAAGGTCGATCTGCTCGACCTCGTCCTCGGTGGGAGGTTCACGTAGTTCAAAATGAGACTCCCACTGTTCTCCCAGGCGTTGAGCCCAAGGTTCTTCTTAAAGAATTCTGGCGTTTGGCCTTCATCTTCTTGAGGTTGTGCTGATGTCATGTTGGTTGACAACACTTTCTTGAAGACTGATCCGATGCTGGTATCGGAATCCCAAGTTGATGCTTCGGACGAGTGAGAATACTTTACTTCTTCTGCGTCTGAACTCTCTGGAGTTGACGGTGGCGTGACATAGCCTACCCCCATCGAGTTTTATTGTAGTAGTCCTGCGGCTTTCCTTTAGGTGTCGGAAGCCGGAGGGGGAGACGTCGACCCTTGCCGTAGTTCAGGCCTTTGTTGCTTTTTAGGTCATAACCCATCTTTTGGATGAGGTACTTTGCCTTGTCCGTGTACCGATAGACTTGTATTCTGCCGTATCTGGTTCTGGCTCGAGTGGCGGGAGGTCTTGATGACGCTCAACTTTGTCGAAGATGATGGTTCTTCGTCTCGATTCCGTGGCGGGACTATGTAACAGACCCCTTGGGACGGGACTACTCGATTTACATGATGGACGGTCGTTATTTGTGTTTGCAACGACCGTAAAGCGTTATCTAATGTATACATGGCATTCCAATGTGGAAGACTAGAATAATTAAAAGACACTCTATTATTGATAAAATATGAGATTTTATCCCGCGGGATTACATTGTCCAGAGAGGGGGCATCTACATCAGCAGAGATATATTCCCCTAGCTCTTCATCTGTGAGTACTGGAGTAGGATTGGGAGAGTCCACCACAGCGTTGGTCTTGGAGTCTGAGAGGACTATACGGGCCTTTTCTGGCAGCTTGGATGGCGGCGGCTTGCCTTTAAGATGCACCTTCAGAGGTGTCTCCACTGTGCCTCCGGTGATTGGCGCCTTCCCCTGTAGTTTCACCACAAAGGGAGCCGATGTTTGAGGCGGCTTTCCCTTGAGCCGTATCTTCAGGGGAGCTTCAGGAATAGCTGGTGCTTTCCCGAGCAGCTTACTGCTCATGGAGACAACTTCTGAGGCGGTTTGCCTTTGAGTCGGATCTTCAAAGGAGCGTCGGGAGTGACCTCAGGCTCTATGTCGGCTCTGCTGCCATTTTGCTTCGTCATCAGCATCATTGGCTTCCTCCTCGTCAGGTGACTTGTACAAGTCAGAATCCGTGAAGTAGGCTTCAATCCCTTTGAAAGGGTCGATGTCCGCGAACTCCGTCCGGATGACGTTGTTAGTGGACATGTACTTCATACATTGGTGGAGCGTGGATGGCACCACCATGTACTCATGCATCCATGGGCGACCCAACAGCAGGTTGTAGTTGACTTCGGCGTCCACGACATAACAAGTGACCTCGGTTATGAGGTTACCGATATGGCACTTTAGTCGTATTTTGTCCAGCGGCTCGCTTTTGCTAGCGTTGAAGCCACTGATAGTTGTATTGGAAGGCGCTAACCGGTAAATTGGGATCCCAGTGTCGAGAGCAGCGTCTTCGGGATGATGCTGAGGGAAGACCCCGGATCGATCTGAATCCGCTTCACCTTGACTGAACCGATATACCCTGTATAATACAGCGGCCTGTTGTGTCGGTTGTGCTTGAGCAGCATGTCCTGTTGGGTAAAGGTTATATTGGGATAACCTCATCCGTACAGTGGCAGTGTGTGCATACAGTCGGGAGATCTTCAGGCTGTTTGACCTGACTGAGAAAGGATTCAGCATCCTTCAGAGCTACACAGAGAGCTTCTCGGGAGTCTTTGAAAGACGAAGGAGCTCAAACAGAGATAGGCGGGCGGGAGTACTGGCCAGTTGTGCCAGTATGTAAAGTTGTGGGGCTTGGCTAACCCCGAAGCATTCTCCTTTCGCAGAGGCCTATCGAAGCGGGCCTCTATCTGCTTATGTTTATTGGCTGCTGGGGGCTTAGACGGGCCCTCCTCCTGGACTGCAGGGACGGTGCAAGGAGGCACCACCTCGACGGTAGCTTCGTCGGGTTGGGCGTTCTGTTGTGAACGCGTCTGTACAGGAAGTGCCTCTTCTGCTGAAGAAGAGACCATGCGCAAGACTTGATCTTCCTGCCTTTGGATTTTGAGGTAGGGCGTACCTCCGGTTGAGTCACCTCGGAGACAAGATCAGGGTAAACCCAGAGGATCTCTCCCCGAGATGTGGTGAGTGGGATGAGTCCACTCACGTTGTCACGACTAGGTGGTAAGTTAACCACCTCCATTATCGCCTTAGGGATGGGGACGACGCCATTTGTGTTGTAGTCGGCGGCAGGGTGCCAAACTGGATTGAAACCACATTGGCTGACACCGTCTTCTCCTCGTAGTCGACAGAGATTACATCCGCATTGATTATGCCTGGATGTAATTCTTGAGGACATAGCAGTCCTTGGTTGGGTGTACCGATGGTAGTGACAATACCCCGGGTTGTCCACTTTCCAACCTCGTCGGGATGCTTCGGGTCCGACAGCTTGATCTTGTCACCCTGCTTCAGTATCTCAAAGAGTGTAGGGTGTCTTCGTCGTTGAACGAATAAACCTCCTTTGGCCTTGGTGCAGGTGGAGGCTTCTGAGTAGGTGCTGACGCACCTTTTGAGGCTTGACAGTCAACCTGTTTCCCCTTCGTGTCTCGTCCGGGGTTGTTGGTTGCAGGCCTTCTTTTTGCGGTTTCTGCTTCAATGATCAAGGAGCTCCAGTCGGGAGAGGAGTAGAGTTGAGCCAGAGTTTGACTGCAGGCAGCATGTTCATGCTGCAGGAGGAGAGGAGCGCATGTTCTGGCATGCCCGGGGGCAGTATGAAGCAGACCTGTCGAAAACGTTCGATGAACACTCGAACTGTTTCTTCTCCTTCTGGCGTATATCTATAAGGGACACCATTGTCATGTCCTTTCCGCCGTCATAGAAATGGTCGAGAAAAAGGCGCGTCAGGTCGTCGAAGGAGGATATGGAATTGTCGGAAAGGCTGCAGTACCAGTCGTACGCCACTCCCTTCAGTGCCCCGACAAATATGCTGGTGAGTAGTAGCGCGTCCTCCTTCGGAAGATGTCCCGTCTGAGACTGGAAGTACGTCAGATAGCGACGAGGAGAGTCCTTTCCGTCGTATGGCGTAGTGTTTGTGGTTTATACTTAGGAGGATAAACCACTTTGTTCCACTCGAGGGGATAAGATTGGGGAATCCCCATCTTTTCGCGCTCCTCTTGTCTCGTCTTGGACTCAAAGCGCTCGCGCAAGTCCCTGATCACCTCGACCACGTCTTCCGTGGAGCTGGGAGTCGGGAAGGTGGTACTACTTGAAGTTGAGCATTTGAGGGCTCCGATGTCCGAGGTGCTTCTCGGCGATCCGTATCCAAGGATACCTGTTGAAGGGGTACACTTGATTCTCCATTGGCCCCTGGGTCGGGACCGATAGAAGGTGTCTTGGCCAAAGCTGACCGTATCTCAAATACTGCTTGAGTCAGTGTTTATTTGGAGGTAGAGAGAATTTTGAGTCCTCCTTCTAATGTGTCCATGCGCTGGACGAGGTCTGATGGCGGTGCATCAGACTCGGAATCACCCCTAGCCATGTATACTGTTATGACACGGCTGGAAGTGGATGGATCGGTTGATGCTTCGCTCTCGGCTTCACTCTCTTGTAGGGGAGTTGCCTCTCCTAGAGCTTCGTCTGGCCACCCTGGCTATGTTCTAGAGAACATTCTCGATGGGAGCATCTGCAAGGGCCTGATTACCCTTGGTTCCGTCTTGAAGGACTTCTTCGTCGCCGAGACTCAGATTCGTGGGGGCTAGACTACCCCGGCTGTGTTTTGGGGGACACCCTCGTCTTGAATGACAGGGGCTAGATGACCCTCAGCCATGTCCGGGAGGCTGACTTCGGGAAGATCGGCCTTAGCTGTACTTTGGAAGACAGCTTCACTTCGGAAGGAGGCTCGACAAGGGTCTGACTACCCCCAGTTTCCTCCAAGATCTTCTTTCTCCCCCGAGTGCCTTGAAACACTCCGGAGGACGAGACACTCGCCTTGGTTTTCCTCGGCTGGCTCTTGGACGAGGACGAGGAGTTGCCAGTCGTCTTTCGGACTAACGAGGAGTTAGAGATCACGTTGCAGGAAGCAACCCTTGGCTCTTCTTTTGTTGACACCTTCTTCCCGAGGCGACGTCGGAGGGGTGTCGATGATTGCAGCCGCTGGAACACTGACTGCCTTGGCGGGACTGCCGTCTTGCAACAGCAGTTGATAGTGACCACAGCACAAGTGTGCCCTATAAGGGGCGCATCTTACTTGTCGGTCGGCTCTCCTGATCGGCGCTTGTGAGTGATCACGTTGCGCAAATCGTTGGAGGAGAGTGCCACCTTCACACCCCCTTCAGGCGCAAGACAAGGCCAAGCGCCAGGGTGGTCAGGTGAATGCTGTGCCCCCTGATCTAACACCAAACAGGCGTCCCGATCAGTAGTGGGGGAACAATATTTGAAGTGACTTGAACGGGACCTCAGATGCACAACCAGAGGAGGCGCAGGAGTTCAAGACCACTGGATTTGCCTTACTCGACTTGGTTGTGCACGCAATAAATACGCCTAAGTGAGACAAGGACTTTGAAGGTCGGCTCGTTTCTGGCGCAGAAGCACCTGAGTCGACCTTGTACAGCTTACCATCAGCAGCGCGCATGATTGTGAGTGCATACTTCTGGCTTGCTGCTGGCATAGCACGTTTGGGGCGCATGGTCCGTGCTGCATTGGATTTCTTCGTACCAGTCCGCTGGGGCGCATAGTACTCAGAATCCAAATTTTCCTTGCCATTACAGCGAGTGAGTCTGTCAAAGACAGAGACCTTCTGTGGCGCATCAGAGGTGATGCGCGGGGCATTGGCTGCGCCCCTGCTCCGTCGACGCATCTTCCTCGCTTGAGAGGGAGATGGCTGGAGAATGTGGTCAGCCGCACGTTTCCCCGAGAGATGCGCTGCACCAGTGGGCGCATCTTGGTTGCTGAGGACGTCAGCTAGAAGAAAAGGCTGGATCGGCGCATCCCCTTCGATGGTGGTGCCCGAGGCGTCGACCTTACACACTCAGACTCGGCGGGTCTTCTTCGGCTTCGGCAGCCGCTTCGAAGGACTCTCACTGCCTTCAGAGATGAACTCCTCATACGCCTGTTGATTGAGGCGTACGACCAGCGTCTTGTGGGAGGAGCCCACCTTCACGTCGTCAGATTACGATACAGCTTTTTCGGTGGAGAAGAAATAGGTCTCCAGCAGAGTCGCCAGCTTGTTTGCCATTAAAATTCTTTTAAGCAAATTTCAATACAAACAGAACAGTGTTACAATATAGGACTTAGATGCAGTCCTAGGAGTACACTTTTGTTTATCTGGGTCCTTTGTGCCGATGGAGCGAGTGGTAATACATTGACTCCGTTGACGATCTGACGACGGTTATCTGTTCTCTGAAGGTCTGGATTGCTCTGGGTGCTGGAGCTTGGTGAGAGGAGGGAGACGTTGAGTGTCTGTATCTGCCTCTCTGGTGGTGTGTTTATTCGTTTTTTCGTTCCTGTGTGTGTGTAAGAAGGAAATGATCCCTCTTATTTATAGTCTGCAGGCTGGCAGCTCATGCGCGCATATGTAGGATGCGCCTAGACGTGGGGATGCCACGTGGTTGTTGCTGATAGAGGCGCATGGACGATGCGCCCTGATTGAGGGGTTAAATTCTTTATACTGCTGTTGTGGGCCGGCACGTAGCAGAGAAGAAGATCTTTCTGTTGCTGAGATCTTGGGTAAGTCGAGTCAAAGGACACGTGTCATCGACCCATGGCTCAGAGATCTCGAATTTGATGGAGAATGATCTGGTAGGATGCGCCTAGGATTGGGCGCATGAGGAGGCTTTGGCTCGTAACCTTTAGGAGTCACGAACCATTCGAGGCGCATGAATTTTGAGGCGCATACGAGGCTTTAGTAGTGACTTAACTCCTGTCTTTCGGGATCAGAGAGAAGTCTGGGGCGCATGGCTTTTGAGGCGCATGCAGATTTAGGCGCACGACTGCGGAGGTGCATGCGAGATGATTGGGTGGCCGCGTGGCAGTAGCCGTCGGAGGAAAGTAATGATGATGCTGACGTTGGAGACGCTTCGTCTTCTGAACTGTTCAGATTTCGGTAGGCGTGCTGCCAACTCTGTCAGTTCAACATTTAATGTTTTTGACATTCGATGGACAGCTGAGTCAGCTGAGTTGGCGCATCGATCGGCATTCTACTAGGCGTATGGGGACGCATGGGAGCGCATCCCTGTTCGACGCCTGGCGCGTCTGTGTGATGCACTTGATGTTCAAAGGACGCGTCTGTGTGATGCGCTGTCTGGCCGGTGTATCCGCTTTGTGACACGTCTTTAATGGTGCGACTGTTACGATCTTCGAGTGCTTTAAATAGCCGTTTTGACTTGGCTGATTTCAAAGCGTCCGGTTCATCCATTTAATGTAAATTTATTGCATAGAATTCGGAGAGCCATCCACTTGGCGCATGGGTTTGATTTGCCCGGCCTATAAATAGTGGCTTGGAGAGAGTTTGCTTCTCGTTCTCTCACGTTCTTCCGACATGAACTTGTTTACTCGGATGCATTCTGTTGATGAGATGCTCCCGAGGGTGAAGATGCGATGCAACGTCTTCATTGATGCACTTGAAGGTGACTGTTACATCCAAAAGTCGGAGTCGAGGGCTTCCGTGGCAGGCGGAAGGTGCCTGTTGCATCCAAAGATAGGGATGCTCGAGCCTCGTCTCCGTTATTCTGGAAGAACCGCAGATCGGAATGGCGGGTACTACTGCGGCTTTGGGGGCTCTTTCTTTCTTCAAAGTGGGTGTCGCCCACTTTGGTTGTGTTGAAAGCTGCTCCTTTAGCCGTAGTTTCGATTGCGGTCTTCCTTCGCCTTTGGAGGCTCTTTCGAAGCCTCCCCTGGCCACAGGTCGGCTTGCGGTGCTCTTCTCTTCCTCAGTTTGGGAAGCTCTTCCTACAGCTAGAGGGTTGATTGCCACCCTCGTTTTGCTCAATAAATACTTCATTAGTCGAAGCATTTAGATGGCGGTGAGCCTGGCTGGAAGAGCGGCACATAACTGGACTGCTGAAGGAATGCACATAACTGAGCTGCCGAAGGGAATGCACATAACTGAGGATGCACATAACTGAACTGCTGAAAGGATGCGCCCTGCTGAAGGCGCATGGTAGGATGCGCCTGACTGAGGGTGCATGGTGATTGCTGCGCCTATTTGAGGGAGCATGGTGGCTGCTGGCTGTAGACTCAGGATCTTTTCTTTTGTAGAAATTTTCCTTTATACAATCTTTTCTAGACATGTAATAGACTTTTATATGTAATAAAAAGTCCTCTTTCAATGTCCATATTTGTTGTTTTTGCTGTGTGAAGTACTTTGTTCGAGCTCTGGCGTATGTAGTGTCTGGCACATAGGTTTTCTGGTTCTGAAATTACATGCTTCTACACTGTGTTGCTCTAAATAGGACTCTGTGGCTTCAGTTTGGACCTCTATACCTATCAGCTGTTCAGGTTATCAGGCGAGTACATTCTCTAATCATTTCATATCCTGCATTAGGAGTATTTTCCTACTTTAGATTACTTTACATGATGCTAACACGTTGGAAACACGGATTAGTACTATATGGATCTTGTTGTGCGATGTTATCCCCTTAGCGGATACATCTGGTATTCGTGTTCGTGTACTTTATCATGAACATCGTGTACTCCTTGTATTTGGGACATTCGTGTACGAAATGTGTGAAATCGTGTATAATCATATATTCACATGACCTTCGTGTACAATAACATAACTTAACTAGATCCTTGTGTATTGATTGGGGCAGGAGAGAGTAGAAGTGGTTATGTATTCAATCCAGTAGATTACTCGTGTACAACCTCTGTAGATTACTCGTATACAACATCGTGCCGTCTACATAACCATCTTGTGCTCTGAATCACTAGCACTGTTAGTTCTCTATATACTGTAGCTATTTATTTACAGTCTCTCTCTTTTTATCATGTTGTTCCTTCAGTATCTTGTATCTTACTCTCTAGCATGATTATATATCCTGACCTGCTATGATTTATTGAGATGTACTATGCTCGCTCCTGTCCTGACTGGACCTGTTGATAAATTTTACAGATAGCCTGGAGGTTGCCTGCTAGCTTAGAGGAGACATAGTAGAGATTGTATAGATAGCTAGGGTTTGCTTATAGCTTATTTTCAGTTGTCATGAGTTGTATTTACTTTATGAATTACTGTATTTGAGCTTTGAGATGTATTTTTGGGTTGGTATATCTTAGACACTTAGACTTTTATCTGTTGTATCTCTTTTGGATTTTATGTTTTATCTATCTTCCACTATGCTCTACCTTAGATGTGATTGAGTTTACATTCTACTATGTCACCCCCATTCGGGGAGTATAAACTGCTTAGCCTTATACTGTTAGATGCATGAGACCTAGGACAGCGTTCTACCACCGATACTGCGGCGTAGGCTGGACGTACCCACGTCTCGTGCCCTTACTCTAGGGTGTGGGTCGTGACAGCGTCAGAAACTGGAAGACGAAGAGATGCCCCTTCTCAACAAGTTTGTCGTTGGAGGGATCGTCTCAAAACTTCCTGCTGGATGGAGTACCTTCTATGCAAGGATGCTCAGAAAGAAGCTAGACATTAGCTTGGAAGATCTACTTTAAGAGATCCATGTTGAGGACGAGATGCGTTCCCAACAGAAGATGGACACTCTGTCCAAACAGTTGGCTAAGGCCAATCTAGTGCAGATGAGAGATCCCAAGGGGAAGCAGGCGGCTTCTCACAAGAAGAATGACTTCACCAATCTAAAAGTGAAGGGTCCTTCATTCAAGCAACAGAAGTCCAAGTCCCAAGTGACTTGTTTCAATTGTGGCAAGAAAGGCCACTACAAGAGTGAATGCAGATCCAAGCCTAAATAATCAGAGAAAGGTGAGCCTAGTAAGGTTTCATTGGTGTCTAACATTGTTGCTATGATCGCACAGGTCACAACTGTGGGGGTTGACTCTGACTGGTGGATAGAAACTGGTACGACTTGCCATATCTGTTCTGGCAAGGAATGGTTCGTCACATACCAGCCGATATCTGAGAAGGTTGTCAGGGCGAACTAGGCCCAAGCTGAAGTTCTGGGGATCGGGAATGTGGAGCTGAAACTCACTTCTGGGAACACTCTGACGCTTCAAGGTATGAAGCATGTTCCGGTGATTGCCAAGAACCTGATCTCTGGGAGCCTGCTCTGCAACGCAGGCTTAAGAATGGACATCAATGCTGGTCAGATGGTGATGTCCAAGAAGGAACATACTTCGGGAAGGCTTATCAAACCAAAAGAATGTTTAAAATTCATCTTGTCAACCAGTTTGATGACATTAATGCCGTTGCATTTTCTGATTATTCTCTTGAGTTGTGGCATAATAAACTAGGACATGTTCATTGTAAAAGAATTAACAAAATGTCTAGTCTAGGACTTATCTCCAAATGTGGGAGTAAGGTGGAGAAGTGTGAAGTATGTGCTCGGACTAAGATCACAAGAAAACCCTTTTATCGGGTCAATCGAAGCACAGATCTTCTGGAGTTAGTACACTCCGATATATGTGACTTCAAACATTTCTCCACGAAGGCCGGGATGAAGTATTTCATAACCTTCATCGACGACTTCTCAAAATATGCGTTCGTCTACTTGCTTAAGACTAAAGACGAAGCTTTCGAGAAGTTCAGAGAGTTCAGGACCGAAGCTGAACGACAGACTGGACAACAACTCAAGAGTTTGAGAAGTGATCGAGGTGGGGAGTACAGGTCTCATGACTTCGTATCGTTCTGCAGAGAACATGGAATCATATGCGAGACTACTGCTCCATATTCTCCTCAATCCAATGGAGTAGCAGAGAGGAAGAACCGAACAGTAACAGAAATGATGAATTCAATGCTGCTTACTGCCGGTCTTCCAAAATGCTACTGGGGAGAAGCTGTATTAATGGCCACTTTCATTTTGAATAGAGTGCCATATGCAACTTCGGACATAACTTCTCATGAACTCTGGTTCAAAGTCAGACCAAACTTGAATGTCATTCGAGTGTGGGAGTGTCTGGCGTATGTGAAACTTCCAGATCTGAAGATTCAGAAGCTGGGGACAAGGACTACGAAGGCGATCTTCTTGGGATATGCCGAGAAGAGTGATGCTCGAAGATTTCTTGATATTGAGTCAAATCATATCATCGAATCTCGCGATGCTGAATATTTTGAAGACAAGTTTGCAAAAGACAAAAGCATTGTTCTTTCGGACATTCCGAAAAATGATGTAGGTACAAATGAGACTAAAATCTCATATGGGCCAGTAGTCCAAGAAGAAGCTGTTGTTGATGAAACAACTCTTGTACCAGAACTCGTAGAGCCGTCAGCAAAGCGAGCGAGGAGACCTAAAGACTTCGGAGATGACTTTGTCACCTATCATATGGAAGCAGATCCGCTTACCTATGATGAGACGATGAAGACCAGAGATGCTATCTTCTGGAAGGAGGCAGTGAATGACGAGTTTGACTCTATCACCTCCAATAACACATGGGTGTTGGTAGATCTACCTGAAGGAGAAAAGCCCATCGGATGTAAATGGATCTTCAAGAAGAAGATGAAGGCAGATGGAAATATTGACAAGTTCAAGGCCATGCTGGTAGCCAAGGGATTTTCTCAGAAACAGGGGATAGACTACTTTGACACGTACGCTCCAGCAGCTCGGATGACCACCATCAGGATGTTAATCGCTTTAGCAGCCATACATAAGTTGGTGATACATCAGATGGATGTAAAGACAGCATTCCTGAATGGAAAGCTGACCGAAGAGATTTACATACAACAGCCAGATGGATTTATCGTCAAAGGTCTTGAAGACAAAGTCTGCAAGTTGGTAAAATTATTGTATGGTTTGAAGCAAGCTCCCAAGATATGGCATGAGAAGTTTGACAAAGTTATTAGGTCAAACGGCTACAGAGTCAGCGAGACGGACAAACGTGTTTACACAAAGTTCGCTGATGGAAGAGGAGTCATCGTTTGTCTGTACGTGGACGACATGCTAATCCTAGGGACGGATATAGGCTGTGTCACGGAGACAAAGAAGTTCCTCTCGACCAAGTTCAGTATGAAGGACTTGGGGGATGCAGATGTCATCTTGGGCATAAAGATCATCCGGACAGACACTGGAGTAGCGCTGTCACAATCTCACTACATTGAGAAGATGCTCACACGCTATGGGTATAAGGATCTTCCAGGGATCGATACACTATACAGGGGTGATCAGACGCTGAAGCCAAACTCGAGGGAAAGCGTCAGGCAGCTGGAGTATTATAGCATTATCGGAAGTTTGATGTACGCAACCACTGCCACAAGGCCTGACATAGCTTTTGCCGTGGGAATGCTGAGTCGGTTCACAAGCAACCCAGGGATTGAGCACCGGAAAGCTGTGAAGCGGGTGATGAGATATCTCAAGAAGACTCAGACATATGTACTGTACTACAACGGGTATCTGATAGTAGTTGAAGGCTTCAGTGATGCTAGCTGGTGTTCAGAGGTGGAAAGCGAGAGATCCACAGGTGGATATGTCTTTTTCTTGGGTGGAGCTGCTATATCGTGGAAGTCGAAGAAGCAGACTATACTCTCTCGTTCCTCCATGGAATCTGAATTCTATGCACTTGAAACTGCAGCAGATGAAGCAGAATGGCTTCGGAAGCTCATGTATGATCTTTTAGTGGTTGTGGCTCAGATACCGATGATATCGATATACTGTGACAACCAGGCGACTGCGGCGGTGGCATCAAATGACCTCTTCAACGGAAAGAAGAGGACTGCGCGGTTGAAGCACAGGGCAGTACACGATCTTATCAAAGGAGGTGTAATTGTAGTGATTGATGTTCGGAGTCAGGAGAACCTGGCAGATCCGTTCACAAAGGGCCTCAAGCGCTAGTTGGTCGATGACACAACTTGTAAAATGGGCTTGAAGGCATTCTGATAGTGTGTCTTCGTAAACCTATCATAAAGTTTTATGCTATTAGTTCAAAGAGAAATCTACTAGGCATCTAACTTTAGGTTCAAAGGAGGTTCACTGACTGGGAAACTATCAGGTAACAATGGGTACTTGTTCTCTGGAACATGGAAGGGATACGGACCCATAACCACTGTTGTCTACTATGTATTTTCTGCGAAAAAACAGATCCTGTGGAAGGTTGGCTTAAACGCCTTAATGAGTTCTCAGGCAGAGTGAATGCCTGGTGTGCTTTTACAGGAAGCACGATAGAGCAGCACTATAAGGAGTGAAACTCCATGCTACAGTGGGGTGACTCCACCATGAGGATCCCAGGTCTGGGGTAATGCCTCGGCTTTGCAAGCCAAGTCATAGCGACGTAGCACCGCAAATAGGCAGGTAGCCTAATGATGTATGACGTAATTAAAGAGTTGTAGACAGCACTACAAAGGGGAGGATAGCCCCATGTTACAGTGGCACGATACCATGATGAGGTACCCAGGTAGGGGTAAAGCCTCAGCCTTGTAAGCCATATCGTTGCGGCGTAACACCGCAAAGAAGCCTTAGGCTTCATGCTGAGTAGATTGGCACTACAAAGAGG
>JANAVB010033617.1:9515971-9778447 GCA_029216955.1 Iris pallida
CTAGGGTTATCACAAGCCTAGTTACTAACAAGATGCAATGAGATGTTCCCGCAGCTACAAGCCCTGCAACTATCTAGGTTATCCAGGCGAGGAGATTTATTAGAGTTACAAGAGTTATCAAGCTTACTGGTGTACTTTCAGTACTTATGTTTTCAAGAAGTGCCCCACATGACAGTGAGCTAGAAATGTGCCCTACTCGTCGGCAGGCTACAAGTCCTTCTGGTGCGGCCGGGATAACGGGATCGCCTATAACTGGAAAAATCTCTCTATATGAACTACTTGATCAATCTAGTCATTAACCTTGTCAGATTCATTATGAAATCCTGACCGTGGTAACCAGGAATTCATATCCTAGACATGATGCAAGACAAGACAGGTAGCTTATACAGTCACAATCAAGAAAATCAACCACGGTGTTAAGACAAGAGTTACTTAGCAAGTCAGGGTAGCTGTCGCAACAACGTTCAAGATTATCATGTCATGTCAGGTTACTTGTTACTTATCAAGAGTGCGCCAAGCCAGGTTGTGCCAAGCCAGGTTATGCCAAGCTAGGTTACGACAGTGCCAGGTTGCAGCAGTGTCAGGTTACGGCAGTGCCAAGTTGCGTGCAGTACAAGGTTGCGGCAGTGCCAGGTTGCGGCAGTTCCAGGTTGCACGCAGTGCCCGGTTGCGGCAGTGCCAGGTTGCGGTAGTGCCAGGTTGTGCGCAGTGCCAGGTTGCGCACACTGTTCATCTTCTCCAACCAGCATAAAAATGCTTGGTTGAACCCATGAACTTCAAATGACCATAACTTGGTCAAAATAATTCCAAATTAGGAATTTCAAAGGACAAAATAGGGTAGAACGAAATTCTCTACAATATAGAACAACTAGTTTTTGAAAACAAGCAAGTTTGATAGATCAAAACCTCAAAAAACCGAAAATACATCAAACTTAGATCTACAAGAATCCACCCATAAAAATCAAAAACTCTAAGTTCTAAAGAGGCTTATAATCATGTAAAGAAGAGAATGAAACAATAAAACTTGAGATCCATCATGAAGCAAGTTGCACTTGTCTAGGGATCTTGGGTGTAGGTGGAGAGGAGTAAATAAAGAAGATGGAGAAGTTATGAGAAATAAATGGAGGAGAGAGAGGGGTTGACTTATATATTAAGCCCAAACCATCTCAAACCAAACCAAGCCAACATGTTGAACCAAACCAAAATAATCCAAGTCAAGATTAAACCAAGACTAGGCTAAGCAAGACAAGTCTAACTATGATCCACCTGACAAATGTCAGAAATTCGTACACGTATAATAAAAATACGTATAACGAAAAAACGGGAGTGACAACTCTACCCACCTTAAAAGAATTTCGTCCTCGGAATTTAACCAAGAGGCTAGAGATGTCGGGGCAAGCTACACTAACCACAGGCAATCTATGACTAGCAATTAATCAAGCAACCATTCATACAAGCAAGGAGTTAAGAGCATAAGGCATGAGGAAGACATTATACCTCATGAGTCAAACATGTGTGGATATCGCGATCGGATACCATCCTCACGTTCCCAAGTTGACTCACCCAAAGAATGATGACCCCAAGCAACACGGACTAACTCAATAGTCTTGTTCTTGAGTACCTTCTCTCTTCGCTCCAATATGGATACAGGCCTTTTTTCATACGAAAGGTTGGTACCAACAACCAATTCCGAATGGTCAAGGATATGGCTCGGATCCGGGATATACCATCGTAATTGGGATACATGGAATATGTTATGTACCTCACGTAACGACGGTGGGAGAGCGAGACGATAGGACACAACACCTACTCGCACGAGAATGTCAAACAGCCCTATATACCTAGGACTAAGCTTTCTCCGTACGCCGAATCGAATGACGCCACGGGTAGACGAGATCCTAAGGAATACGGGGTCGCCGATAAAAAACTCAAGAGGATGCCGATGAAAATTCGCCCGATGACGCTGACGATCTTGTGCAACTCGAAGATGATCTCTAACTTGTTTGACCACCTCGATAGTCCGAGTAACCATTTTTGGACCAAGCATCTGCCTCTCGCCTACATCGTCCCAGGCTAAAGGTGATATGCACTTTCTGCCATACAGTACCTCAAACGGTCGAAATGCGTGCCAGAATCTACGGTCTCTAAAGTCGTCAAACTATATGTCTACGGATCTGGTTTGAGGAGACGAACCCAACGATATGTCTAAATTTTGGATTCCGATGAGCCGTACACAAAATAACCCATTGAATCTGATCGTAGGGACCGCAAAACGGTAATTCGATCAACAGTCTCAAAATTGGACCAAACTTGGCTCACAGGACCAGAAAAATATTTTGAGTCCAATGGCACAAGTTTCGTTGCGACTTGACGAGTGTACACAAAGTAATTAGGAAATTTCAAAAAAGGCCGATACGACATTCTTCGACGGATACGGGTCAAATTCATCGCGAACACGCGACCAATTCGCATTTTGTCAAAGCCCACACATCCACAAAGTCGATACGCACCTTTCGATGCCTTTGGTTTGTGACGGGGTCATCCGGTTTGTCGGGGCGCACCTCGTATCGAAGTTTATAATGTTTTGAATAACTGATTTCTCTTAGTTTTCGGAAGCGAATAACTAGATGTATATTAGATGAAAAATAAATCTACCAGAAGGGTGTTCATCTCCTATATGTTGTCTGTAACTACCATAAATTGGATTTTTGAAAATCGTTAATATGTAGAGAATTTTGGCCTTCCAATACAGGCTCGAAGCCGCTGTGTTCAGGTGTTGTGGAACCAGTTTTTTGTCAATCTTTCGACGAACTTTTGGAAGAATTGGGTGCATATAAAATCGATCTATTTGATATATCTTGTAGCCCTATATGTTGTTATTTCTAAGAACAACTTGGTTCATGAATTGGTAACACGCTGAAAGAGAAGGGGGGCGACGAATATGCATACCTGGCGGCTGAGTCAGAACGGAGTATGCTCTGTTCTTTACGGGTTTGGGGGTCTTTTCGGCGGTACGACGGTCGGGTACAGCACGCAGACGGCCAGACAGGAGCGCGAGGGTGTCGAGGATTCTCTGGGATCGAGAGTTCGGTTTCACGAGAGGTTCTCTCGTAGAGTTTTCCAAGAAACCCGAAGGAAATTTTCTCGATATATATATATCGATCCTCCCTTTTGATTTATACAAGAATTTAAAGTCAATTTGGAGAGGGATTTGATCTAATCGGAGGAGAATAGGATAGGGATTACAATGGAAAAGATTTGGGAAGATTTGGTTAAGGATTGATTGTTATTCAATTCCAGAGGATTTAAGAAAATTTCCTCTATTTGAGCATGAGACGCTCGGGTTCGGGTGGAAAGAGGATAAACAGTGCCTACGACACTTTTCACAAATGTTTTTTTTTTCTAAAAGCATATACATATATATCCTTATATATATATATATATATATATATATATATATATATATATATATATATATATATATATATATATATATATATATATATATATATACACACACAAATAAATCTAAAAAACCCAATATTATCTATCCATATATTTAGTCTATTTAAATATATGTACATATGCATATAAATTCAATTGGCCATAAAATTAAATAATGATAATATCTAATAATAATTATGATTATTTAATCACAAAAATCACTTTAATAATAATAAAATAATAAAAATTACCCAGTTTAGTGAACTTATACTACACCCTTTATTCGAGTCCAGAAAATTATACAAATATTGACAAACACCTATTTAATAATAAAAATACAATTTTTTGTACAATAATAAAATAATTAGAAAAATATACATCAAGTTCTAAAATAGTTTAAAAAATATTTTTACATACATAAAATATTCCTATATGGCCATCTTTGGTCAACTACATGCCTACAAGAGTTTGGAATTGGTTTGGGTCCAGTTTGGGCTGATTTGGTCCAACCGGGTCATCTAAAATAAATATATTAAATAATAACTAATTAAATGATTTAAATGAGTCATTTCACAACTTGGCCTGGTTTTTCTAGTTTGGACATCACTATGGCTAGACCTCTCATAGTATAACTAATACACTAGTCAAGGCACACTACTATATCTTCTGTGCCACAAATCCTAGCCGTCTTGTGCTCCAAAACTCACTGATGGCTAAGGTCATATTTAATAAAAATTTAATTTAAAACTACTCATAAATTCCATAAAATCATATTTTAGGCAATTAAATAATAAAAAATTCCAAAAATTTAGGGGTTTTACATCCTACCCAACTTATATGAATTTCGTCCTCGAAATAAAAATAACACACGATCTGTGGAAACGAAGTGCAAGACGGAGGAAGAATAGAGCGCGAAAATCGTGTCACGATTTTTTGTGCAAAACGAGGTAAACGGTTGTGTATGTCGCCTTCGTGCGTCCGCATTTTAGCAGGGCACTACGTTGACATACGATCCGAGGGAGTGGAGCAAATCATGGTACTTATAAGGATCGCGGTGGTGGTTTCTAACTAGATAGGATACCCTCGTGTTTCTATATCTATCATGGTTTATATCATAAAATTTCTAAGTTATTCTATGGTCATGGTCATGCAATGGTAAATTTAACTAAGACGTCATACCTGTCTCTATGGCTCCTTGGGTTGGTGGCCCCGCGGTGATCATACTGAAGACTTGTCCCGAGTTTTGGTTGCCCCTAGGATATCCAATAGCTGCTGGCGAACGTGGTGCTCCTCCTCATGGTGCTGGTAATGCTACAACCTGTATCTGCTGTTGTCTAGAAGGACAATCTCGAGCTTGGTGTTGATTTGACCCGTAAACCATATACAATCCTAACTTGCGACGATAATCCCTCTGAAAATGTCCCTTCTTACCGTAATAATGACAGGTGGGTAATTCTCTTACTACTGTAGGGAAGCTCTAGGCTACTGATGTGTCGCGTGTTGTCGTATAGGCCCTGCTGGTGTAGTCTTCGCTGATGTACCGGTCGAAACAGATCGTCGTTGTTGTGCCTTCTTATTTATGGACTCTTGAGTCCTTGCTTCAGCCAATACTGCTGCATGTGAGTCTCGGGACTCGGAACTAATGTGTTGTTGAAGCTCTATGCTCAATCCTCTATGGAATCTCTTGGCCTTCTCCAACTCCGTCGAAAACTAATTCGGGAGCAAAACGACTCAACCGACTGAACTCGGCGTCGTATTCATCAACTGTCATGCTTCCTTGCTCTGGATGTAGGAAGTGGTCATAAATTACGTTCTTGGCAGTATCGAAGAAAAACTTCTTATTGAACAACTCTTTGAATTCCTCCCATGTCTGATTAACTCCTAGCCGTCTCTCCTTTGCGGCCCACCAATCGTAAGCATTTTCTTCTAACCGTAACTTTACTGTCATCATCCACAGGTTTGCAGATAACTCCGAAGCCTTCAAGAGATTTTCTGTCTTAACCATCCAATTGGTAATTCCGATGATGTCTTCAGTGCCTTTGAAGTGTGGAGGATTCATGTTACGGAACCCTTCGATAGTACCCACAGAGGCTTGGGGTGCTCGGGTCAGTGTTGTCTCCAAACTCCTCCTAATAGCCTCGTTCTGCTACATCTGGGACTGTACTAAGCCCTGAAGGATCTGGTATGTAGTAGTCCCACCAGCCTGAGGCATGGACTGCTGTGGGGGCATGTAGGGCATCTAGAGCATAAACTGTGGGACACCCTGAGGCCCGTACTGTGGTGGATATGAGGGATATGGAAGGGGATACTGTGGTAGATATGAGGGAGGATACTGATGTAGATACTGTGGAGGATACTGGGGTAGATATGGTGGTAGATACTGTGGAGGCTGCTGTGGTGGATATGATGGTGGATATTGTGGAGGCTGTTGGGATGGATATGATGGTGGATATTGTAGAGGTTGCTGTGGTGGATATGATGGTAGATATTGTGGAGGCTGCTGGGGTGGATATGATGGTAGATATTATGGAGGCTGCTGGGATGGATATGATGGTGGATATGGATGTGGATATTGAGGTGGATATGATGGTAGAATCTGTGGTAGAAACTGAGGTGGATAGGGTGGCGGGGGTGGCAGGTACTCTTCTTGAGATGCAGGATTTTCGGGGCCTGTCTGTCCCACTTGGGGTGCCGGGGCTTGCTGTTGAGTAGTGGGTGGTGTCATCACAGGCTGCAGTCCGGATGGTGCTGGAGTGGTTGGGGACATGGTTGGGGGTGGCTGATCCGCTGGTCCTTCTGGAGTAGTTGAATCCCCAGCAATAATAGCGAGAAGGGTAGCACGACCACTACGAAGATTCATCATATTGGCACGAAAATAGAGATTACATTAGAACAAGATCAAGCTAGATGCAAGATAAGCAGTCAAACGAGAATCCGAAAATTTTGAAATCAAGGAAGGTGATTAAGCATGTGGATGATATTCCTAAACTCTATTCCTATATGCAGGCTTGCTTGGTATGGTAAAGTAACCAAACAATTTATTTTGACCTGCATGGGCCACCACAAAAATATGTAACACCCCAGTCCCAATATACGTAGGACTAGAAAATACGTACATGCCAGCTGTATGCATATACAAACTACTCCAATATATTGAATCTACGTGTACACACATAAGCTGTAATAAGAGAGCTCCAGCTCATAATAATATATCAAGGTCACAGGCAACATCTGTATCTCATCCATAATGATAAATAAGAGAAATAACAAACCAGATGTCTCAACTCAAAATAAAGAGATATATCTGTCGGGCGAAAACAAATCCACTACCGAGCTACTGAAAGAAATTAATTGAAATGAATATGAAAAAGAGTACCAACTACATAAGTCCATCAACTAAGAATAGAATCAAATAAGCTCCGAAGGCGAGACCTCCTCAGCTGCAAATGGAGACTCTAGTCCAGAACCGTACTCCTCAGGATACTGCTCGTCGTCTATACCTAGAGAGATCACCAGGTCCTCAGAGGGATGTAACAAGATACAGGAAGAACAAGCTAATATATATGAACTGTCAAAATAATAATAATATGCAAGACTCTCCTAGACACCAATATACAAAAGGGAATGCTAACCATCTATTGTGCAATTTAGAGGACAACTTTTATGTGCATAGGTGGGATTTAGGCTACATGTACGTAACTGGCATCCAGTCATCCATATCCGGCCGTAACGTCCAAAACGTCATAGGGTATCTGCAAATATTATCGCCATAGTTCCTTTCGAAAACTATGGTTTACCTGTTTGGCTTCCCATACGCACTAGCGACTGTCCTCCCCTAATATTTCCCACACTGACCAAGTCATGTCCATAACTCGTCCAGTTTTGTAACTGCTTGAGTATCTATACCCTAGTTATAGCAGTTACGATCATCTATCCGTCACACGACTTCTTACATAGAGATGGCCAGTCAATATGCAAGCCGTGCCCCTAGCAACATGTCTCAAATCGTGTAGTATAAGTGTCATGGCCAATGGAGATATAAGGATATCCCACAATAAAAAGGTAGTCTGCTACTAAGTTAACATGCATCAAATAAAATAAAGCAATAAAAAACGACTAATAGAGTCGCTTGCACCCAAGTGTGGCTTGGACGCACAGTTTATACAAATAAACAAAAATATGAAAAAAGTAAATAAATATGGAAAATAATAATATGACAGTAAATATAAAAGGTATACTTGCCTGGTGGTTGGAAGGTGTTTTGACGACGTCCAGTAGATAAAATCGATAAGTAAGAAGAAGCTACAAGAGGAGAAGCTCCGTAAACGTTTTCGGATGCTGAAACAAACATAAAAAATGTTTTCGGTGTAAAAGATATAGCTAGGAAACGCCTGTCTGAAAGTTTAATTCCGAAACATGGGCAAAATCATAATTTCGGGTTAAAACGATGTCCACCATTGGACCCGCTTTGCACCAAAACGCGTGCCAGAACCTACGGTCTCTAAAGTCGTCAAACTATATGTCCACGGATCCGATTTGAGAAGACGAACCCAACAGTATGTCCAATTTTGGATTCCGATGAGCCGTGCACAAAATCACCCGTTGAATCGGATCTTGGGGCCCGCAAAACGATGATCCGGTCAACGGTTCACAATCAGACCAAACTTGGACTTACAGGACCAAAAAAATATTTTGACTCCAATGGCACAAGTTTCATCGCGACTTGACGAGTGTGCACAAAGTAATTGAATTTTTTTGAAAAAGGCCGATACGGCGTTCATCGACGGATACGGGTCAAATTCATCGCGCACACGCGACCAATTCGAATTCTGTCAAAGCTCACACGTCCACAAAATCGATACGCACCTTTCGATGCCTTCGGTTTGCGACAAGGTTGTCCGGTTTGTCGGGGCGCACCTCGTATCGAAGTTTTTAAGGTTTTGAAAAACTGATTTCTCTTAGTTTTCGGAAGCGAATAACTAGATGTATATTGGATGAAAAATAAATCTCCCAGAAGGGTGTTCATCTCCTATATGTTTTCTGCAACTGCCATAAATTGGATTTTTGAAAATCGTTAATACGTGGAGAATTTTGGCCTTCCAAAACAGGCTCAAAGCCGCTGTGTTCAGGTGTTGTGGAACCTGTTTTTCGTCAATCTTTCGACGAACTTTTGGAAGAATTGGGTGCATATAAAATCGATCTATTTGATAGATCTTGTAGCCCTATATGTTGTTCTTACTACGAACAACTTGTTTCACGAATTGGTTACACGCTGAAAAAGAATGGGGGCAACGAATATGCATACCTGGCGGCTGAGTCAGAACGGAGTATGCTCTGTTCTTCACGGGTTTGGGGGTCTTTCCGGCAGCACGATGGTCGTGTGCAGCGCGCAGACGGCCAGGCAAGAGCGCGAGGGTGTCGAGGATGCTCTGGGATCGAGAGTTCGGTTTCACGAGAGGTTCTCTCGTAGAGTTTTCCAAGAAACCCGAAGGAAATTTTCTCGATATATATATATATATATCGATCCTCCCCTTTGATTTATACAAGATTTTAAATTCAATTTGGAGCGGGATTTGATCTAATCGAAGGAGAATAGGATAGGGATTACGATGGAAAAGATTTGGGAAGATTTGGTTAAGGATTGATTGCTATTCAATTCCGAAGGATTTAAGAAAATTTCCTCTGTTTGAGCACGAGACGCTCGGGTTCGGGTGGAAAGAGGATGAACAGTGCCTACGGCACTGTTCACAAATATTTTTTTTCTAAAAGCTTATATATATATATTTATATATATATATATATATATATATATATATATATATATATATATATATATATTTATATATATATATAAAATATATATATATATATATATATATATATATATATATATATATATATATATATATATATATATATATATATATATATATATATATATATATATATATATATACACAAATAAATCTAAAAAAATCCTAATATTATCTATCCATATATTTAGTCTATTTAAATATATGTACATATGCATATAAATTCAATTGGCCATAAATCAAATAATGATAATATCTAATAATAATTATGATTATTTAATCACAAAAATTACTTTAATAATAATAAAAATTACCCAGTTTAGTGAACTTATACTACACCCTTTATTCGAGTCCAAAAAATTGTACAAATATTGACAAATACCTATTTAATAATAAAAATACAAATTTTTTACAATAATAAAATAATTAGAAAAATATACATCAAGTTCTAAAATAGTTTAAGAAATATTTGTACATACATAAAATATGCCTACATGGCCATCATTGGTCAACTACATGCCTACATGAGCTTGGAATTGGTTTGGGTCCAGTTCGGGCTGATTTGGTCCAACCGGGTCATCTAAAATTAATATATTAAATAATAACTAATTAAATGATTTAAATGAGTCATTTCACAACTTGGTCTGGTTTTCCTAGTTCGGACATCACTATGGCTAGACCTCCCCTAGTATAACTAATACACTAGTCAAGGCACACTGCTACATCTTCTGTGCCACAAATCCTAGCCGTCTTGTGCTCCAAAACTCAACGATGTCTAAGGTCATATTTAATAAAAATTTAATTTAAAACTACTCAAAAATTCCATAAAATCATATTTAAGGCAATTAAATAATAATTTTTTTTCCAAAAATTCAGGGGTTTTACAGTTTGATTGGCTAGGGTCGATGTAAGGAGTCCAAAGTGGGCAAATGAAACAGGAATATGATTAGTCATGGTCAAGAATTGTCTAGGAGGGAAATTTGATCTAAGAAAAGTTATTCCTTGAATCCTAATATATATCTTAAGAAAATTGTTTAGAAAATATTCTATATACTATTTAGAAAATATATACTAACTAGATTTTTATTATTCAAAATATGTTAAATAAATACTTAAAATTCTAGAAAATTATTTTAAGGATAAAACCTAAGTATAAATATATCTAGAAGTATAATAGGTATTTAAAACCTTTTTAAGGAAATATTTATTATTTTTTCATGAAATACTTATGTCACGCCCCAGAACCAGAATACTGGAGAGCGGGGGCAGACACAGCCAGCTACGTATATTGAAATGAAAACCACCTCGATATACGGTCACGGCTGTCTAGAAATATGAGGGTTTACTACAAGCCAACAGTCTCTTATGGTCATGAACAAGCCTAATGTCTCAATCACAAGCAAGTAAGTAAGGTCGCAAGATGTATGATCATTAAATATACAATAATAAGGCGTCCCAAATATTACATATTCAGCTGATCATGAAGATAGTCGTACAAAATACGGGGACTAGCAAGAGTTAAGTCATACATGATCAACCCTAGGATTTGTTAATCATGTTTACAGCCCGTAGGCAGACAGTAAATAAAGTGCATCGAGATAACAGGTGCTCGTCGGCTAAACGCCTCAAAAGAATAACTTTACAATAGAGTGAGCGAAACAAAATAGAAAATCCACTCGTAGCCCGGGTTCCTTCTAGTCGCCACCATTGGGCTGGAAGCTTGGTAGATCCTCGGGAGCTGCTCCGAAATCTGGCCACACAAAACCTGCTGGGTCAACCCCAGAAAGAGCAAGTGCCACAAGGGGGCCACGAAATAAGAACAAAAGCCAGCATTCAGCACAAGAAAATCTAATATTAAAACTAGAATTTATGAAAACATGTCAAGATGATATACGACGAGATAACCATGGAACTATTCCGATAACCAGGTTACAACCCGTAAACCAAACAAGGACCGGGGTTGTAACCCTTCATCTGAACAGAACTTGGTTTCCCACCATTTATCGGCAAGATAATAATATAAGAAATCAAGACAGGGAGCAATCTTGTACTGAATCAAGACATGGCTAGACTGGTTATACCTCATTCAATCAATCACGGCCAAGCAGATACTACGGCTTACTACTTTAACTAACTAGGGTTATCACAGACCTAATTACTAACAAGATGCAATGAGATTGTTCCACAGCCACAAGCCCTGCAGACCATCCAGGTTATCCAGGTCGAAATTTAGGGGTTGAATTCAGGTGGGTACATCGCCCGGGGGGAACAAATGTACCCTTAGGTGACTTAGAGGGTGCCACACGCGACGGTGTGCTGGAAATGTGCCCTACTCGACGGCAGGCTACAGATCCCAAGAGCGCCCAGGTAACGGGATTGCCTGTAGCTGTGTCATCTCTTCATGACTACTGTGTTATTCTAGTTATTAACCTTAATCCATTTTAGTAGGAGCTCCTGACCGTGGTACTCAGGAGTCCCATCCTAGACATGATGTAAGACAGGACAAGTGGATTTAACAAGCAAGCAAGAAAGAACCACCTACGGTGTCAAGACAAGTCAAGTAACAGCATTAAAATAAATCATGTCAGGGTACTTGTCAGGAGTGCCCCACGATGGGCCACTATCATGTCAGGTTGGTCATGTCAGCAGTGCACCGTTATGGGTCACTGTCGTGTTATGATAGTTCCTTGTCATACCATGCCATGTACAATAGTCATTCCAAACATATTAAGTAAAATCAAGTTCATGACAAAAGGTGTAGGATATAAAATGGGCGTAAAATATCTAATAAAATATCAATATACATGGCTAATAGAAGAGCCAAGCTTAAAGAAATAAGACCAAAACTCCAAGAGCCAAATAGGTTAAGCAAGGGGTCAGGGGAGCAGCGTACGAAAAGTCACGCACGCTGAGAGAGCTGCGTGGGTGAAAAGTCACGCACGCTACAGAGAGCAGCATGGGTAGAAAGTCACACACGCTCAAGGAGCAGTGTGCGTGAAAAGTCATGCACGCTGAAGGAGCAGTGTGGGTGAAAAGTCACGCACGCTCAAGGAGCAGTGTGCGTGAAAAGTCACGCACGCTGAAGTAGCAGTGTGGGTGAAAAGTCACGCACGCTCAAGGGAACAGTGTGCGTGAAAAGTCACGCACGTTCAAGGAGCAGTGTGGGTGAAAAGTCACGCACGCTCAAGGAGTCACGCTTCCAACAGGAAGCGTACTCAAGTCTGCGTACGCAGCGCTAAAGAGCGCACGCAACTCAGTGTGCGTAAGCTAAACAGCTCTGCACACTGCTCACTGTCTTCTCCAGACAGCAAGAACACCATGGTTGAACCCAAGGCTTCAAAGCATCATAACTTGGCCATCCGAACTCCAAATCCAGATTTCCAAAGTTCCAACTTGGGTAGAATTGAATGCTCTTCCACATGGAAGCATCAAAAACCCTTACAATCCAACTAAAATAGATCAAAACATGCAAAAATCCGAAAATAGGAAGACTTAGATCTAGAACAATGGAGACTCCAAATCACAAAATGCTAAGAACTAATGTTGATCACCATGTCCTAATCTATCAAATGGACAAGTAAAATAGGGTTCTCATGTGGTGGCAAGGTGCACTTGCCTAGGGTTAGGAGAGTTGTGGAGGAAGGAGAAGAAGAAGAAGAAGAAAATTAATGGTGGAAGTTATGAGGAGAGAGAGTGGTAGGTGGGGGTTATAAAGAGGGGGAGTTGTGGTGGGTTGAGGGGTAGCATAGGTTAAGGTGATCCAACTCACATAAAACCGAACCAATCCAATAAAACCAAGCCATGCCAAAAACCCAAAATATGAGAAATACCGAAATTCCCCAAGTTGAGAAAAATAAAAATACATGCCAAAAATTCAGATACGAGTATAAATACGAAATACGAGAAATACGGGAAATGAGGGTGACAACTCTACCCACCTTAAAAGAATTCTGTCCTCGGAATTTAATCAAGGCGCTAGAGATTGCCACGACAAGCTACACTAAGCACAGGCAAGCTACACTAAACAGTCCAATCATACAATCATACAATGCAAGCAAGGAAGGGAAAATGTAAGGCATAAGAAAGACATTATACCTCACGAGTCAAACAGGTAGGGATATCGCGATCGGATGTCGTCCTCACGCTCCCACGTTGACTCACCCAGAGAGTGATGACCCCAAGCAACACGGACTAATTTAATAGTCTTGTTCTTGAGTATCTTTTCCCTCCGGTCCAAAATAGACACGGGCCTCTCCTCATACGAAAGGTTGGTACCAACAACCAATTCCGAATGGTCTAGGATATGGCTCGGGTCCGGAATATACCGTCGTAATTGGGACACATGGAATACATCATGTACCTCACTTAGCGACGGCGGAAGAGCAAGACGATAGGATACATCTCCTACTCGCTCTAGAATATCGAACGGTTCTATATACCTAGGACTAAGCTTTCCCCGTACGCCGAAGCGAATGACGCCGCTGTTAGGCGAGATCCTAAGGAATACATGGTCGCCGACAGCAAATTCTAAGGAACGCCGATGAGCATCGGCCCAATGGCGCTGGCGGTCCTGGGCAACTCGGAGGTGATCTCTGACCTTCCTGAACCGTCTGGGAAATCAACTCGGGTCCGAGCATCTGCCTCTCTCCGACATCGTCCCATGCTAGCGGGGATCTGCACTTCCTGCCATAGAGAGCCTCGAAAGGTGCCATCTGGATACTGGCCTGATAACTGTTGTTGTACGAGAATTCCACCAGGTGCAGATGATTCTCCCATGAACCACCAAAGTCAAGGGTGCAAGATCTCAACATATCTTCAAGAGTCTGGATTGTGCGCTCTGATTGACCATCCGTCTGCGGGTGATAAGCTGAGCTGAACTGAAGACGAGTCCCCAAACTCTTCTGCAAGCTGCGCCAAAAGTGTGATGTGAATCTTGAATCCCTGTCTGAGGTGATGCTGACTGGCACACCGTGAAGCCTGACGATCTGCCTGAGGTACATCTCTGCTAGCTGTGTCGTCGACTGCCCAACTCTGAATAGGAGAAAGTGTGCCACCTTGGTAAGCCTGTCCACAATTACCCAAATAGCATCTCTGCCGGCCGGAGATCTGGGCAATCCGGTCACGAAATCCATGGTTATATGCTCCCATTTCTATTCTGGGATCGGTAAGGGTTGAAGAAGTCCAGCAAGCCTCTGATATTCAGCTTTAACCTGCTGGCAAACCAAACACCGAGAGACAAACCGGGCTATCTTCCTCTTCATGCCATTCCACCAGAAGTGCTGACGAATATCACGGTACATCTTCGTACCACCCGGATGAATAGAATATTGTGAACTGTGGGCCTCTGCCATGACTTTCTGTCTGATATCTCCACTAGGTACACAAAGACGAGTGCCGTGCCGAAGGGTACCGTCTTTATGGATACATAACTCTGGCCTTCTTCCTGCTTCACACTCTGCTCTGAGTCGCTGGATCTTGGAATCTGTTGACTGCGCCACCCGGATTCTCTCAACTATGCTGGACTGAACCTGTAAACTGGCCATCAATGCCACGCTGGTTGGAAGAACCACTTCAATTCCCATCTTCTGAAGATCTGCCAATAATTCTGATTGCGCCGTCAGGAGATAAACTCCGGCTCTCCTGCTCAATGCATCTGCTACGACGTTGGCCTTCTCGGGATGATACTGCAAATCCACATCATAGTCCACCAGTAGCTCGAGCCATCTTCTCTGCCGTATATTAAGGTCCTTCTGGGTGAAAACATACTTCAGGCTCTTATGATCAGTAAAGATCTCCACTCTATCTCCGTACAAGTAGTGTCTCCACAACTTCAAAGCAAACACTACCGCCGCCAATTCCAAGTCGTGGGTCGAATAATTCTTCTTATGATCACGTAGTTGACATGACGTATAAGATATTACCTTCCCATGCTGCATGAAGACACACCCCAATCCTCTGCCTGAAGCGTCGCAATAAACTGTGAATCCTCCGGTCCCATTTGGAAGGGTGAGAATGGGAGCCGTTATCAAACCTCGCTTCAACTTCTCAAATGATTCCTGACACTCTGCTGTCCAAACAAACGGCACATCCTTGCGGGTCAACTGGGTCATCGGCGCTGAAATCCTTGCGAAATCTGAAACGAACCGCCAGTAGTAGCTGGCCAGTCCAAGAAAGCTGCGAACCTCTGCCACTGAGCTGGGTACCGGCCATGACTCGATAGCCACAATCTTCTGGGGATCCACTTCCACTCCTCCTCGGGTAATGATGTGACCCAAGTACGAAATGCGATCGAGCCAGAACTCGCATTTACTGAACTTGGCGTACAACTGATGCTCCCTAAGCGTCTGAAGGACGACTCTGAGATGCTGTTCATGCTCTGCTTCACTCTTGCTGTAGACCAGGATGTCATCTAGGAACACGATCACAAATTGGTCCAAGTAAGGCATGAAAATACGATTCATGAGGTCCATGAATACGGCCGGCGCATTGGTCGCTCCAAAGGGCATAACAAGGAACTCCCAATGTCCATACCTCGATCTGAATGCTGTCTTCGGGATGTCCTGTTCTCTGACTCTGATCTGGTGGTATCCTGACTGCAAGTCGATCTTCGAAAACACTGAAGCCCCTCTGAGCTGATCAAACAAGTCATCTATCCTCGGAAGAGGGTATCTGTTCTTGATTGTCACCGAATTCAAGGTACGATAATCAACACATAGCCTGGACGTACCATCCTTCTTTTTCACAAGAAGCATCGGGGCTCCCCAAGGCGATCCACTTGCACGGATGAATCCCTTGGTCCTCAGTTCTTCAATCATCTTGTACAAAATCTCCAACTCTGAAGGCGCCATCCTGTAGACTCGCTCTGACACTGGTGCTGTCCCGGGAATCAAGTCTATAGTGAACTCAATCTCCCACTTTGGCGGCATCCCTGGAAGCTCCTCTGGAAAGACATCTGGAAACTCTTCAACTATCTGGGGTAACTGCACTGCTGCTACTGCCATCCGCATTGCTGGGGAAGATGGCTCCACTGCGCCTCTGGAAAACGAAAACTCTGGCTAGCCGGGGATACTAAAGACAACTCTGCCAATATGGCAGTCTATCCTAGCATACTGGTTCCTCAACCAATCCATGCCTAGGACTACATCATAGTCTGCCATAGGAAACTCTATGAATCTAGCGGGGAACTCTCTACCGCTAACTACGATCCGACACGAGGAAAACACTCGATCTACTCCCATAAGGCCATTACCAGTAAGTATATTGAGCCTCACTGATAATGACTCAGGCTCCAATCCTATCCGTGTCACGAATCGTGCAGACATGAATGAATGCGATGCACCAGAATCAAATAATACAGACGCTGGAGAGGAGTTGACGAGAATAGTACCTGCCACTACCTCACCTGGTGCAACTTCTTCTTCCATAGCCTTCATCATGGCCTAACCTTGTCCTCTGGCTGCTGGTCCCCTCTGTTGGAAATCTCTCTGCCTATTCTGGGTCTGAGCTTGGGCTTGTGCATACTGCTGGGGGTGTTGCTGCTGGAATGCCTGAGACTGAGGCGGCAAGGGCCTCGAAGACTGATACTGCTGCTGCTGAACTGGTGCTGGGGCCGGTCCTCTCACCGAAGAGCTAGAAGGGTTGGATGCTGATGAACCACCCCTATTCGGGCAAGCCCCTATCCTATGATCTGCTGCTCCACAAGCCAGGCACAATCCCTGCGCCCTACGACAATCCGCCACTACATGGCCTGGCTTCCCGCAATGAGAACATCCCATCGCGGAAGTTTGCTTCTACTTCTGCTGCTGCGGGTACGTCCGGGTCGAATGCTGAACCGACGTTACTGAGGCTGCCCGCCTCGGAGTTCCAATGGTCAATCCCCTAACTGCCGGGGCTGGAGCTGATGATTGGTGCATCTGACTGTGGGACCGCTTCCTACTTCCGGTCCTATCCACGATCCTCTGGGAGGTGTACTCATGCCTCCTAGCTGCTCTCAAGACTGCATCGAATGTCTGGTGCTCGAACTGCTCAACCGCCAACAAGATCTCCAAATACAGCCCCTGCTGGAACCGCTGGACCCTATCAAACTCGGTCGCCACCAAGGTGGGGGCAAACCTACTCAGCTTAGAAAACTCGGTCACATAACCATCGACCGTCCTGCCTCCTTACTTCAAGTTGGTAAATCTGGTCTGCAGGTCGTACCGAGCCATAGCATCAAAGTACTTCGTCTGGAATCTCTCTCTAAACACTGCCCAAGCAATGGGTGCCACTAATCCCATGGCTTGCGCCGCCCACCAATTGCGAGCTAAATCCAACAACTGCAGGCATACTACCGCCACCTTCTCATTCTCAGGTGTCCTGGCTGCTTCCAGAATCACCTCGGTATCCTGAAGCCATGCATCCGCGGCTATCGCATCCTCGCTGCCGTCGAAGAAAGGAGGGTTCAATCGCTTGAAACTGTTGGCCGCCTGGTTCCCTGGATGTCCGCCTCGGGTCAAAGCATCTTGAACTGTCTGGTGCAGGGCGTCGCTTCGACGATCCTGGGAAGCTATCAAGGTTCTGATGAGGACTACTAAGGTACCATCATCTGGCTCTGCGGGCTGGACGGGCCGAACTGGTGACTCTCCTTCCGTAGGCACAACTCTGGAGGCTACACCGGAATGCTGGGCTTGATCTCCAGGTTGCTGCTGGTCCACGGGAGGTGCTCCTCCTCGCTGATCGGCAGGGTCAGGTACAGTGCCGCTGAAGAAGACGACACAGGAAAATAATAAGGAAGGACCAGGACAGATCAACGATACAAGTATGTAATCAGGGCAAGAATTTCAGGGATTTAAAAATACGGGCGAAGATCAAGGGCGAATACTGATTGAGACATCTATCGGTAAACCCCCACATTTCTTGATTGACAAGACCTGCATGGGCCACCACTTAAACCATGTCATGTCCCAGAACCAGAATACTGGAGAGCGGGGGCAGACACAGCCAGCTACGTATATTGAAATGGAAACCACCTCGATATACGGTCACGGCTGTCTAGAAATATGAGGATTTACTACAAGCCAACAGTCTCTTATGGTCATGAACAAGCCTAATGTCTCAATCACAAGCAAGTAAGTAAGGTCGCAAGATGTATGATCATTAAATATACAATAATAAGGCATCCCAAATATTACATATTCAGCTGATCATGAAGCTAGTCGTACAAAATACGGAGACTAGCAAGAGTTAAGTCATACATGATCAACCCTAGGATTTGTTAATCATGTTTACAGCCCGTAGGCAGACAGTAAATAAAGTGCATCGAGCTAACAGGTGCTCGTCGGCTAAACGCCTCAAAAGAATAACTTTACAATAGAGTGAGCGAAACAAAATAGAAAACCCACTCGCAGCTCGGGTTCCTTCTAGTCGCCACCATTGGGCTGGAAGCTTGGTAGATCCTCGGGAGCTGCTCCGAAATCTGGCCACACAAAACCTGCTGGGTCAACCCCAGAAAGAGCAAGTGCCACAAGGGGGCCACGAAATAAGAACAAAAGCCAGCATTCAGCACAAGAAAATCTAATATTAAAACTAGAATTTATGAAAACATGTCAAGATGATATACGACGAGATAACCATGGAACTATTTCGATAACCAGATTACAACCCGTAAACCAAACAAGGACCGGGGTTGTAACCCTTCATCTGAACAGAACTTGGTTTCCCACCATTTATCGGCAAGATAATAATGTAAGAAATCAAGACAGGGAGCAATCTTGTACTGAATCAAGACATGGCTAGACTGGTTATACCTCATTCAATCAATCACGGCCAAGCAGATACTACGGCTTACTACTTTAACTAACTAGGGTTATCACAGACCTAATTACTAACAAGATGCAATGAGATTGTTCCACAGCCACAAGCCCTGCAGACCATCCAGGTTATCCAGGTCGAAATTTAGGGGTTGAATTCAGGTGGGTACATCGCCCGGGGGGAACAAATGTACCCTTAGGTGACTTAGAGGGTGCAACATGCGACGGTGTGCTGGAAATGTGCCCTACTCGACGGCAGGCTACAGATCCCAAGAGCGCCCAGGTAACGGGATTGCCTGTAGCTGTGTCATCTCTTCATGACTACTGTGTTATTCTAGTTATTAACCTTAATCCATTTTAGTAGGAGCTCCTGACCGTGGTACTCAGGAGTCCCATCCTAGACATGATGCAAGACAGGACAAGTGGATTTAACAAGCAAGCAAGAAAGAACCACCCACGGTGTCAAGGCAAGTCAAGTAACAACATTAAAATAAATCATGTCAGGGTGCTTGTTAGGAGTGCGCCACGATGGGCCACTATCATGTCAGGTTGGTCATGTCAGGAGTGCACCATTACGGGTCACTGTCGTGTTATGATAGTTCCTTGTCATACCATGCCATGTACAATAGTCATTCCAAATAGAAGAGCCAAGCTTAAAGAAATAAGACCAAAACTCCAAGAGCCAAATAGGTTAAGCAAGGGGTCAGGGGAGCAGCGTACGAAAAGTCACGCACGCTGAGAGAGCTGCGTGGGTGAAAAGTCACGCACGCTACAGAGAGTAGCGTGGGTGGAAAGTCACGCACGCTCAAGGAGCAGTGTGCGTGAAAAGTCACGCACGCTCAAGGGAACAGTGTGCGTAAAAAGTCACGCACGCTCAAGGAGTAGTGTGGGTGAAAAGTCACGCACGCTCAAGGAGTCACGCTTCCAACAGAAAGCGTACTCAAATCTGCGTACGCAGCGCTAAAGAGCGCGCGCAACTCAGTGTGCGTAAGCTAAACAGCTCTGCACACTGCTCACTGTCTTCTCCAGACAGCAAGAACACCATGGCTGAACCCAAGGCTTCAAAGCATCATAACTTGGCCATCCGAACTCCAAATCCAGATTTCTAAAGTTCCAACTTGGGTAGAATTGAATGCTCTTCCACATGGAAGCATCAAAAACCCTTAAAATCCAACTAAAATAGATCAAATCATGCAAAAATCCGAAAATAGGAAGACTTAGATCTAGAACAATGGAGACTCCAAATCACAAAATGCCAAGAACTAATGTTGATCACCATGTCCTAATCTATCAAATGGACAAGTAAAATAGGGTTCTCATGTGGTGGCAAGGTGCACTTGCCTAGGGTTAGGAGAGTTGTGGAGGAAGGAGAAGAAGAAGAAGGAAATTAATGGTGGAAGTTATGAGGAGAGAGAGTGGTAGGTGGGAGTTATAAAGAGGGGGAGTTGTGGTGGGTTGAGGGGTAGCATAGGTTAAGGTGATCCAACTCACATAAAACCGAACCAACCCAATAAAACCAAGCCATGCCAAAATCCCAAAATATGAGAAATACCGAAATTTCCCAAGTTGAGAAAAATAAAAATACATGCCAAAATCCAGATACGAGTATAAATACGAAATACGGAAAATACGAAAAATGAGGGTGACAACTTAAAAACTATATCTTAATAGTTAAACGATTATAATTAATACAATCTGTTAAATACTTGAAAACTTGAAAAACTTGGTTTTAGGCAAAAGCCAATTTTGTCAAATATGGTTTTAGGTAAATACTTTAGAAATCTAGAAATATCATTTTATATCGAAACTATAATTTAGAAAGAAAAATATTATATTAATATAGTTAAGGTCAATAAGCTATATTTAAAATACCAGAAAATAATATAATATTTACTTTAGGATTTCTAAATACAATTTGAAAATCATTGTAGCCATAACTATATTTAAATACCACAAAAATTATGTCACAATATATTTTAAGCTAAAACAATACTTTAATCTGATAGAAAAATATACTACCATATTTTGAACTCTAAAATAAAAGTAGGCTCAAGCCTATTAATATCTTTTCTTACCCAAATAATTTTGAAACATATTTTATAACTTAATCATAAATAACATTAACTATACTAGTAATAATACATAATGATTTAATACAATACATACACATATACTATAATAAAATACTAACTATTTTACAATTAGAATAATACTAATGCTATACTTATACTAATGCGGTCAGAAGAGTTGAAATGAAATAAACTTCATTACTGCGGATAGTAGAGTTGAAATATTACTTTCGAACAGAGGTGAATAACAAATGGAAAGAGAGAGATAGAAGGGGGTGGTAAGAAACTCACAGAGAGAGGGAAAATTAGAGAGTAAGAGAGAGAGAGAGAGAGAGAGAGAGAGAGAGAGAGAGAGAGAGAGCTTGCTCTCCGCGAGTGGGGCTCCGGCTCACCGGCCGGAGTGGCTTGGCGGAGGGCTCACCGGCTCGGCGCTAGGCTGCGCTTGGGAAGTGCCGGTGAGCGCGGTCGACACGAGGATACTCTGGTCGGTCTCGTGGCAGTCTTTGCAGCGAAAACTCCGACGCGGACGGCCCGCGGCAGTCTGGTGATGGGTCGGGGTATCCGAAAAAAGTTAAGGTTATTTTCCCTTTATTTTTTCTTTTTCTGGGGTGGCAGAGGTTTGGGGGTTGGCAGTGGTCCTGTGGTTGTTGTAGGCGATTATAAGGAGTTGGGAAAAAGTGGTGGCAGAGGTGTTGGCTGTGAACTACGGGTGCGGCAGATGGCCGAAGAATCACGGGAAGAAGGTGGAGACGGTTGTGGTCTGTTGTGGTGATAGCGGCGGTGAGGGTGCTATGGTGGTGACGATGGTGCGACCGGTGGGGATTCTGGCACGTTGGAGCTCCCCACGGTAGCGAGACACGGACCGTGGCATAATCCGTGGTTCCTAGTGATGGCAGTGATAGGTGGAGGGGTCTGGTGTTCAGCGGAGAGGGATTTTACTGGTGGTTGGGATGCCCGGGCTGGGGGATGATGGTGATGGTAGTTTTGGCTGGATCTGTGTTAGGTAGTTAGGATAGGTCGCTGGGTATTAGTGGTGGAGTTGATGGAGGCTGTAGTCGGAGTCGGGGAGGAGTGCGACACTAGCGGAGAAGGAGTATGGTGGAGGTGGTGATATTGCTGGCGGAAGGGAGAGATCGGCCAGGGACGTGTTGGGTTTGGGTTGGGTTTCAGATTTGATTGTACGTGTCCGGGGTTGTCAAACACAAGAGAGAAATATATGTAAATGTAATAGAGAATATATGGAAGGGAAGGATACAGACATGGTACACGATTTTTTTTTTTTTTTTTTTTGAAATCACACGCACACACACAATTGGGGGGCTCGAACCTTGCCGGCCCTTCCGGATGTCCGCTCTAATACCACTAGGCTAGAGAGCTCGGACGACATGGTACACGATTGGTTATGGAATTTGCTGGGTTGTAAGGAAGGGTATAGATAGGAGCTCTCCTTATATAGGAGGTTAACTCCTAGATCGATAAGGATTGAATTCCTAGTAGATAACCTTCTACCTTTAATTTAAATCAAAATAAATATTTAAAACAAATCCAATCTAATCACTAATATTTAAAATCTATATTCGATAATATCAATTAGTTTAAATCTTAATCAAGTATTTGGTTAATTACTAAAATATTTCAAAATAACATTTAATTTAATCGTATAAATTCAAATCAATATTATTAATTTCTATCAAAATAATCTAGAGCATATTATTATAAGTCAAATCTAGCAATTTGAATATAACGATATAATCAAGATAATTTCAAATATATTTTTATTAATTAAAATCTTATTTGAAAATAAATGAAAAACTCCTTTTTATTATTCAAAAATATATATAACCTTTAAACTATTTTAAAAACCAACTTTTGATAAAAATCCAAAGTAATATCAAAACATCTTTCATAATTCCAATAATATAATTTTATAAATTTTTTATTAAAACAAATTAGTACTTTAAATTTAAACTAGAGTTTGATAACATAATTATCACAAAATACCTTTCACAAAATTTCGACAAAAAATACCTTTAAACACAATAAAATAATTTTTTTGAAAATTATGAAATTTTTGGGAAGATGAGTTACACATATATACACAGCAATACATATGCAACAATCTCCCTCAAAAGGTTAAGTTCCAAAGTAACAGCAGGAAAGAAAATAAGAGAATAATAAGAGAATTTCTGGGCAGCATATACTATGCATAGATAAGATAGACTACAGCCTTGAATCTCACTTAGTGTTTTGTCTTTATCTGAAGAAATACTTGATGGACTACGCCTTGAATCAGACTTCTTGAACTAGATTCGAAAAATAACACACATAGTACGCTAGAGGTTCTTGTGTCTATCGGGTGGCACATTAGATTGGTCATGCGCGCTTTTCTATATTCATGAGCGTTGTCTAGGATCGCCTTGTCCTATAGTCATGATCTTCACGACTCTCATATAGGTAAGTCCTCAAGAGTTTGTGATAGAAATCAACCCTGCATATCATGCTTGGACTTAGACTTATTAAGAGTTAGAACTCACCCTAACCATATCACACCGGAACACTATCACCATAGGGATGGGATATCCATGTACACATTGTACAACCTCTTGGCATTTATTTTAAGATAATTTAATCTCAGGGCCAGTTTTCCATAATAGTCACCTAAGTGTAACTTGTTTCTACTTATTGAACCGGCTTCTTAGAATCTCTAATCAGACTCGGTTGGATTGGCACTGCTAGTGACTAATTTATGGGCTTCACCCATCTCTTCGATGATTCTCTGATCAACGTCCTACACAGACCCTTCGTCAAGTGGTCTGTAAGGTTATTTTCTGACTTTATATAGTCAAGAACTACATATTTCCCTAATAGGCTCTTTATCGACTTGAAGTGCAGCTGTAGGTGCCTGTTCATCTTAGCATTCACAGAATCATGCTTTAGTAGTTCTATAACAGATTTATTATCATAGTTTATAGAAATTGCAGGAACATGACTAACAAAAATAAGTATATGCATAATAAGATTTCTAAGCCATTCGGCTTCTGTACAAGTAGGGTTCAAAGCTATCATTTCATAGTCCATTATACTCCTAGCAATGATAGTTTATTTATATGATCCCCTGGATAAAATTGCATAAAATAATAAACCAAAACCAACAAGGACCGATAGCAATTACGGTCGAAAGTGTTTTCTCAAAAATTAGAATTTGTATATTTTTCGACATTCAAAAATTCGAAGTTTTGAAAAAAAAATAAAAAATTCAAGAATTGGTTAACGGAGGTTACAAATCTACCCTCCTTAAAGAAATTTCGTCCTCAAAATTTAAAGGTTGATAGGGGAATCAAAATACGATAGGAAGTTAGGTAATATCTTAGACACGATTAAAGAACGATGACTTGGCACGATCAAGAAAATAAACTTCAAATTGACTTAGGCACGACTAGTGATTTGTCATGATCGAAAGCCTAATGAGCATGATTAATTAGGTCATGAAATATGATCTGAGTTCGAACGTGATTTAGAATTTAGAAATGATCTAGGTTTTGGTACGATTCAAGATTTGACTACAACACCAAAACTTGGGTATACTTTAGGAATGGAACACTAAGCACGGTATCTATAGAATCGAATTTATGACAGGAGCAGAAATTGGTTCAGACATAACCAAAGTCTAGATTCCGGCACGACTAATCAATCATATAGTTGTGACCGAATATCAAGGTTGTTTTAGGCACAATGGAAAAATTATTTCTGATATGGTCACTCAATTTTATGACAAGTTCATAATCAAATCGGGTAGTCGTGATCAAGGACAAAACTTCAAGCACGATCCAGAGGCAAAATTGGTACGTATAGTCATGATCGTTAGAATCACGACCATGGGATTCATAGTCGTCTAGTCATGCCAGGTCATCTAGGCATGACTAATCACAAGGAGTTCAGATATAATCAGGAAGTAAATCATGGTCAGAAAAGTATTTGGGTACCAGTGTTAAAATCCGAACATGATCATAATCGTTAGTTCGACACGATCGAAGATAAAGTCAGTCTAACCTTGGTCAAATAGTATTTAGATATGATGAAGAGTATGGTAGTAGCGTAGGCATAACCTAACATCAATTTTTGGTACGATCAAGAATAGTATGAAGCTTAATCGCGATTGGAACAAGATTTAGTCATTTTCAAGAATAAATCAGGGTTTTATGCACGAGTGGTATTGGTATCGAAGTTGATTACGATCAAAATTAAAATATTGACACGATGAAAAATAGGGCTAATCAATATTTGAATTTAGGTTCGAAAAATTTGAAATCGAGATTTTTGAGTACGAGCAACATATTGATAGAGATCCAGGTCACGATTGAATTTAAATCAATTAAGTACGATCAAGGATCAAGACTATTGGTACGATAAAAGGGTACTATTCAAAGAAAAATCAAAATCAAAAGTTCAAAGAACGAATGTCAATAGCATTGAAATCCGATCGCAATATATAGTAAGAATATTTAGTCTCGATACAATCTAAGTTGATCAATTCTGGGTAATCAAGATTTGGGCAATATGGAGGACAAGGTCATCGAAGTCTGAGCACGAGCATACAAGAATGGAGATTCAGGTAACAATTAATTTTAATTCAATTGAGTACGACCCAAGATATTAATATGATTAGAAAAGGTGATCACAGTCTATTGGTCGTGATCAAGGAAGCTAGGATTCAATGATATTGAAAACTTTTAAAGGTTGATTCAATTATATGGAATAAGTCAAATTCCTCCTTTTGATAGGAAAACAGGAGGCAAGATTTCGTAGGGAAGTCAAGTTATTCATCTGTCTCTGATTTTATTAAGTTCATCTGGTTATAATTTGCCAATCACATCTTCATCTCACAAGTTCTGATATAAAAATTCAACCTTTATATGCCTACCACCAAGATTTTATAACCTTCAGTCATCTAAGCCTTTACCATGATCACCATAGACAAAATTCTAAATTCTAAAATATTTCCCATGAAGCATACCCCTCTTATTTAGGAATCAACACTTATTCATTTAATCAAATTCCAAATTCTTTCACCTCGTCCTAATTTAGATTTGAAACCTCTAAATCCAGTTTATGAAATCCTTGAACTTGTTTAAATCAAATCTCGTATTTACTCAACTCTAATACCACTATGTCATACAAAATTTATTCTTATTTATAAATCAACCTTCATATTTTCTTCAACGTTCACCTTCAAATATTATCCTTTTTGAATTCTACAATTTTCCTCCAATCATCTAAAAATAATTCCTATAACTTAAAATCATTGTGTTCTCTCTGTCTCTAGTCATTTCTTAAAGTTCCTTATTCAATTTCGTATCATCATTGCATATAGTTAAAATCTCTTCTCTATTACTAAATTCCTAAATTTAGCATCATAGCCTTAAAGTATTTCGTCTCAAGAATCAATAACCAAAATTTATCCAAGTTCTCGAAACTAAGTTGACCTTGAATATCATCATCAGTTTTTGAAATACATCTATGAATTATTCATACCCAAAATATTTCTCTAAGTATTGTTGTTCCTAAATTGATAATATAAATCTCTTGATTTCATCCTCAATTTCAGTCGCATCTCTATCCCAACCTATATCAAGGTCCATCACATTATACCCCTAGCAAGATTATTACAAGATAACAAATCAAGTCTTTTTCGAGTTAGATGATTTACGTCACTTCCTCAATATTTCTCAGGTAAAATGATATAAAGATTCAAGGGTTTCAAAGTATAGTTGACCGAATTAGATATGAGACAGGGGATTGATGTAATCAGGAAAGTTATATAAGACAAAGAAGATGGTAATAAAATATTGGTAGGAAGAGAAATGATAATAGAATCTGTTCTGCTTATCTGTTTAAAAGAAGGAACCATTTTGAAACCAGAACTATAATATCAAATCCAGGATAAGGTCTAGCAAAAATCATCGATTCATTGTATTATGAAGAAATTTATAGCAAGAAGTTACACAAAGGTTTATAATAACAGCTAAAGCTACTCCTACTCCTATTCTTAAGTTAAATAATGAGAAGCAAAACAAAAGAAACAAAAATTTGAAGGACTGAAACAAAAGTAGAGAAATCATGTTCAAAAATATTTAAGGTACAATCTGATAATCATATACGTCTATCCAAAATCATGGTACTCTAAATCCTCGTCATACTAGTAAGCAAGGCTACGATAATCACAGAGTCCTCGATTAAGGCACATACCTCTAGAATCATGATATTTAAAATTTTTGCGATGCCGCTAGCTTGGCTGCGAAAACCTTAAATTCCCACACCCGAGAAATATATCCAAAATCAGACTATATGTCCTCACCATGCTGGCTAATATGACTGTAGAAGACTAGATTCCATAACTGAGATGACCTAGCCCATATAATTTTATCTTGACAAAAAAATTAAATCAACAATAGATACCAAAAATCAAATTCATTAACTAACCGAGAAAGGTAAATATAAAATATTATAATCAAATTTTGAGATATTTTATAATGAGATTCTCAAGGGTCATCCCAGGAATCTCTCAAGGAATCCTAACTGTGATTGAGTACCTTCAAAATACATCATAATACTACTGCAGGCTGTTGTGATACTCTAGTTCGAATACCACTACTCAAACTCGACCTGCATGGGCCACCACTAAAAATGTGTCACGACCCGCACCCAAGAGTAAAAGCACGAGAAGTGAGTACGTCCAGCCTACGCCGCAGTGTCGGCTGTAGAACGCTGTCCTAGGTCAATCCACTAACAATATATGGTACTTGTACAGTATATACACTCCGAATGGAGGTGCCATAAAAAATACAGTCTCAATCACATCTAAGGTAGAATACGATAAAAGATAGATAAATAAAACTGAAATCCATAAGAGATACAGCAGATAGAAGTCCAAGTGTCTAAGATATCACAAATCCGAAAAACCTCTCAAATCTCAAATACAGTAATCCATAAAGTAAATACAACTCAAGACAACTGAAAATAAAATAAGAAAAACTCTAGCTATCTACTCCAACCTCTACTGTGTCTCCTCTAGGCTAGCAGGTAACCTCCAAGCTATCTATAAAATTTATCAACAGGTCCAGTCAGAACGGAAGCGAGCACAGTACATCTCACGCAGTTCATAACATGACAGGATATATAAATATGCAATAGAGTAAGATACATGAAACGCTGAAAATATACATGAGTAAAAGAGAAGACTGTAATAAAATATCTACTATAAGTAAAGAGCTACAGTGAACTAGTGATTTAGAGTACAAGCTAGACATGTGAACGGCTTGATAATAAACATGAGAGGTCGTACATGGCTACACTACTTTAGAAATTGTCCACATGACTATTTATACTCTTTCGTACCCCAATCAATACACAAGGATCCGTTCAAGTTATGTTATTGTATATGATTTCACATGGGGGCCCATAAATGGGTGCACATGAAAGTAAACATGGGGGCTCCGTGAACATGAGAGTACATGAATCACGAGAGTGCATATGAATGGTGAAAGCACAAGAATATATGATGAAAGTGAAACGCACATGACATGATGTATCTGATGCTCCCGAGGGGGATAACATCTCATGAAGGGATCCATATAGTATCAATCCATGTTAACAACGTGACAGTATCAAGTAAAGTAATCTAGAACGTAAATGTAAATCCTATCAAGTATGAAACCGTCAGAGAATGTACTCGCCTCGATTTGGTTGGAGTCGACGTGAGCGATACGAGGTAGGTACAATGCTATGCTCCACAAGATGGTCCCAAACGATGGCATGGGCAGTCCCAATGAGTCCAAAATAGTCCAAATAGCCTAGTTTGGTATATAAAAGTCTAAAATCAGGGTTTGGTATGATAATCAAATCAAGAATATGAAACGACTTTAATAGTCGCGATTATGAATAAAATATATAACTAAATATATATAAGAAAATTTGGAAATTATTTTATAATGTCAATATATATCATAAGTATGCCATATTCAGATAATAGTTGAAAATTGAAAACTAGTAGTCCAATAAATATTTTGGAAATTATAGGAATAGTATTTTAGGTCAACATCTCCCTTGAAATATAATGTAATATACATATGGTCAAAACATCTTATGAAAAATATATCTAAATACTCACATAGAGTGAAAACCCATATAAAATGACTTGCTAATTAATCATTTATTCATAAAATTTTACTAGCTAAAAATATTAATAATGTCCAAAGATATCTACTAGCCAAATTATTGATTAACAAGATATTAACTAAAATAGTAATTACAATACTAATTAAATTACGCTTAATATCTATATGTAACCTAATTATGAAAATCAGTCCAAATCTTGTATTTATATGAATCTACATAATTTATTAAAATAGTGGGCCTAAGCCGTAGAGGAGGCAGCCCAATTAACCTTAAAAACATGTTAAGATTAACCACTCAAAACTCTAAATTACCACTTAACAACTAATCATTAATAATAATAAAATTAATATCTCATTAATGACTGCAAGGCTGCTGTCACAACTTCACTCCCAACCAAACTAAACGAATTAGAAGAGAAGGGTCTCAAATATTGCTTATTTGAAACTATTCCCAAATAAAACCTGGTTCGAGTAAGTGGAAGAGCTGCAGCTACCTAAAATGAAGGAAAGAGAGGGTCTGCTCTCTAATCCCTTAGAAAAACAAAATAATAATAATAAAATTAACCAATACCACATTATTTATGGCAACAATGGGGGTTCAAAAGTCCCATTCAGTCATTCCATTAGAGAAGGGAAAAGCTTTCCTTGAAGAAAGAGAGAAGCGTCGCTCACTGAGATGGGGGCTCCGGCGGCACGAAGCGGAAAGCTAATGCTACTCGCCGATCCAAGCGATGGGGACTTGGGCGACGCGCGTGAAACGGGCGGGATCGGCGGCACGTACGGCGGCACCGGAGGCCGGAAGCCAAATGTCGGTCGCGATGGAGCAGCGCTATGAGGAGCGAGAGAAGCCGGGGGTTCGGATCTGGTCGGGGCGCCAGATCTGGTGGTCTTGGTGAGGCTGCGGCTTGGACGGAGGGTCGGGGGCGGGGTCGCACGACGATCTGAGCGAAAGGGGTTCACGCGGAGGGACGACGGACGCCAAAGCTAGGGCGTGGAACTGGGCAGTAGGTCGATGATGGTGGCGAGTCGGGTATGGATCTCTCTTCCTCTCTATCTCTCTAATGGTTGCGACTTGAGGAGAGGTCAATTTAGCCGGAGTACGACGGAGGGTCGGTGGCGGTTGATAATGTTGGTGGTGGTGTTTGTGAACGGGATGGCGGTTCTGGTGAACAGGGGGTGGTACTGGTCGGCTGTGGCCGAGGGGACGGCCGGGTGGCATGTCAGAGTTGGGGCTGTAGCTGGAAAGTCGGCCACAGGGGTGGCGGTGGAAATGTTCCAGCAATGGCCGAGGAGAGGGTCGAGTTTGTCGGAAAGGAAATGGTGATTGTGGCCGTGGCGGCTGTGGTGGCGTGGTGATGGCGAGGATGATGGCTGGTGGTGACGACGATTGGTGATTGTCGGGGTGGTCGGGTCGGAAACCTGGGAAGAGTCTGGCAGCAAAAGGAGGATGGCGGCTGGAATCAAACCTAGGGATTTGTGTAAGGAAATTTTTAGGGTTTTGGGATGTGTGTCTATTTATAAGGGAGTGGGAAAAGCCTAAACCAAATTGTATATGTAATAGAAAATTAGGAAATTTGTGAAAACTAACATACTAACCACTAACTGCTAATCCTAATATTATCACCATCTGTTGATTAATTAGTACTACATAAATATTAGCTATAAATTAATTGATTAATTACTAGTTACTAGTAATTAACAAATGGGCTAATTACAATTTAGCCAAGATTTCTAATTACTAAATTAATACTAATTTATTCACTATTTATTTATATATATAATAACCATTTATTTAGTAAATAAATATATTTTGAAATTTCGAAATTCAATAAACATTTCTCCATATAGAATAATATTTAAAACTTATTGATTCTAAGGAATGGACAGAAAAATTTTAATATGATAAAAATTGCATAAAATAATAAACCAAAACCAACAAGAATCGATAGCAATTACGGTCGAAAGTGTTTTCTCAAAAATTAGAATTTGCACGTTTTTTGAGATTCAAAAAATTCGGAGTTTTGAAAAAATACAAAATTCAAGGATTGGTTAACGGAGGTTACAACCAGGGTTTCTTCTAGTATTCACTATCTGGCAAGAAGGCTGGAAGATCCACAGGAGCTGCTCCGAAATCTGGCCATACAAAACCAGCTGGGTCTGACCCCAGAAAGAGCAAGTGCCACAAGGGAGGCTTCACTTGAAAACTAAAACCAGCATGTTAGAACATAAACAAGAATAATAACAAGAAGACATGAAATGTAAATAAGGCAACAAATGACGAGAGGACGGGGACTATTTTGGAAGCCAGGTTATAATTCGTGAACCAAACAAGGATCGGGGTTGTAACCCTTCGCCTGAACAGAACCTGGTATATAACCATTTATCACTAAGAGTAAAGCGTAAACAAGCAAGTCCTGAGATAGCCATGTACTGGATCTAGACAAGACTAGAGAGGATTGGACTCCATCCAACATTCACGGCCAAGCAAAGAGTACGGCTTAATACTTTAACTAACTAGGGTTATCACAAGCCTAGTTACTAGCAAGATGCAATGAGATGTTCCTGCAGTCACAAGCCCTGCAGCTATCCAGGTTATCCAGGCGAGGTTCATGTCAAGAGTTATCAAGAGTTATTAGGTGACTTGGATTGCAACACATGACAGTATGCATAGTACTTGTTTTAAGAAGTTTTCCACACGACAGTGGGCTGGAAATGTGCAATACTCGTCGGCAAGCTACAAGTCCATCAGGTGTGGTCGGGATAACGGGATCGCTTGTAACCAAAAACATCTCTATATATGAGCTACTTTGATCAATCTAGTGATTAACCTAGTCAGATTAGTATGAATCCTTAACGTGGTAACCAGGGATGCAAGTCCTAGACATGATGCGAGATGAGACTGGTAGCTTATACAAGCACATTCAAAAACAATCACCCATGGTGTCAAGACGGGTTATTACTCCGCATGTCAAGATAGTCATCGCAACAGCATTCAAGATTACATGTCAGGTTTACTTGTCAAGAGTGCGCCACAATGGGCCACTATCATGTCATTATCATGCCAAGGTTGCTTGTCAAGAGTGCGCCACGATGGGCCACTATCAGGTTAGAGTTACTTGTTACTGGTTAAGAGTGTGCCACGATGGGCCACTATCATGTTAAGTCACATTATCAAGTCGTGTTCATGGCTAAGTTAAGACAAGTTATGCCCAAGATTCATAATCATCAAATTAGGTAGTCACAAGTTAGGCTGAGTACAAGATGTAAGCAATTTAAAACATAAAATAATATAATAATAATAGAATATGCAAGGGACAAGGGCATGGGGGCCAAGGAAGCATGCGGCCAAGGCATGCGGTCCGCAGGGCTAAGGCGGCCAAGAGATCATACGGTCTGCGGGACTCATACGGTCCGTAGGTCCAAGGCGGCCAAGAGATCATGCAGCCAGACTGCTCATCTTCTCCAAAAATCCGAGAATGATGGCCATGGAATTCATGAACTTCAAACTTGCATAACTCGACCAAAATAAAATGAAATCTAACTTTTCAAAGGTCAAATTTGGGTAAAATAAAATTCTCTACCACATGGAACAACTAGATTTTAAAAACAAAAAAGTTTGATAGATCAAAACCAAGGAAACCGAAAATGACATGAACTTAGATCTACAAGAAAATATCCACCAAATTGAAAAATGCCAAGTTCTAAAGTATCATAGAATCATGTAAGAAAGACAATAAAACAAATAGAATTAGGTTCTTCCATGAAGCAAGTTGCACTTGCCTAGGGTTTCTTGGTAGGTGGAGAGAGTTATGAGGAAGAAGAAGTAATAACGAGTAAAGGAAGAGAGAGAAAGTAGTTGGGGGTTTATAAAGAGTGGGGATGGTTCAACATGTGGAACCAACCATCAAAATAAACCAAATCAAGCCATCCAAAGTAAGTCAAGTTGGACCAAACAAACCCAAGGTCAACCCTAGTCAAGATACATCAAGGCAAGCCATAAAGAAATACAAAAATACAGTAAATAATATACGGATCAAAATCCGTATATGTACACTAGAAATATGTATAACGAAAAATGGGAGTGACAACTCTACACACCTTAAGAAAATTTTGTTCTCGTAATTTAATCAAGAGGCTAGAAATGTCGGGGCAAGCTATACTAAAGCACAAGCAATCTACGACTATCAACCAATCAAGCAATCATTAAAGCAAGCAAGGAATTTAAAAGTATAAGGCATAAGGAAGACATTATACCTTATGAGTCAAATATGTGTGGATATCGTGATCGAATATCATCCTCACGTTCCTATGTTGACTCACCCAAAGAGTGGTGTCCCCAAGCAATACGGACTAAACTAATAGTCTTGTTCTTGAGTACCTTCTCTCTTTGGTCCAATATGGATACGGGCCTTTCCTCATACGAAAGTTTGGTACCAATAACCAATTTTGAATGATCAAAGACATGGTTCAGATCCGGGATATACCGTCGTAATTGGGAAATATGGAACACGTCATGTACCTCGGAAGAGCTAGACGATAGGACACATCATCTACTCGCTCAAAGATATCGAACGACCCTATATACCTAGGACTAAGCTTTCCCTGCACGTCGAATCGAATGACGCCACGGGTAGACGAGATCCTGAGGAATACGTGGTCACCGATAGAAAACTCAAGAGGACGTCGATAAGAATCGGCCCAATGGTGCTGGCGATCTTGGGAAAATCGAAGATGATCTCTAACTTGACTGACCACCTCGATAGTCTGTATAACCATCTATGGACCAAGCATCTGCCTCTCGCCCATATCGTCCCAGGAAAAAGGAGATCTGTACTTCCTGCCATATAGTGCCTCGAAGGGTACCATCTGGATGTTAGCCTGGAAACCGTTGTTGTAAGAAAATTCTACTAGGTGCATGTGATCTTCCCACGAACCACCGAAGTCCAGCGTACAAGATCACAACATATCTTCAAGAGTCTGAATCATGCGTTCTGACTGACCATCTGTCTGCGGATGATAAGCTGAACTAAACTTGAGACGAGTCCCGAAACTCTTGTGAAGACTCTGCCAAAAGTGTGATGTATACCTTAAATTTCTGTTTGATACGATAATAATGGGCACTCTATACAATCTGACTATCTTTCTGAGGTACATCTCGGCTAGCTGCTCCATCGACTGACTAACCCTAAATGGAAGAAAATGAGCTACCTTCGTGAGACGAATAACGATAACCCATATAGCATCTCTCCCAGCTAGTGATCTAGGTAACCTAGTTACAAAATCCATGGTGATATGCTCCCACTTCCACTCCGGGATCGGTAAAGGTTGAAAAAGTTCGGCTGGTCTCCGATGTTCAACTTTAACTTGTTGGCAAACCAAACAACGAGAGACAAACTGGGCTATCTTCCTCTTCATGCCATTCCACCAAAAATACTGACGAATGTCTCGATATATCTTCGTGCCACCAGGATAAATTAAATATTGTGAACTGTGAGCCTCTTCCATGATCTCCTGTCTGATATCACCACTGGATACACCAAGACGCCTCCCATGTCGGAGTGTACCATCTTCATAAATACATAACTCTTCCTACTTCGCACTCTACCCTAAGTCGCTGAAGCTTAGAATCTGTTCCCTGAGCTGCCCTGATCCTTTCTACTATACTGGACTGCACTTACATGCTGGCCATCAGTGCTACATTAGTGGGGAGAACTACCTCAATCTCTATCTTCTGAAGATCGGCTAATAATTCTGGTTGCACTGTTAGAAAATAAACTCCGGCTCTCCTACTCAACGTATCTGCAACTACGTTGACCTTCCCACGATGATACTGCAGGTTGATGTCATAATCCACAAGTAGCTCTAGCCATCTTTGCTGACATATATTGAGATCCTTCTGGGTAAATACATACTTCAGACTCTTATGGTCGGTGAAGATCTCCACTCGATCTTCATATAAATAATACCTCCAAAGCTTCAATACAAAAACTACTACTGCTAACTCCAAGTCATGGGTAGGATAATTCCTCTTATGGTCACAAAGCTGGCGTGACGCATAAGCGACTACCTTACCATGCTGCATCAAGACGCATCCCAATCCTTTGTCGGAAGCGTCATAATAAACTAAAAATCCTCCAGTCCTATCTGGAAGAGTGAGAATGGGAGCCGTCATCAATCTCTGCTTCAACTTCTTAAAAAAACTCTGGCACTCTACTGTCCAAGCAAACTGCACATCCTTGGGGGTCAACTGCATCATAGGTGCTGAAACTCGGGAAAAATCTGATACGAAATGCCAATAATAACCGACCAATCGAAGGAAACTACGAACTTTTGCGACAGTGCTGGGAACTGGCCATCTCTCTACAACCACTATCTTCTGGGGGTCAACTTCCACTCCACCTCTGGTGATGATATGACCTAAGTACGAGATGCGATCCAGCCAAAACTCGTACTTACTGAACTTCGCATACAACTGGTGCTCTCTGAGAATCTGAAGGACTACTCTGAGATGCTTCTCATGCTCTGCTTCATTCTTGCTATAGACTAAGATATCGTCTATGGACACGATCACAAACTGATCTAAGTAAGGTATGAAGATACAATTCATGAGGTCCATGAATACCGTTGGCGCATTGGTCGCTCCAAAGGACATAACAAGGAACTCCCAATGTCCATATCTAGATCTGAACGCCGTCTTCGGGATATCTTGCTCTCTGACTCTGATCTGATGGTATCCTGACCGCAAGTCAATCTTCCAGAATACTGTCGCTCCCTTGAGTTGATCAAATAAATCATCTATCCTTGGTAGAGGATATCTATTCTTGATTGTTACTGAGTTGAAGGTACATTAATCAACCCATAATCTCGATATACCATCCTTCTTTTTCACAAGAAGCATCGGGGCTCTCCAAGGTGATCCACTAGCACGAATGAATCCCTTGGTTCTAAGTTCTTCAATCATCATGTATAAAATTTCCAACTCTGAAGGTGTTATCCTGTAGACTCTCTCTGATACTGGTACCGTCCCGGGAATCAAAGCAATAATGAACTTTATCTCTCTCCCTCTGGCGGCATACCTGGAAGCTCTCTAGGGAACACGTCTGGAAACTCTTCAACGACTCTGGGAAACTGAACTGCCTCTTCTACTGCCATTCGCAAGACTGGGGAAGAATGTTTTACTTCGCCCCTAGAGAATGAAAACTCTTCTATGCCAGGGATGCCAAAAATAATCATGCCAACATGGCAGTATATTCTTGTGTATTGCTTCCTTAACCAATCCATTCCTAGGACCACATCATAGTCAGCTATCGAAAATTCTATCAATCTAGCGGGAAACTCTCTACCGCTAACTACGATTCTACACGAGAAAAAGACTCTATCTACTCCCACAAGACCGTTACTAGTAAGTATATTGAGCCTTACTGATAATAACTCGGGTGCCAGTCCTATTCGTGTTGTGAATTGTGCAGACATAAATGAATGCGATGCACCCGAATCAAATAAAACTGATGCTGGAAAAGAGTTGACGAGAATGGTACCTGCCACCACCTTACCTGAAGCTAACTCTTCCTTTATGGTATGAACCATAGCCTGACCTTGCCCTCTGGGTGCTGGTCCCCTCTGATGGAAACCTCTCTGTCGATTCTGTATCTGAGCTTGGGTTTGGGCATACTGCTTGGGTATCTGCTGCTGGAATGCTTGTGCCTGAGGCGACAATAGCCTCGAAGGCTGGTACTGCTGTTGTTGCTGTACTGGTACTGGTGCTGGGGCTGGTCCCCTAACCGAGGGACTAGTTAGGGTTGAGGATGAGGTACTAGCTCTATTTGGGCAGGACCCTATCATGTGGTCCGGTGCCCCATAAGCTAAGCACAATCCCTGTGCTCTGTGATAATCTGAAATAATGTGTCCTGGCTTCCCACAATGAGTGCAGCCCATTGCGGAAGGCTGTCTTTTTTTCTGTTGCTGAGGGTACGTCGGTATTGAATGCTGAACCGACGTAACTGAATTCACCCTTTGGGGAACTCCAATCGACCAAGCCCTAATTGTCGGGGCTAGTGCCGAGGACAGACTTATCTGCCTATTGGACCTCTTCCTGCGTCCGATTCGGTCCACGATCCTCTGCGAGGTATACTCGTGCCTCCTAGCTTCCCTCAAGACAACATCAAAAGTCTGATGCTCGAACTGCTCCACTGCTAGAATGATCCCTAGGTGGAGGCCCTGCTGGAACCGCTAGGCTCGGTCCAATTTGGTCGCCACCAAGGTGGGAGCAAACCGACCCAGTCTCGAAAACTCGGTCGCATAACCATCAACTGTCCTGCTCATCTTCTTCAAATTGGTGAATCTCGTTTGCAGATCATATTGAGCCACTGCATCAATGTACTTAATCTGAAACTTGTCACTGAATATCGCCCATGGGACAGGCGACGCCAATTCAACTGCTAACATCTCCCACCAGGTGCGGGCTAAGTAAAATAGCTGTAGACGTACTGCAGTCACCTTCTCTTCCTCTGGAGTCTTGGCTGATTCTAAGATAATCTTGATGTCCTGAGCCAGGCATCAGCAGTAATCGCGTCCTCGCTACCGTCAAAGAAGGGAGGGTTCAGGCACTTAAAATTGTTGGCTGTACTATTACCTTGATAACCAACTCTGCCCATGGCTGTCTGTACTGTCTGGTACAGGACATCACCTCGACGATCCTGCGATGGAAGTAACTCCCTGATAAGTCCAAACAAGGTTCCATTACCAGGCTCTACAGGTTGGACTGGCTGAACTGGAGGCTCTGGGTCATCAGAGTGCATGGCTCGAGATGTTGTTCCCGAGTGCTAGACTTGGTCTTCTTATTGCTGCTGGGGTACTGGTTGAGCTCCTTCCGGCTGATCGGTAGGAACAATTCCACTGAAGCAGTGACATGGGGAACAATAAGGAAGGACCAAGATAGATCAAGGATTTTAAACATGTTATCAGGTCAAGATTTCAGGAGATTCAGAAGCCGTGAGTAGAGATCAAAGGCGAGTGCTGATTGAGACATCTATTGGTAAAAATCTCATATATCTTGATTTACAAGACCTGCATGGGCTACCATTTAAACTATGTCACGCCCCAGAACCAAAATACTGGAGAGCGGGGGACAGACACAACCAGCTATGTATATAGACGTGTGATCCACCTCGACATACGGTCATGGCTGTCTAGATGCATGAGGGTTTATTTACAAGCCATCAGTCTCTTATAGTCAAGAACAAGCCTAGTGTCTCAATCTCAAGCAAGTAAGTACATGTCATAAGATAGTAGATCATCAGACATATAGTAGTAAGTCGTCCCATACTTTTTATATACAGATGATCATGAAGCTAGTCGTACAAAATACGAAGACTAGCAAGAGTTTCAGTCATATATGATCAACCCTAGGATTTTTCAATCATGTTACAGCCCTTAGGCAGACAAGAAATATAAATATTCAATACGAGCTAACACTTGCTCGACGGCTAAATGCCTCAAAAGAATAATTTTACAATAGAGCGGGAGAGCAAATAAAAACCACTCGTTACTAAGGTTTCTTCTAGTATTCACCATCTGACAGGAAGGCTGGGAGATCCTTGGGAGCTGCTCCGAAATCTGGCCATACAAAACTAGCTGGGTCTGACCCCAGAAAGAGCAAGTGCCATAAGGGAGGCTTCACTTAAAAACTAAAACCAGCATGTCAGAATATAAACAAAAATAATAACAAGAAGACATGAAATGTAAATAAGACAACAAATGACGAGAGGACGGGGACTATTCTGGAAGCCAGATTACAATCCGTAAACCAAACAAGGACCTGGTTTGTAACCCTTCGCCTGAACAAAACCTGGTCTCTAACCATTTATCACTAAGAGTAAAGCGTAAACAAGCAAGTCCTGAGATAGCCATGTACTGGATCTAGAGAAGAATAGACAGGATTGGACTCCAGCCAACATTCACGGCCAAACAAAAAGTACGGCTTGTTACTTTAACTAACTAGGATTATCACAAGCCTAGTTACTAGCAAGATGCAATAAGATGTTCATACAGTCACAAGCCCTGCAGCTATCAAGGTTATCCAGGCGAGGTTCATGTCAAGAGTTATCAAGAGTTAGTAGGTGATTTGGAGTGACAGTGTGCGTAGTACTTGTTTCAAGAAGTGTCCCATATGACAATGGGCTGGAAATGTGCCCTACTCATCGGCAGGCTACAAGTCCATCAGATGTGGCCGGGATAACGGGATCGTCTGTAACCGAAAAGATCTCTCTATATGAGCTACTTTGATCAATCTAGTCATTAACCTAGTCAGATTCAGTATGAATCCCTGACCGTGGTAACCAAGGATGCAAGTCCTAGACATGATGCGAGACGAGACTGGTAGCTTATACAAGCACATTCAAGGACAATCACCCACGGTGTCAAAACGGGTTATTACTCAACATGTCAAGATAGCCGTCGTAATAACATTCAAGTTTATATGTCAGGTTTACTTGTCTAGAGTGCGTCACGACGGGCCACTATCATGTCATTATCATGCCAAGGTTGCTTGTCAAGTGTGCGCCACGACGGGCCACTATCAGGTTAGAGTTACTTGTTATTGGTTAACCAAATAAGGACCGGGGTTGTAACCCTTCGCCTGGACATAACCTGGTCTCTAACCATTTATCACCAAGAGTAAAGCGTAAACAAGCAAGTCCTGAGATAGCTATGTACTAGATCTAGACAAGACTAGACAGGTGTGGACACACACAAAAAAGAAGAAGAAATGTTGTCTTTTCTTAATGGCACAAGGCACCACAAATTAAGTACGCCTGAGAGATCCTGTACTGAGGATCCCCGAGTAGCTTAGGATGAAGATATATACATGAATTAAATAAATAAATAATTTCAAAAATCAAAAATATACATGAATTAAATTTTTATGTACCTCAATGCAATTAGAATATTTACGAAAATATAGTTTTTCGAAATACTACTTATATTTATAAAGTAAATTAGCTTTTTTATGATAAATAATCAAAATAAAGTTTGGACAAAATTCGTGCAACGTACCTCGTAGCAAACTATTTACCTTATACTATTTTCAGAAATTTTACTTATTTTTCTATATAAAACAAATCTTTTAATAAAATATTTATGTATATAAAATACCAGCTCGTAAATAGGAACTCGTACATGACGTGGTACAAACTCGAAAAAAAATCAATACAAATTTTTATTTAAAAAAATCATAGTGAAAAATTAGGGGGTTTACATCCTACCCAACTTAAAAAAATTTCGTCCTCGAAATTAAGAATAAGTAGGGGGTGAGAAGGTACAAGGGGGTATCGATAAGGAAGCACCATCAACTCATTGGGCGAGACAAGGAAACGACGTTTAATAAAAACATGCATTAGAGTCGTGATTTCGATAATGGCGAAGATAATCATGGATTAACGCAAGAAGGAAAATGGTTAAGATAACGCGCAATAAAGAATAGTATGAGTTCAAGAAATATAAAATAAATTAGAGACCTTAAAGTTATGGTCTCTTGAGTGTAGGTTGAGGGCACGATTAAGAGAATGAAATAGATTCACTTAAATTAAGCGATTAGAGGGTCTTGATAGGGCCGAGTAGTTTAGGATGAAGATATAGCAACATCGAGTGAGAATGGTCATAATCGATAGGGATGCTAGAGGAAGTTCTAGTATAATGCCTTCGTCCTTCTAAAATAGGTGAAGGCGAAAGCAATATAGAGTTCGAAGGAGGCGTTATCGAATACGAATACGTGGTTCAAAGGCGACCGAATAATTCAAAAGGAGTTGCCAAGGCAGTCGCGGATGGGACTCTAGAGGGCAAGTTTAGCTATGTCCCATCCACGTAGAACAATAGATAAAAGCGAACCAAAGTGCACTAGGTTGATCAGGCCATCATGCACCGGTTCTGAGTAGACAATACATTAGTAGAGGCCTCCAATAACATATGTCATGAACAAGCTTGATAAAGAGTTGAGCTTGCAAAAACTAGGCTACATTAGCATCATTAGTCTAGATAGTAAAAATATAGGCATGAGATTAAGATTGAAATAAAGAACAAATATGAATAGTCTAAGAGTCATAAGAATCTAAGTCTTATTTATTCCTATACCATCATTCTACGGTTTATTGACCAAGGCTTGGTTGACTCAAATGGGTTAAATTCCTCTAGTCTCTATGGTCTAGATAATACTTTTTATATTCTCTTAATGGTCAAGGGTGTGTCAGGTCGTGGGGTATTCTACCCAACTTAAAGAATTAAGCTAAGGGTGTTTGAGACATCTAACTAGTAGGGTCAATCTCTAGCAAGCAGGATGATAAGAATAATGATAGGAGGAATCAAACAAGATGCAATCGATGAGTCGGTCGAATATAGAATCGAGGAAAGAGGTCAAGTATGTGGATGAGATCCTAGACTTCTAATCCTATTCGCAGGCTTGCTTGTTACGGTAAAGTAACCAAATAATTTATCTTGACCTGTATGGGCCACCACAAAAACATGTAACACCCCAGTCCCAAAATACGTAGGACTAGGAACGTAGACATGCCAGCTGTATTCATACGAAGTACATAGGCCTCGTATGGATACATAAGCTGTAAAATGCAGTAGGACCATAACTAATCTCATCCACATAAAATAAAAGAATAGAAGGTATCATATAATCAACTATAAAATTGTCATTTGGTACATGTAGTTAGGCGGAGACAAATTCACTACCAACTATGAAAAGAAATACATAACCAAAAGTAAGATTTTGGCGAGCGAAGCGAAGACGATCCAAATGCAATCATCCTCGAAGAAATAGCGATGATCACGGCTAGAGCTAGAACACCTGCGAAAGACAATAGCACACACCAGGCGAGATAACCAGGTCCTCAGAGGGACGTAACAAGACACATAATATCATGCCATATAAACTGAATAAATATTGCTCAAATAAATAAGGGATACTTGCAATAGGGTACCTAACCGTACAATAGTGAATATGCAATAAAGAACAAACCTTTGACGCATGGGCTGGATCAAGAATATCAGGAATTAGGACCGTATCTCCCACTGAAGATATCCGACAATCAAGTACCGTACCTCCTGTTTTCCATAAAGAAATTCTCTTTATTTGTTGTATTTCTGGGAAAATTACAACTGTAGGAATCCGATCTAGAAGACGATCGCTTTATCCCTTAGACTATGCGAAGAAGAAAAGCTCTCAAAATTTTGACAGTAGATATCAATGTATCTGTACAATGAATGAGAAAAAGAACTCTATTTATAGAGTCAAAACAGTAACTGAAAAGATAACTACCTCACCACTGGTGCACTTGAAAAGTCACGCAGACTCTAAATACACGCAGGGTTAGTGAGTAGTTACTGGACGTGGCCCGTAACTGTTGGACACATGGCATCAGTGCATGGGTCGTGTGCAAGTTACTGGGCACGCGAGAGAGAGAGATCGATGGCATGGCTGCCACGTACTCCAGTTGAAATGAAATCCACGCTGACTTGCTGAAGGCAAAAATCCACGCAGATTCGTTGACGTAGACTCGTTGAGGACGAAATCCATGCAAGCTTTGAAGAAGAATACTTCAGAATTCACGCAGGCTTTGAGAAGAATAACTCAAAAGTCACGCAATGTTTTGAGGAAGGAGAAGGTTCAGAATCCACGCAAACCGCCAGCTGTCTTGATTTGGCACGCTTCGTCTGACACAAAATCTCTGACATTGATTATATTGTCAGCCGCATTAAATAAAGACAAGACCCAAAGTCACGCCAACTTGGTGAAGAGTGAGTCTTGCTAAGGAAGATTTCGAAAATCACGTAAAAGACGGCTGTGATCTCTCGAGTTCTGTGCATACGTGGCATACGAGGAGACGTTTCTCGACTGTTGTGTTGTCAGTCATTATGATTCTGACGTATGGCTGAGCTGTCTCTGCGTGACTTCTAAAGGAGATGGCCAGGCAGAACTTAGCGTATCTTTTGTGCTGCTTCTCGGATCACTCTGCGTGACTTGTTCTGATCAACTCAGCATGACTTCATTTTTGAGGCCTACAAAACTCCCTTCAAAGTTTTTGAAAAATGATAAAATATTTTCGAAATACTTTGAAATAGAGATGATGAAATGAGTTAAAGTCACGCTGAGATGACTCCAAAATTTTTCGAAAGTCGAAAAGACTTCGAAGTTCTTTGAAAACATCCAAATGAACTTATTAAATGTCATAATGACTCTTCGTTCTCCGAGACTGATTGCGTCTAATTTATGGTGGAATATGAACTGTCGACGAGATCTGTTATATAAACAGGAAGAGATTCTCAGTTTTGACATTCATCTCTCGAAAATATGACCCCAAAGGAAGCAGCCGAAGAGGAAGCACGCAAGTTGGGCTTTTGTTCCCATGGTGACCCCACTTTTGGGGGCAAAGAACCCGAACCTGTCGTCATCGAGCTCAAGGACGACTCCACGCAGTTAGCCAAGAATCTCTTGAGCTACTTTGGATTGGATGGCTCGTCTTCTTCTGATGGGCGGAGCCTTATGGAGAAGCGTGAAATGCTCGAGACTCTGTTGCATCGCCTGGGAGTTAAGAGCGTAGAGGAGTTAGGCATCAAACTTAGCTGCTCTAGAAAATAGAGCGTAACTTTCTACGCTTTTGTTGCACTTTTCTGTTTTGTCTTTTTGTAAGGCCATCAGTGCTTGTTTAAAGAATGAAGTACAACTTTTGTGTTTGATCTGCGTGCCTTTTAATGAAGAATATTAATTAGCACACTTTGACTGTTTCCAATGTTGCACTGTCTCCCGAAGTATACGTGACACTCATTCCACAATTTACGAGCGCTATTTATGCGGATCTTTTCCAAGAATAGACCTGCACTTGACCCTTTAAATAGATGGATGAACTCCATGCAAACTCATCTTCCCATTCTTCTTCCTCTCTTCTGAGAATGAATTTTCTGTGAGAAAAAAATGGGAAAGCCATGTTGTCTGATGTCAGATCTCTGTGCACGCTACCAGACATGGGTCTGTCAATCCTTAGCAGCAAACTCAGCGATAAGTTCAATATACACGCATCAAATTTTTTGTTTGCTAAAAACAAATTCATCTTCCTGAAATGAACAGAATGCATCTGTCTTTGCTTGGCCAATTTCTGTTGGCTGATTTTTCCTTACTGTTTCTTGCAGAATTTTGGCTGAAAACCTTCTTCAGAACTGGCATTGGTGATGTGAATGCTGTGGAGAATGTTCTTCTGACACCCACATCAGGGAGCTCATACGCCTTTGACGCGTAAATTAGACAACTCAGAACTCTTCATGAGATAGAAGGGTCTTCCTTAGATGGTAGGAAGAGCCTTTATACACGAGAGTTGGACGCTGAGTTGATCAGAACAAGTCACGCAGAGTGATCCGAGAAGCAGCACAAAAGATACGCTAAGTTCTGCCTGGCCATCTCCTTTAGAAGTCACGCAGAGACAGCTCAGCCATACGTCAGAATCATAATGATTGACAACACAACAGTCGAGAAACGTCTCCTCGTATGCCACGTATGCACAGAACTCGAGAGATCACAGCCGTCTTTTGCGTAATTTTCGAAATCTTCCTTAGCAAGACTCACGCTTCACCAAGTTGGCGTGACTTTGGGTCTTGTCTTCATTTAATGCGACTGACAATATAATCAATGTCAGAGATTTTGTGTCAGACGAAGCGTGCCAAATCAAGACAGCTGGCGGTTTGCGTGGATTCTGAACCTTCTCCTTCCTCAAAACATTGCGTGACTTTTGAGTAATTCTTCTCAAAGCCTGCGTGAATTCTGAAGTATTCTTCTTCAAAGCTTGCGTGGATTTCGCCTTCAACGAGTCTGCGTCAACAAATCTGTGTGGATTTTTGCCTTCAGCAAGTCAGCGTGGATTTCATTTCAACTGGAGTACGTGGCAGCCATGCCACCGATCTCTCTCTCGCGTGCCCAGTAACTTGCACATGACCCATGAACTGATGCCATGTGTCCAACAGTTACGGGCTACGTCCAGTAACTACTCACTAACCCTGCGTGTATTTAGAGTCTGCGTGACTTTTCAAGTGCACCAGTGGTGAGGTAGTTATCTTTTCAGTTACTGTTTTGACTCTATAAATAGAGTTCTTTTTCTCATTCATTGTACAGATACATTGATATCTACTGTCAAAATTTTGAGAGCTTTTCTTCTTCGCATAGTCCAAGGGATAAAGCGATCATCTTCTAGATCGGATTCCTACAGTTGTAATTTTTCCAGAAACACAACAAATAAAGAGAATTTCTTTATGGAAAACAAATTGGCGACTCTGCTGGGGAAAACTATCTCCTCTTCTGAGATGGTAACAACTCAATGCGATACTTCGTCAATCGGCTCGACGAAGAAGGTGATGACGATCAAATTCGATCAACTCGCCTATGAAGAAATGCAGCGGGCTAAGGGTGGCAAGCCCACTCCAGCCTCCATCATCGCTGCCAAGTCGAAGGGACACTCCGTCTATGTCCCTAAGAATCAGTTGGCAGTCAATGGTGAAGTCTCTGCCACAGTGTCTGCTCCTAACACTGGCAAGAGCTCTACTGCAAGCACACACACTCTTGTGCACTCGAAGATGACAGCAATCAAAGATCACGCTAACAGTACTGGCTCCTTAGCCAAATCTGTTCCAGTGTGTATCTCCAAAGTTGAAAGTCACGCTGACAGTACTGGCTCCTTAGCCAAATCTGTTCCAGCGTGCAAATTCAACTCTAAAAGTCACGCTGACAGTACTGGCTCCTTAGCCAAATCTGTTCCAGCGTGCAAATTCAACTCTAAAAGTCACGCTGACAGTACTGGCTCCTTAGCCAAATCTGTTCCAGCGTGCAAATTCAACTCTAAAAGTCACGCTGATAGTACTAGCTCCTTAGCCAAATCTGTTCCAGCGTACAAATTCAACTCTAAAAGTCACGCTGACAGTACTGGCTCCTTAGCCAAATCTGTTCCAGTGTGCAATCCCATATTCAACAGTCACGCTGACAGTACTGGTTCCTTAGCCAAATCTGTTCTAGCGTGTAATTCTAAAATCAAAAGTCACGCTAACAGTACTGGTTCTTTAGCCAAATCTGCTTCAGCGTGTATTTCATTAGAGAAGAATAGCTCCTTAGTTATCTTCTTCTTCTTCACCGAGTTCTACTAGAACTGGGGGTGGTCTTCCACACAAAGTCCCTTCGAAAAGGAATAACTCTTTAGTTGTTTCTTCTGCTCCTGTAGTTTTTACTTCAGGAACAGCTTTGACTGATACTTTTGTTAGTCAAAGGAAAGGAGATGGTCTTTTGACTACTCTTCCTTTTGGACATTCTATGTCTCAAAATCTGAATGAGTCTAAGAAGAAATATTCCTTAATATCTTCTCCTATGACTTCTTCAAATTGGGCATAGAATCTGTCCATTAAAGAGGGTCTGTTACCAACTCCTAATCAAAGGAGTGGTTCAACTCTTCCTTCTCTGCAAATATCCAGATCAATGGAAGGAAAACTCCATGTTTCCAAAACCAATGTGTTACCTTCCATTGATTTAAGAACAAAACTCAGCACTTCTGGTGTTAAGAAACCATACCAATTGGATATGAAGATAAAAGATCCAGATGCAGAGTATGCAAGAAATTATATGGCTCACATTAATCACTCTTTGTATAATCAAGAGCTATCAAGACCCAAGAACAGGAAGTATACTCCTCAATCTTCACAAACAGATTTACGGGAATATCTTCAACAGAAGAGAAGGAGTAATTCTATATCAAAGGAATATGCTGAATGTGACTTCTATCCAAGAGTCATAATTCGGTACAGATGTCAATCAACTGTTCAAGACCATGATGATCATGAATGTGACTTCCAGCCAAGAGTCACAATGCAATGCAGATGTCAAAATAAACGACAGTCTGTCTTCAATAGGATTCAGTATGAACCTATGCCTGATGAAGATGAGCCTTTGTTTGCCTCTGTCAACATGACTTCTCGGGACACCGGGGGTAGAGTTGATAGTCCAGATGGAGTATATAGAAACACCAGAGCAAGAGTCCTGGCTTCTAGTCAAAGAAATTTGATCCCTGAAATTGATTCTGAATTTCTTAGAAAATCTAACTTCCCACCTCTTCCTACTGGGGGTAATTCTCCTGTAGTTGACTTTGATGCACGAAGCAATGATTCAGAGCATACAACATCTACTAGTTCATCAATAATCCCTCATACAGTCACGACTTACATGGTTGATGGGAATACTGATGAACCTTCTTCTTCCTTGACTCCTCAAGATCAAAGAATTGCTTCTTTGGAACAGCAAATGAAGTCTATGACTGACACAATGAAGTCGATGTATGAACTCATGACAGCTCAGTTGCAAAATCGACAGACTGTATCAGATGCCATACCAGTTGATACTGATATAAGTCCAGTACAAGTTCCTCCAGCAGTACAATCCAATACTCCTGGACCAGCTCAACCAAATCCTAGTCTCTATGGAGCTGGGGGTAGTGCTTACAATGCTGTTCCTCCTCCCAACTATTCTCTACAAGCCACAACTCCACAATCTTCGGGAGTTGTCTCTGAAGAATTGAAGAATCTCAAAACTCAATTCGAGGCATTCAAACAGAAGGATGGTTTACAAAGGTTAGGCATCAAGCAGCCTTATCCGATAGAATGGAAGCAAGTATCATATCCTCCTAAATACAAGCCTCCTACTATCTCATTCTATGATGGAACCACTTCTCCAAGTCAGTTTATTAATCACTTTGAAGTGATGACTGATCAACTGCAACCAAGTGATGCCCTCCTTACTCGAGTATTTATTGGATGTCTCAAGGGAACGACTTATGAATGGTATAGGAGTCTCCCAGATGGGAGTATTACCTCATTTGCTGGTTTCAAACAGATGTTTCTTGAAAGGTTCTATGAAGGGCTTAATGACATGACTATGTCTGCTCTTATTAGAATCAAGCAGAAAAATAATGAATCTACAGAGGAATACATTGAACGGTTTCGAAGAGAAGCTCTGAAGATGCCTCTTGGAACTCCTGATGCTGTCACCATTGACACGTGCAAATCAAACTTATTGCCAATCATCAGTATGTGGACAGGGTCCACTCAATTTCAAGATTGGCCTTCCTTCATAGTCAGTGCCAAAGCTGCAGAAATCAGTGCTGAAACCTTCAAAGGTTTAGGAGTGCAGATGACTCCTAAAGAAACAGGACAAGGTGGTAACAATAAAAATAATGCTCGCAAAGGAAAAGAAACTCTTGAAGTTAATCTTCAGAGCAAAGATACATCAAATGTTCAGACTCCTGCCTCTACAACTCAACAATCAAGAACACCTCGCCCCAAAGAAGAATATTCTTTTGACGACGACGATGTCCTTGGTATCTTTGAATGTCTGCTGAAAGGTAATAAAATACAATTACCAGAGATCAAGAAACCTGATGAAGCTGGTAAGACAGATCATCCTAAATACTGTCCATATCACAGAATGCTGGGTCATACAATTCGTACATGTTATGTACTGAAAGGAAAGATCCAAGAAATGATTAAATCTGGAGCTATCTCTCTTACTCCAAAAGAGAAGACCGTCACCTCCAACGTCGTCTCTATACAATTTGGAGATTTCCTTCCTCAACTTCTTGAAAGTGGGATTGTTCCTATTCCCAAGGCAACTCTTGACATAGTGAATCTTCCTCCTCCACAGTCTGAAGGATTGGTGCCAATCACTTTGGAAACAGGGGAAATTATGTGGATCCATCCTGATCTAGTGGCAGATTTTGAATCGCCTTCTCCTCAAAAGATTTCTTCTCATAAATCCAAAAAGGCTGGAAAGATCAAGTCATGTCATATGACTTCTCTTGGGTCTACCTCTGACACAGAGCCAAAAGACAAAGAAGAAGCACTTGTTAGTGCTACTCGAACGGGGAAACCTTACCTAAAGGATTATTCTAAAAATCCTGAAGATCCTACTGATATCCCTTCAGATGCTAAAGATGCTCCTAATGTTCCTCCTGAAGAAGAATCATCCACTGAACCTGTTCCTCCCAAGCCTACGGCTCTGGAGATAGGCATACAACAGGCTCGGTTTGATAAGCCAATCAAGAAGTCTTCTCCTTTTGGACTTCAGAAGCCTTACAACTTCGACATTTTGGCTCAACTTGCTAATACTCCAGCTAGAATGTCCCTTTTTGAACTTCTACGTCTTTCTAAAGAAACTCGGGAGACTTTAAGTGAAGCACTTCTACAAGCTGACTCTTGTCTTGTACAATTGAAAAAGCCAGATGCGGAACCTGCCACTTGCTTACATTGCAACAGTGTACTGGAGATTATCCCAAATATCACCTTTACGCAAGATGACATGCTACTGAAGGATAATCGACATGACCGACCTCTCTACTACACTGGTTATATTGATACGATGAAGATAGATCGTATCCTCATTGACCCAGGGTCTGCTATAAGCATAATGCCGAAGAGTCTGTTGGATGAACTAAACATCCCTCTTCATAAGCTCTCCAAGACGGTTACTACTATCTTGGGATTCAATCAAACCGAAGTGAGCCTTTGGAAAAGATTCATCTGAAGCTTCAGATAGGCGATTTCAGATCTAAAGTCACTTTCTATGTGATCGAGATCGCGGGATCCTATAATCTTCTTCTGGGAAGGCCCTTTCTTCATAAAAATAATGTGGTGCCCTCTACTCTTCATCGATGTTTTAAATACATTGATAGCAATGGAAGAGTACAAAAAGAAGTTGCTGATATAAATCCCTTCCATGGGGTTGAAGCTTATTTCAATGATTCCCGAATGTACAAAGAAGAGTATACAAGGATCATACAAGCTATGGAGAAAGAAGATGCACAAAGTGAGACTTTAATAATCCCTGTTAAAGGTCGAACTACTCAGCAACAATCTCCTAAATCCTCTGGAGAAGATTCTTTCATCATTCCAGTGAGTGGACGGATCTCTCCGTTACCTCAGTCATCTACTCAAAATACACTGATCATTCCTGTCAGTGGGCGTACTACAGTTCCTGTATCTTCACAAGATACTCTGCTAATTCCAGTTGGAGGGCGGATTATTCTTCCATCTCAAACTTCAAGGGAGCTCACCTCTTCTTAGCCATTTGTTATCGATCTTAATCGAAACAAAGCTTCTTTTTCTTTTCCCCCTTTAGTCATTGACTTGGCTAAAATCTCTAAGGCTCAGCCTTCTCCCAATGTAAATATTGCTGCTTTTACATTTAATGAAAAGTCTCCACCTTTGCAGTACGTTGATGTGTGTAATTATGTTCATAGTTATTTACATCTGTTAGATGACTTGAACACAATAACCATAGGAGTTGTACAGACTGTTCATACAGATGTATCTCTAGAACCTGTACAATCTTCATACTTTCTAGTTCCCAGCAGAAAGCCAGGAGACATTCCAATATTCTTCTACAAAGGGCCTCAAAATCCTTCTGATCTTGAAGATGATGACAAAAATGATGATACTGGAAGATTACAACTACGTCGTTATAGTCAGCAATCTAGAGACATCATCAAAAATATGGGCTATGACTTCAGGACTGGCCTCAATAATGGAAAAGGAAGAAAAATACCTGTTCGGATTCCTCCTTTGAAATATGGAAGGACGAAATGCGGATTGGGTTATACTGCTCCTACTCCTTTTATCAATATTATCCATAAAGATCCCGAGTCTGACGAAGATAAGAGATCTGATTCTTCTAGTACTACTTCTTGGGATTCGGATACGAGTATCGGTGACTTCTATTGCAACCTTCTGTCTTCCAATATGGTTTCTATTGACCATTCTGAAGAAAGTGATGAAGACGAAGAAGAGTTTGAAATCTCACATGAATCAGAACAGTGGGCCCAAAGATTAGATAATCAATGGGAGTTTTGTTTCGAGCAAAAAGAACCTCCGACTGAAGATAAACTTGTTCAAATAGATGTTGGTGAAGAGGGATCTCCCAAACCAATATTCATCAGTGAAAGTTTTTCAAAAACTGATAAGAAAGACATGATCAAACTCATTCGTGATTACATCGATGTCTTTGCTTGGAGTTATGAAGATATGCCAGGGCTTGATCCTCAAATTGCAACTCACAAGCTCAATATCTTGCCGAATGCAAAACCGGTCAAACAACAACAGCGACGATTTCGTTCAGACATCATGGATGCAATTGAAGCTGAAGTCAATAAACTCATTACCTCTGGGTTTATTAGAGAGGAACAACATCCCGATTGGGTGGCTAATATTGTTCCTGTTCTTAAAAATACTGGCAAGATCAGAGTATGCATAGACTTTCGCGATCTCAATGCGGCATGTCCTAAAGACGAATTCCCTCTACCAATCACTGATGTCATGGTTGATAATACCTGTGGATTTGAACGAATGTCATTCATGGACGAGTATTCTGGGTACAATCAGATCAAAATGTTTCCAGAGGACGAGAAGCACACTTCTTTCAGAACGCCGATTGGTACATACTGTTATACAGTTATGCCATTCGGTCTCAAGAATGCAGGAGCAACTTATCAACGAGCTATGAGCACTATATTCCGTGAACATTTGCGAAAAACAGTCGAATGCTATGTTGATGATATTGCAGTCAAAAGTCGACAAAAGGAGGATCATATCCAAGATTTGAAGACTATATTTGATCTAATGCGTAAGCATCAATTAAAGATGAACCCTACTAAGTCCTTCTTAGGCGTCTCTAGTGGTAAATTTCTCGGCTTCGTCATTACCTCTAAAGGTATACACGTGGATCCCGAGAAGATCAAAGCCATCCAAGAGATGCGTCCTCCACGCACCTTAAAAGAGCTACGAGGATTTCAAGAAAGAATCGCTTATATCAGGAGATTCATTTCTAATTTATCAGGACGCTGCAGACCAGTCAACAAACTTATGAAGAAAGGTGTCTCTTTTGTCTGGAATGATGAATGTCAGAAAGCATTCGATGATATAAAACAATATCTGATGAGCCCTCCAGTATTGGTACCTCCCGTCTCAGGAATACCGTTCCTCCTCTATACTCGAGCAATGAGTCATTCATTGGGTGCATTACTCGCTCAAAAGAATCAAAATGGCCATGAACAAGCCATTTATTATCTCAGCCGCACTATGACTGGAGCTGAACTTCGACATTCACCGGTTGAAAAAGAATGTCTAGTCTTGATGTTTGCTGTCCAAAAGACACGTCATTATATCATTGGCCAGACTATTCATGTCATCTCCAAGATCAATCCTATACGGATCATGATGAAGAAACCCAGTGTTTTGAATTCTCGATTGGCTAACTGGGGAATCCTACTTGCTCAGTATGACATGCACTATATTCCTCAGAAATCAGTCAAAGGACAAGCTTTAGCTGATTTTCTGGCTGCTCACTCAATTCCAGAAAATTCAAAACTCTATGACGAAATTCCAGATGAAGTCCTAGATTCAAATCAAATTGCTGAAGAAGATCCTACTTGGCGTCTATTATTTGATGGAGCATCAAGAATTGGTCCTAATGGCGATATTGTCGCTGGAGTTGGAATTGTTCTTGTATCGCCAGAAGGTCTTGCCATCCAAAGAGCTTATTCTCTCGATCAGCCGTGTTCAAACAATGTAGCTGAGTACAACGCATTACTTATTGGTCTTCAACTCGCTAAACATCTGAATATTCAATATTTGGAGGCGTATGGAGACTCTAAACTTATTGTCAATCAGATCAGGGGTACTTATGAAGTTTGCCATCAAGATCTGGTTCCTTATCATAGAGCGGCCATTTCTATGGCCTCATCATTTAAGGAATTCTTCATTGAACATGTTAGGCGAGCATGTAACACAGAAGCTGATGCCCTTGCTAATCTTGCAGCGGTGCTGACTATCCCAATCAGACGGCAACAAATGATTGTTGTTCGTAATCGAGAATTATTTTATCTTGAAAATAACCTGACTCTAGGACTTCCAGTTGACATTGAAGAATCAACATCTCATGACGTCAACACAACAAGAGGATTTGGATTCAGTCGTAAATCGATGTCATCTTCATCTGACTCCAGCATAGAATTCATCTTCAGTAACTCGACTGAGAATCAGAATACGGATAAAGATTGGAGACTTCCTTTCTTAGATCTCGTATTATATGATATTCTTTCGGATGATCCGAGTGAGGCAGCATCTATCAGACGACGATCACTCAGATTCTATTACAATCATACAACAAAGACCTTATATCGTCGAGCTTATGATGGTTTACTCCTTCGGTGCATTGCCGGTGATGAAGCCCAATAAGTTATTCGTGAAGCACATGATGGAATTTGTGGAGCACATCAGCCAGGACCAAAACTTCAAGACCGTATTCGACGTATGGGTTATTATTGGCCCACCATGGTATCTGATGCTATCGAATACGCAAAGAAGTGTAAAGCTTGTCAAATTCATGCAAATTTTATTCATCAACCCTCGAAATTTCTACATCCGACGGCAGCATCATGGACCTTCGAAGCTTGGGGCATGGACATTGTCGGCCCGATCAATCCACCGTCATCTAAAGGTCATCGGTTCATTCTCGCAATAACCGATTACTTCTCCAAATGGGCCGAAGCCATTCCTTTATCTGAAGTTAAGACGTCTAATGTCATCAGCTTTATTTAGCACCACGTCATCTACAGATTTGGTGTTCCTCGACGCATTGTTCATGGTAACGGACCACAGTTCGTCAGCCAGAAATTTACTCGATTCTGTGACGATCATCGGATCAATAATGTGGCTTCTACCGCATATAATCCAGCAGCTAACGGATTGGCAGAAGCTTTCAACAAGACTATCATCAAACTCCTAAAGAAGTTTGTCTCCACTAACAAACATAATTGGAGTGACAAGCTCGGGGAATGTTTGTAGGCTTATCGTACTACAGTTCGTAATGCTACCAAATGTACACCTTTCTCTCTGGTGTATGGTTGCGAAGCTGTTCTTCCATTAGAGATTCAAATTCCTTCTTTAAGGATAGCAATCGCTAATGAACTTACCTCAGAAAATAATGATCGTCTTAGACTTCAAGAATTGGAGGCTCTGGATGAAAAGCGGTTATCTGCTCAACAGAATATTAAATTCTATCAAGCTAGAATTTCAAGGGCTTTTAACAAGAAAGTCAGAATTCGAACATTTCAGAAAGGAGAACTTGTGCTTACTGTCAGACGCCCGATGACTATGACACACATGAGTAAGGGCAAGTTTGATGCAAAATGGGAAGGTCCATTCATTGTCAATAAGATCTTTTCTAATGGGGCTTATCAACTCACTACTCTAGATGGTAAAGCCACTATGATGCCCATCAACGGCAAATTCTTGAAGAAGTACTACGTCTAATATTTCTATCAAGATTGTCCTCCCATCATTCTCCAGCTGTTTCATTGTTCTTTCCGAAGAATCATTCTGATATCTATTATCCCCAGTGGAGATATGTATTCTACTTTGTATCGTTTTCTCAACAAATTTGATATCCAGAAAATCATGTCCATATTACCTCTGAATTTTCTATCTCAATATCATATTTATGAAAATGATATTTAGTCTTTCTGATTTCTGAGTCAAAAGATCAATGAATAAAGGCAAAAATATAAAGTGGGAAGGATATATCGTAAACAAAGTTTCCTTAAACGGAGTTTACTTGAGACAAATTCTTCAAGAAAAAGAGTACATCATCATGGAAGATCACTGTAATCCCTTTCATATTTGGGATGAGGACCACATACATAATCAGCAAAAGAATTGAGTACATCTTTTCCTGACCGCACCAAGAATTGACAGGCAGCCAGCCTCATTGCTTCTTCTTCTTCGGTTTCTCCTGGTTCGACCAGGAAGTCCAGGATATCTTTCGGCAGCTTGGGAGTAGACGAGCTTTCACCCATTTCCTTCTTCTGCAGAGGTGGATGTTCTTTAACACCTTCAGTAGCTTCGGGGGCGACTTCAGCCTTCTTTATATTCTCTTCAGAAGACATTGTGGATAAAATGCGATCCTTCTATTCAAATATTTGCTCTATTTATAGGCATATGGTTACAAGGATCGAAGGGACGTATTCTTTCCCGATATTCATTTCATCCATTCATTTCTCACATTCATCCGACGTTTCACATGTTTATTAATACTTGACGGTTCATCCGTTCATTTATTACATTCACTCGACAGTTTACCTGTTCATCATTTCCTAACGGTTCATCCGTTCATAATCTTCTATCAATTTATTAAGTGGGGATTCGTTATTTATCATATTTTCATAACCTCTGAATCAATTCCGAGTCTACTTACTCATTTGTCATGTTTTGACCTCTGCATAGAAATCAATCTATTTTCTTTCGAGTTCTTATATATTATCACGTCCATAATACCTCTGATAATATCATATACTCTAAAACAGAAAAGATGATTTTATTATCTATCATGTCCACAATTCATCCACAAATACAAATCATTGAGCATAGAAGAATTGTCATTTCCATTCCCATTTCACCACAAAAAGTCTATTACATTTTCTTAGACTTTCTTACAAATCATAATGGAAATCTATTACAAATCTTGGATTTTCATTCTACACCACAACGATAACCTAATAGAGATCTATCTTCTTCTTTGGATCTTCTCCGTCGGACCTTCTCCGTCAGGTTCGTTGTTGGTGGCAATTCCTGACTGTCTGGGTCTCAGTCACGACCAGATCAGCAGGAATCAAACTCTGGTCTTCTTTCTCAGACGAGAGGAGAACCACAGAGTATGGCAGCCCAAAGTCGTGGTGCTGCCAATACAACTGGTGGATGGGGGTAACCTCTCAAGGAAGACAGGAATGTATCCAAACCTTGGGATACAATTCCTGGTTCTGCCTTGAAAGAAACTCTACTACCCAATTTCTCGGTAGTAGAGTTAACTCCACCATCCAACTCTCGTGTATAAAGGCTCTTCCTACCATCTAAGGAAGACCCTTCTATCTCACAAAGAGTTCTGAGTTGTCTAATTTACGTGTCAAAGGCGTATGAGCTCCCTGATGTGGGTGTCAGAAGAACATTCTCCACAGCATCCACATCACCAATGACAGTTCTGAAGAAGGTTTTCAGCCAAAATTCTGCAAGAAACAGTAAGGAAAAATCAGCCAACAGAAATTGGCCAAGCAAAGACAGATGCATTCTGTTCATTTCAGGAAGATGAATTTGTTTTTAGCAGACAAAAAATTCGATGCGTGTATATTGAACTTACCGTTGAGTTTACTGCTAAGGATTGACAGACCCATGTCTGGTAGCGTGCACAGAGATCTGACATCAGACAACATGGCTTTCCTATTTTCTTCTCACAGAAAATTCATTCTCAGAAGAGAGAAAGAAGAATGGGAAGATGAGTTTGCGTGGAGTTCATCCATCTATTTAAAGGGTCAAGTGCAGGTCTATTCTTGGAAAAGATCCGCATAAATAGCGCTCGTAAATTGTGGAATGAGTGTCACGTGTACTTCGGGAGACAGTGCAATATTGGAAACAGTCAAAGTGTGCTAATTAATATTCTTCATTGAAAGGCACGCAGATCAAACACAAAAGTTGTACTTTATTCTTTAAACAGGCACTGATGGCCTTACAAAAAGACAAAACAGAAAAGTGCAACAAAAGCGTAGAAAGTTACGCTCTATTTTCTAGAGCGGCTAAGTTTGATGCCTAACTCCTCTACGCTCTTAACTCCCAGGCGATGCAACAGAGTCTCGAGCATTTCACGCTTCTCCATAAGGCTCCGCCCATCAGAAGAAGACGAGCCATCCAATCCAAAGTAGCTCAAGAGATTCTTGGCTAACTGTGTGGAGTCGTCCTTGAGCTCGATGACGACATGTTCGGGTTCTTTGCCCCCAAAAGTGGGGTCACCATGGGAACAAAAGCCCAACTTGCGTGCTTCCTCTTCAGCTGCTTCCTTTGGGGTCATATTTTCGAGAGATGAATGTCAAAACTGAGAATCACTCCCTGTTTATATAACAGATCTCGTCGACAGTTCATATTCCACCATAAATTGGACGCAATCAGTCTCGGAGAACGAAGAGTCATTATGACATTTAATAAGTTCATTTGGATGTTTTCAAAGAACTTTGAAGTCTTTTCGACTTCCGAAAAATTTTGGAGTCATCTCAGCTTGACTTTAACTCATTTCATCATCTCTATTTCAAAGTATTTCGAAAATATTTTATCATTTTTTGAAAACTTTGAAGGGGGTTTTGTAGGCCTCAAAAATGAAGTCACGCTGAGTTGATCAGAACAAGTCACGCAGAGTGATCCGAGAAGCAGCACAAAAGATACGCTAAGTTCTGCCTGGCCATCTCCTTTAGAAGTCACGCAGAGACAGCTCAGCCATACGTTAGAATCATAATGACTGACAACACAACAGTCGAGAAACGTCTCCTCGTATGCCACGTATGCACAGAACTCGAGAGATCACAGCCGTCTTTTGCGTGATTTTCGAAATCTTCCTTAGCAAGACTCACTCTTCACCAAGTTGGCGTGACTTTGGGTCTTGTCTTCATTTAATGCGGCTGACAATATAATTAATGTCAGAGATTTTGTGTCAGACGAAGCGTGCCAAATCAAGACAGCTGGCGGTTTGCGTGGATTGTGAACCTTCTCCTTCCTCAAAACATTGCGTGACTTTTGAGTTATTCTTCTCAAAGCCTGCGTGAATTCTGAAGTATTCTTCTTCAAAGCTTGCGTGGATTTCGCCTTCAACGAGTCTGCGTCAACGAATCTGCGTAGATTTTTGCCTTCAGCAAGTCAGCGTGGATTTCATTTCAACTAGAGTACGTGGCAGCCATGCCACCGATCTCTCTCTCTCGCGTGCCCAGTAACTTGCACATGACCCATGCACTGATGCCATGTGTCCAACAGTTACGAGCCACGTCCAGTAACTACTCACTAACCCTGCGTGTATTTAGAGTCTGCGTGACTTTTCAAGTGCACCAGTGGTGAGGTAGTTATCTTTTAGTTACTGTTTTGACTCTATAAATAGAGTTCTTTTTCTCATTCATTGTACAGATACATTGATATCTACTGTCAAAATTTTGAGAGCTTTTCTTGTTCGCATAGTCCAAGGGATAAAGCGATCGTCTTCTAGATCGGATTCCTACAGTTGTAATTTTCCCAGAAACACAACAAATAAAGAGAATTTCTTTATGGAAAACACCTCCTACTGGAGATAACCGGCTATCAGGACCGTACCTCCCTCTGGAGATAACCGGCTATCAGGACTGTACCTCCCATTGGAGATAACCGACAATCAGGACAGTGCATATATGACCCATACATTAAGGAACTGTTCTTCCCACCTAATGTCTACTATGTTGTATCCACAACAGTAAACCTCTATAACTGCTAAGTCAAACTAGCATGCAATTCTATTAGCGGTTAATCCTATCGCATGGCTTATACGCACCAGTGGCCAGCCAGTCACGCATGTCCATGTTCTACATGCGACACACAACTTCGTGTTACAACGTGTCAAGGCCAATAAATGCAACACACAAGGTGGTCTTTTAAATCTAGGTTTAATGTGTAAGAAAATAATACTTAGCAGGAAATATAAATGAACATCAAGTTTTAACAGGTTATGCCATGTATCACAGTTTATTTGCATAAAAATAATAATGAATGAAATATGAGCTAAAATAAATAAACATCAAATGGCAAGGTGTCTTGTCTGGTAGGACGCCTGGTGTACTGCAATGATCAATATGGCACGAACTACGACTTCTGGTAGCAACTACACAAGGTGACCTCGGGTGGTGGCATGGACAGTTCCATTGGGTCCAGAAGGGTCAATTTAGTTAGGGTCGACACAAGGTGGTACGGATTTGGTGACAGAATAGGAATAAGGGGATTGGTTACAGACAGGAGAAATTTCAAAGAATAATGGATAAATATTATATATACAAGTTTTAGAAAATATTTATAATTCCTAAAAACTAGTTTTCATGAGTCAAAATATTTATAGGAAAAAAAACTTAAAAATACTTAAAGTGAAGAAAAATCGTTTTCGGCAGGGACGCTACGTTTGTAGAAATAAATTTTTTGATAGGAATATATTAGTTAAAATTACTTTAAGTTTGACAAAAGAATTTTATAGATAGAAAACAATTAGTGAAATAGTTTAGAAAATATTTGAAAATGTTAGGAAACCGATTTATCATTTGAAGCTATATTTCTACGGTCAAAACAAATACTAGAAAATGACTTGAAACTTATTGTACAAAAAATCAAATAACATAATTTTCACAATTATATTAATATTAGGGCTATATAAATCTCCCAAAAATTAGAACAACATTACTACAATTAGTAATACTAATTATGTTACCATCTATTATAAAAACTAAAAAAAAATAAATAATGTCAACTAATATTAAAAAATAACAACTAAACAAAATAACAAATAAAATATAAAAAAATAGTAATAATACAAAGTACATCTGTTGTCTTCTCTGGATCACAAAGCAAAACAACTACTGAGGAAAAAAAAAGAAAAAAGGATGGAAGAGGTGGAGTCGCTGGCGATCGGCTCGTCCAGTAGGGGGCTGAGGGAAAGGCGGACGGGAGAGAGACTCAGTGTGAGGGGGAGAGGGAAGGAGCGGGAGGCCGGGTCGCGTGTGGAGGGGGTCTACGAAGGGGCGGAGATCCGGTGGGGCGGACGCGGTGGCGTGCGGCTGATGGCTCACGTAGGGGCTCGCCGGCGGGCGCGCGGCGGAGCTGCGGGCGGCTATGGCACGCCGGAGAGGGTCGGCTCGGTCGCGGCGGCTGTCGACGTCGTCGGGCGCGGGGCGGTCACTGTGGATTGCGGCGGAGAGGCCAGGGCTGCCGCGCCCAGGCGGAGTTCGGGGTGACGCGACGACGGACGTGTCTCGGTCGCCGAGGTAAGTGGTGGTCGGATTCTATTGGTTTTGTTTTTTTTTTCTTTTTGGATTTTCTTTGGTCGTGGTGGCGTTTGGTGATGGTGGCGAGGTGGACGAAGATGCCGACGACGGTGGTGGTGATTGTAATGGTGGTGGCGGGTGTTGAATTTAGAGGTGGCGGATCGCGGTGGTATTGTCGGAGTGCAGGGTTGTGGTGGTGCTAGTCACCTAGGCGGAGGTGGTCGTGAGGGCATGGGGAGTGACTGGGAGACAGCGGTCGGTCGCGGTGGCGGTGGTGTTTGTGATGTTTGCCAGTAAGGAGTCGTAGGTTGGTTGGGGCTGTTGGGAGAGGAAGGCTGGAGTTGGATTACGAGGAGCCAGGCATGGGTTGACATGGTGACGACGATGTTGGTTGTGGTGGTCGAAACGACCGAGGTAGACGAGGGGTCGCGGAGGGGTACGGTGCGTACAGCAGGGGTCAGGACGAGCCATGGTGAGGCTGATGGCTACGTTGTCATTGGTAGGGCTAGGTTTAGGATTTAGGGTTGGGTTTTGGAAATCGGAATTAGCGATTTGTATTGTGTTGTGGTTGGAGGATGAAGTGTCCGTGTGTGGACACGAAGATGGTGAAAATATAATTATAATGGAGAAAAATAGTGGAAAAATGGAGACACGGACACGATGCACATATTTTTGGTTGTGGAGAATTTGGAGAAATAGAAATATATGGATGAGTACCTGCATATTTATAGGATGTAGGAATTCCCAATTGGATAAGGCTTAGGAATAGTTTAAATTCCTCCTAGATAATACCGCTTATTTAGTTTAAAACAATTAAATCCAAATCTAGTTCGAATCTAGAAAATCCTATCTTTTAAATAAGGACTATTTAAATTAAATCAACAAACTTAAAATTTTAAATTTAAAATATCATGACAATTAAACATTAATCAATCAAGTTTGAAATTATCTTTTTTTGGATAATAATAAAATAAAAATAAATAATTTTGAAAATCAAATATATATACATGAATTAAATAAATAATAATTTCAAAAATCAAATATATGCATGAATTAAATAAATAAATAATTTCAAAAATCAAATATATACATGAATTAAATTTTCAAGTACCTCAATGCAATTAGAATATTTACGAAAATATAGTTTTTCGAAATACTACTTATTTTTATAAAGTAAATTAGCCTTTTTATGATAAATAATTAAAATAAAGTTTGGACGAAATTCGTGCAACGTACCTCGTAGCAAACTATTTACCTTATACTATTTTCAGAAATTTTACTTATTTTTCTATATAAAACAAATCTTTTAATAAAATATTTATGTATATAAAATACCAGCTCGTAAATAGGAACTCGTACGTGACGTGGTACAAAATCGAAAAAAATCAATACAAATTTTTATTTAAAAAAATTGTAGTGAAAAATTAGGGGGTTTACAATTTGTATGAAAATAATGTGGGCGCATAGCTCCTCTTTGATTATGTGGGCACATAGCTCCTCTTCGATCATGTGGGCGCATAACCCCTCTTCGATCATATGGACGCATAGACTCCCTTTGGTTCTGTGGGCGCATAGCCCCTTTTTGGTTATGTGGGTGCATAGCTTCTTTTGTCATCTTCATGTGGGATATATAGTCTTGTATTTTTCATGCTTCTACAAGACCCCCTTAAAAATTTTTGAGACCCGAATGAGTGTCGGAATACTTTAAAAGAAGCATGGGAAAAACTGTCTCCACCAGCTTCATGGGCGCATGATAGAAATGACCCATTTGGGCGCATAGGTGTTTTGCTAAGCTGTCGAAATGTGGCCGTTGAGATCTTCCTTAGAAATCTGAAGCGATAGACTCATTTTGGAACAAAATTTGAAAAGGTCCATTATTTTATGCATAATCTGCATCAGCAAATATCAGGCACATAATCTGCAAAAAACTGTCTCTGCGTAGGCGCATAAATTGTGTGGACGCATAGACCATGTGGGCGCATAGGCCATGTGGGCGCATAACTCCCTGTTCGTGCCTATAAATAGGCCTTGAAGAGAGATAAAGCTCATTCTCTCTTATTTTTCTTCAAAATTTTTAAAGAGTTTTTCCTTTACCCTCTTTCGAGCAATCATGTCTCCCAAGGCTGCTTCGACTCCCAAGAAGTCTACGAAGGGCAAAAAGGCTGCAGCAGCTAGTTCTTCTCCTTTGGCAGCGCCTCATCTGGTTCAGGACCCCATCCTGGGTGAGGCGATGTCTCGAAAAATGAAGTCTCGAGCGTTAATTTATGACGCTTGGAATTTATAGGACCGTTGAGCACCTCTAGAGGGGGGGGGGGGGGTGAATAGAGTGTGTGTGTATATGCAGCGAAAAATAATCACCAATTAAAACTAAACTTTAAAACTATGGCAGTGAAATAAGAGACAGTAAATATAATACAGCAAGAGATACAGAATTCAAACTCAGCGACACAGCGATATATACTGGTATCCCTCCGAGAGGACTAATCCAGTCTCGAGTACTCTTGCTCGATGTTAATCCACTATGGCACAAGCTTTAACTGAGAGCTTGCAATCTCTTACAACACCGTGCTTGGTGACAAGCGCACGACCAGTTTCACAACACCGTGCTCGGTGACGAGCGCACGACCAGCTCCACAACAAGAAAAGTTGTTGAACTTGGAACGACCTCTTTACAACTCTTGGAATACCAAAAGACTCTAAATCAACTCTGATAGTACTGGCTTTTGGCTAAGAGGTGTATAGGTATGATTTGAAAATCTTGGATCGTTTGAAAACACTTGAATAGTAGAGAAGAGAAGATGAAGAGTGAATGAATGATTTGAAATAAAAAGTTCTTCTCTATTTACAGGTGTTTTCTGGAACCGAACTCGGACAGAGTTCGGGCAGAGTTCGGATGCATATATCTCGCAAAGAGACGTTGCTCGCAGATTTGGAGGCAACAGAAGTTTGAATACAAACTGACCGAACTCGGACAGAGTTCGGGCCGAACTCGGGGCGAACTCGGTTAGGAGTTCTGTCAGGAGATTTTCGAAATATTTTAACAGAAATTGTTTTCGAAAGTATTTTGGAATATTTTGTAAAATGAGTGTAACAAGAAATCTGAGTGATAATGGGTAGGCTTTTTTAGGAAGTGGACTGAAATAACCCTAAGCCAGTATTACCAAAACTGATTTTACAAAATAAATCCTAGACTCAATAAAATATAAAATACAGAATAAAATATAAAATGAGTCATCTCCAGATTTGATGATGTTGATGCTTCGTTGATGCAGTACAACGTCCGTTGAAATTGATTTCATATATCCTGAAATGATTAGCAGCATTTTGTATATTTTGTGTATTGACTTAAGTGCATGTTGATTATCGAAATCGGGTGTGACCATGAAATGGGCCAACAATCTCCCCCATTTTGATAATTGACAAACTTGAGTCTATACCAAAATATATCTTGATAAAATAGAACAAAATACAAGTATACCTGAAAAAATGGTAGAGTTTGATATATATGTATGCTTTTTGGTATGGTACTCTTTTTCTTCCCCTTTGTCAAATAGTAAAATGACTTGGCTCCCCCGTAAAGTGTGAAGCCAACAATAAGAAACAAAAGACAAAGTAAAAAAAGAGAGACATAATCACAGCATAAAAAAACGACTATAGTAATACTAATGCTGGAAATAAAGAAATGTCATACTAATAAGTGCTGAGTACAATCATCAGAAAATGTCTAACTAGTGAGTTTAGACATAAAAAAAACTACATCAAAAAAGATCATCATCTAACAAATATCCACTATCCAAAAGCTGAATCCACGTCACATAGTGGGATCGTCAGCACCAGGAGCCTCTGGAGGAAAGTAGGCTGCAGTGGGGTCGAAGTGCTGGAAGGAGACCTCATCTTTGAACCGAGGACCCGGAAAGCCTGGGTGAGGCAGGATGGTGACTGGATGGATCGGATCATGGGCTAGGCTGTAGCGGAGATCAGCTATCCCATTCCTCAGCACCTGGGCCTGAGAAATGTGTCGGAACTCCGAATCAAGATAACTTTGATGACGTTGTGCAGATAAAGCAACAAAATCATCAAAGCGCTGGTAGAAAGTCGGATCCAATCCCGGGACAGGGGCTGGAGCAGGAGCAGGAGCATCAGGAACCTCGGTGTCAGCAGCTGGAGCAGACTGAGCTCCAGAAGGCAGAGGTGGAGCAGGAAACCGTTGAGATCTGCTAAGCTCGATAGGAGTAGAGGAGAATGCACAGGTCTGAAGGTCAATCTCAAAACGACGAAAGATAGATGCCAAGTGCATTGGATATACCAGATTCCTTCCTGTATTTCTGCAGTTCAGCATCCAGGACATCATGGTCTTAGGGATAGAGAATGGAATGCCAAAATGAATGTGATATAAAGCAGAGAGTTCCAAGAAGGTCACTTCATCTGTGGATCCTTTCTTTGGAAGAAGGACAGAGAAAATCATTCGATGAAGTTCATAAAAGGATTGGTTCAAGTTCTTGGAATAAACCCTACGAGGAACAGGGTTTGGATGACAAATGAGTTCCCTAAAAGAGGCTAGGGTAACATCAGCAGGGAACTGGACATGGGTAATGTCAACCAAAGCATCACCAAGATCAGGGACATGAAAAAATTCACTGATATCGGTAGCAGAGAATTCTAGTTCTTGCCCAGCAACGCAAGAATAGAAATTACCGTTAGGTTTTACTTGCAAATTGCAGTAAAATATTCGGACGGCATTGTCAAAAATATTTTCTGATACCTCGAAGAAATCTCGGTATCCTAAGTGGTCAAAAGTAGGAGCGTATTCAGAAAATATTAAAAAATTTACAAAAGCTCCATTGCAAATCCTACGACCAGAAAAAGAATCGAACCAAAGATCAAAAAACTCTTTGTCCGGAAACAAAGTAGAGTCATAGTCTTCTGCATCCATTGGTCGTGCTGGACTAAAAAGGCTAGCAGGTGTATAATCCGAAGAGGAGGAGGCCCCTTGGGAAGATGATCTATGACGCTTAGGAGCCATTGAAAGAAATTGAAGGAAAGGAAGTATATTACCTTTTTGAGAAAAAAAAGAGGAAGATGAGAATTCGAAACGCCCACCAGATCTCTTGGATTCCTTGCTAGGATGGAGGAGAAAGAACTTTCTAGGAGAAATAAGGATTAAACTCGAGTTGGTGGGTGAAAAAGAGTGGAGGAAGAGGGGTTTATAAAGGAGCTAGGACCGGCTGTTCGTTTCTGGAACCATAACAGCATCGACCGAACTCGGTCCGAATTCGGTCCGAACTCGGTCAGAGTTCGGCCCGAGTTCGGTCACTTGTATTCCTGAGACAATAAATGCAGTTCTGGTTGGTTAAAAAGTAACTTTATGACTTTTGACTCTAGTATTTAATAACTTACGTTATTTATGGATTAACTGTAGGGGTTGTCCCAGCTAACGGAGGTTCACCGGGGAACTCTTAAGTACCGTTTCGCTTCGACCTTAGTCGTGGTGACAGACATACCCTTTTTAGGTTTGTACCCAAAAATAATTTTCGTTAAATAAATTCCAAAGTTGCAAGTCATGAAATTAATTTTAATTACCATATTGCATTATGAATCTGAAAATTCAAGTATACCGAGCTCACGCCTCATTATGTTAAAACGGTCTTCAGCCAATAGTTTTGTGAATATGTCTGCTAGTTGATGATCTGTGTCAATAAATTCTAAGCAGATATCCCCGTGTTGTTGATGATCACGAAGAAAATGATGTCTTATCTCTATGTGCTTTATACGTGAATGACAGATAGGGTTCTTAGTCAAATTAATAGTGCTAGTGTTGTCACAATAAATAGGAACGTTAGTGTAGTGCAGATTGTAGTCTTCTAAGGTTTGCTTCATCCACAAAATCTGAGCACAACAACGTCCTGCGGCGATATACTCAGCCTCAGTTATTGATAATGCTACTGAATTTTATTTCTTGCTAAACCAAGAGACTAAGGCCTTTCCTAGGAAATGACATGTGCCGCTGGTACTTTTACGGTCCACTTTGCATCCCGCAAAATCCGCATCCGAGTAAACTATCAGGTCAAAGGATTTTGTTTTAGGATACCATAAGCCGACTGTAGAAGTTCCTTTAAGGTATCAGAAGATACACTTAACGGCACTAAGATGTGATTCCTTAGGATTTGCCTGATAACGTGCACAAATGCAAACACTAAACATAATATCAGGACGACTAGCAGTTAAATATAATAAACTACCAATCATACCTCGATACTTACGTTGATCGATAGGTTTGCCACTTTCATCAGCATCAAGCTTTGTAGATGTAGCCATAGGAGTCCCAATTGGCTTTACATTCTCGAGGTTGTACTTTTTCAGTATGTCCTTCGTGTACTTAGCTTGATTGATGAATGTTTCTTTTGAGTGCTGTTTGATTTGAAGTCCTAGGAAGAAGTTTAGCTCTCCCATCATACTCATCTCAAATTCACTCTGTATACACTTAGCAAAATCTTGACAGAGTTTTTCATTAGTAGAACCGAATATTATGTCATCTACATAAATTTGCACAAGAAGGATATCATCATTCAAGGATTTGATAAATAAAGTAGTATCAACTTTTCCTTTTGAAAAACCATTATCAAGTAAGAAGACACTTAGGCGTTCATACTAAGCACGAGGTGCTTGTTTGAGTCCATAAAGGGCTTTCTTAAGCTTGAAGACGTGATCAGGTTTTTGAAAATCTTCAAAACCAGGGGGTTGTTTCACAAAAACTTCCTCTTTTAAAAATCTATTTAAAAATGCACTTTTCACGTCCATTTGAAATAATTTAAAATCATTAAAGCATGCAAATGCACAAAACATACGGATGGCTTCTAGTCTAGCAACAGGAGAATAGGTCTCATCATAATCAATTCCTTCTTTTTGATTATAACCTTGTGCCACTAGACGTGCTTTGTTGCGTAGAACCTGTCCATCTTCACTGAGTTTATTTCGGAACACCCATTTGGTACCAATTATCGATTGACCAATAGGTTTAGGAACGAGTTCCCAAACTTGGTTTCTCTTGCATGGCAGAAATCTAAAACTCATCAGTAAAAGCATCATCTACATTCTTAGGTTCTATTTGAGAAATGAATGCTACATTTGCTGCTATATCAGAATTTTTAAGAGATGAACGTGTACTTACACCTTTAGATACATCACCTATGATGAGTGTTTCTGGATGATCTGGCTTGAATTTTAATGATTCGAACTGTTGGGTCATATCTTTCACAAAACTTTTCTCAGTTCTTGCATCTTGGGTCAGATCTTTCACAGAACTCTTCTCAGTCCTTGCGTGTGTATCTTCATCATCACTGTCGCTAGATCTGTGAAGCGTTGATGGATTTAAAAGTAGACCTATGTGCTTTGTTTTTTCATAGTCAGCACATACCATATCTTTCTTGAATGGAATCTCAGGGAGTCCTCTTACCAACTTCTTTGTACTTAGTCGTGCGATAGTATCCATTTTTGCATGTCCTAGTCTCATGTGCTATAGCCAGCTTTCATCTTGATTGGCTAGTAGGCACCTACCTGCATTATTAGTATTCTCCAAAAAGAAAACATAAATATTGTCTTCTCTGATCCCTTTATATATGGGATCACCAGATGACAAATCATATATGATACATTTATCTTTCACAAAATTGATACCATAACCATTATCTGCCAAATGACTTATGCTTAATAGGTTATGTTTCAATTCTGTTACTAGACAAACATCCTTTATTACTGGATAGGGAGAAATACCTACAGTACCATTACCAATTATATCACCTCTCAAGTTATTTCTGAAGGAGACATATCCTTCTTTCTTCATCGATAGCGTAGCGAATAAAGATGCATCACAAGTCATGTGTCGCGAACATCCGCTATCGAGGATCCATTTGCTTCTAGCATGAGAGGGTTGAGGGTCCACCTACAAGACAAGTAGATGAATCCTTTGGTACCCATTTTCTGAAGGGTCCATTCTGATTAGCTTTAGGTCTCCAAATTAAAATGTGATTGTCAACAAGCTTTCTTGCTAGGCAATACTGTGATATGTGTCCATGCGTGCCACAGTAAGTGCAAGGAAGTTTGGAACCAGATGTGGTCACAACAGTATTTATATGCTTGTTTGGTTTGGAGAACCTATAAGTGAAAGCATGATTATATACGTGTTTCTTCTGTGCTTTCTTGTTTTTAGTCCTCTTAGGTGTATGCTTGGCATTAGGACTAATTTTAGGCTATGTCACAGGTATTGCCTGTTTGCCTAACTTGATTTCTAACTTTTTAGAAATCGCAATAGACTCTTCATATCTAGCAGACATATCTGAGAGTCTTTGTTCTGTTACTAGGTGCTTCTTCTTCTCTATGTCATATAGTTCTTGCATCTTGATATAGTCTCTTTCTTTCTTTTCAATTTTGAGGATAGCCTCATGATAGTCTACCTTGAGTTTGGCTATCTTTTCTGTGTTACCGGTAGTAGACGTCTCTTTAATATCTTCAATAAGATTGGACAGTCTAGCTAACTCGGTTGTGTATGCCTTAATCTCTTTTCGAGATTGCTTATACTTGTCAAGCACATTTTTGTGTTCTTCAAGTAAATCACTAAAGACATTTTCTAACTCATCGAAAGTAAAGTCATCATATAGAGGATTTGAAGATACATTATCAAATGCCATAAGACAGACATTTGCATTGCCGTAGGGTCTATCATCTTCTTCTGAATCACTGGCATCACTTTCATGCCAGATACTTGTGTTGGCATACTTTCGACCAGTTATTGCTTTTCTGCTTGATCTTGATCTGTCATATGGACTGCTTTTCTTGGTGGTTGGACAGTCCTTCTTCATGTGCCCTGACTTCTTGCATCCAAAGCATATGGTTTCATCTTCATTGCTTTCTTGGATATCTTTCTTCTTTCTGCTTGTAAACTTTAGGTATTTCCTGAAGTTCTTCACAAGTAGGGCATGTTCATCACCACTTGATGATTCTTCATCAGAGTCATTGCATGTTGATTTTCTTGCTTGAGCTTTGAAGGCAATAGATTTTTCTTTTGGTGTTGCTTCCTCAAACTCTTGCAAATCAAGTTCATGGGTCATCAGCTTCCCTATCAGTGTTTCCAAGGACATAATGGTGAGATCGTTTCCTTCGATAATTGCTGTGGCTTTTGGATTCCAGTTCTTTGTTAGAGCCCGCAGCACTTTTCTGATCTTCTCATGATTGCTGTAATCCTTACCAAGAGATTGCAAAAAATTAGTTATATCAAGGAAACGAGTAAACATCTGTGTAATTGACTCACCAGGTTTCATCTTAAAAGATTCATATTCCTGAGTCAGTCTACTAATTTTGGATTCCTTCACTTGGGAAGTACCTTCATGAGTTACCTCAAGAAGTTTCCAAATTTCGTGAGACGTCTTACAGGTTGAAACTCTGTTGAACTCCGTTTTGTCAATTGCACAGAATAGTGCATTGATGGCACGAGCATCAAGACTAGCCTTAGCTTTTTCAGCTTCGGTGTATTTGTTATGAGGCTTTTCTATAAGAATACCTTCAACCACTGTGGGTGCTGGTTTCTTATAACCATCAACGACTATTGACCAAAGATCAAAGTCAAGAGATTTTAGAAAGAAAGTCATTCGTGTTTTCCAATAGGTATAATTTGTTCCATCAAATAGGAGAGGTCTATTTGTGGATTGCCCCTTCACCGTTGAATATTGATTTTACGGCTGCCATATATACTCTATGAGGTATGTTATATTTGAATATAACCTACTCTAATACCAATTGTAGGACCGTTGAGTACCTCTAGAGGAGGGGTGAATAGAGTGTGTGTGTGCAGCAGAAAATAATTACCAATTAAAACTAAACTTTAAAACTATGGCAGTAAAATAAGAGACAGTAAATATAATACAGCAAGAGATAGAGAATTCAAACTCAGCGACACAGCGATATATACTGGTATCCCTCTGAGAGAACTAATCCAGTCTCGAGTACTCTTGCTCGATGTTAATCCACTATGGCACAAGCTTTAACTGAGAGCTTGCAGTCTCTTACAACACCGTGCTTGGTGACAAGCGCACGACCAGCTTCACAATACCGTGCTTGGTGACGAGCGCACGACCAGCTCCACAACAAGAAAAGTTGTTGAACTTGGAACGACCTCTTTACAACTCTTGGAATACCAAAAGACTCTAAATCAACTCTGATAGTACTGGCTTTTGGCTAAGAGGTATATAGGTATGATTTGAAAATCTTGGATCGTTTGAAAACACTTGAATAGTAGAGAAGAGAAGATGAAGAGTGAATGAATGATTTGAAATAAAAAGTTCTTCTCTATTTATAGGTGTTTTCTGGAACCAAACTTGGACAGAGTTCGGGCAGAGTTCGGATGCATATATCTCGCAAAGAGACGTTGCTCGCAGATTTGGAGGCAACATAAGTTTGAATACAAATTGACCGAACTCGGATAGAGTTCGGGCCGAACTCGGGGCGAACTCGGTTAGGAGTTCTGTCAGAAGATTTTCGAAATATTTTAACAAAAATTGTTTTCGAAAGTATTTTGGAATATTTTGTAAAATGAGTGTAACAAGAAATCTGAGTGATAATGGGTAGGCTTTTTTAGAAAGTGGACTGAAATAACCCTAAGCCAGTATTACCAAAACTGATTTTAAAAAATAAATCCTAGACTCAATAAAATATAAAATACAGAATAAAATATAAAATGAGTCATCTCCAGATTTGATGATGTTGATGCTTCGTTGATGCAGTACAACGCCCGTTGAAATTGATTTCATATATCCTGAAATGATTAGCAGCATTTTGTATATTTTGTGTATTGACTTAAGTGCATGTTGATTATCGAAATCGGGTGTGACCATGGAATGGGCCAACAGAATTTTCTCTACATGGACGCATAACCATCGATATTCGTCCAAAGTAAACACTTCTTTTGTGAGCGGTCTTATGCGCTCACAGATGCATGCGCCCATGCACTTTGTTGTGTTTTGCGCCTAGGCACTTGGTTGTATCATGCACCCACACAGAACATGTGCTTATGCGCCCACACAGAATATGTACTTATGCGCCCATACAGAACTTGTGCTTATGCGCCCACAGGCCCCTTTTGGCGTATAACATCAGGGCGCATAGAATTTTTCAGTACTTAGCTCTTTTTTCTGTAGATTCTAAGTCTGACTTTTTCTTATGTCTTCGCAGTTGACATGGTTGTCCCGACTCTTGGTGGGATTCCTCTTGGATCTGCCCGCCATGCTCTGGATTTAAGCCTCGTCACTGCAATGGTCAAAAATGCTCAGGTGAAGATCAACCATGACCAGCCTTCGGTACAGGTGATCGCTATGCTTGAACATGACAAAATGTTCTTGAAGTAGATGATGAATGATGAGAAGTTCACACTCGGAGGGACGCAGAGATTTAAGAGATCGTACTTTTTGTTTGGTGACAGCCTGGGATTTGAGGACGACGAGATAATATGTCTAGAAGATCCTCTGGTGGTCAGGTTAAATAACCAAAGGATGTGGTTACCATCGATGAAGCGCCAACACCCTCTATCAGCGTTTACTGATTTAGTTGTGCGAAGACAAATGAAATGGGACCTGACCCATGAACTGCATAGGGTCATTTTTGGCAGGATCCAATTCAACTCTGATGACCGAAAGAAGGACACTTTCGAGTGTATCAAGGGCTCCACGTCCTACTCTACGAGGAGGCTGCATCCTGGGGCCATAATAAACGATGTCCCGACTGATCTTCACCCTTACGCTGCTGAGACTCTCTCCAACCTGATGATGTCAAAGAAAGGGTCGTATTCGAGAGGGAAGCTGCAGATAGAAGGTTGGAGATACTCTGTTGTAACGCCCAGTCCAAATTACTTAGGACTAAGTACGTAGATATGCCAGCTGTATACATTCGAAACATACTCCAATATATGGAGAATTCATATGTATACATAAGCTATAAAATACAGTAACCATAAAACTAATCTCATCCACAAATAAATATATATTAAAATCAACTTATTAAAGTCATTTGTACAAAACATTGGGCGGGAAGACAAATCTACTACCAACAAAAAAAGAGAGATACATAGCAATGATGGAAGAGTCGAGCGAAGCGAAAGACGAATCAAACGCAATCATCCTCGAAGGAATAGTGCAAGTCATGGCCTTGGCTAAAGCACCTACGCAACATCACAAAAGCACACCTGAAGAAATTACCAGGTCCTCAGAGGGACGTAACAAGACACATAATATTATGCCATAAATTGAATAGTAAGAGCTCAACAGAAAAAAGTATATGAGTAGAGGTTCCTAACTATTCTATGTGGAATAGTGCACTTTAGAAGACAACGTTCTACGCAGGAGCTTAGGTTTTCAGCATAGATGGATATAGAGTGGCAGTAGGCAGCACTCATAAGAGACACTATCGACCATAGGCAGAAAGTAGCGCTCATCCGAGTTACTATCGGCCCCGGGACATTACGTAGCGCTCATACGAGACACTATCGACCCAAATTTGTGTGTACTAAACATGTAGCCCCTACGCTAATAACTGTCTCCTCCCTCCCCATGATATCATACATGCGTCGTCTCAACGATACTGTTTAATCCTTAATAACTGCCAAGTCTTCTACACAAATCTATTAGCAGTTATATCCTAACGCACGGCCTGTACGCACCGATGTACGGTCGATACGCAAGTCCGAGGCTATATGTGACTCACAACTCACACACAACTCGTGGCACATCGTGATAGTTTATGAGATGCTCTAAATATATGGTAGTCCCTTAACTCTAAGCTAATTGCATAAAATATAGTAATTTGCATCTACATATAGTTTTGAAAGAACAACTTGATAAGAAATAAAACATGTATGATATTGAGCAAGAAAGTAAACAGTAAAGGCAATGTGTCTTGCCTGGTGTGACGCCTGAGATGGTACGATGATCAAGAAGGCATGGAGTTCGACTTCCGCGCTACAACTATGCAGGATGATCTTTAATTATAGCAGAGATTGTAACACCGGGTCCAGAACAGTTCAATTAGATAGGGATCATATAACAAGCTACAAAATTGGCGAAGGAATAGAATAATGAACTTAGACACGAACATGAGAAAATTGGATAAATAATATATACTATTTTTGAAAACTATTTATAATCTTTGAAAACTAAATTTTTTTTGTTACCAAAATTGTTTTGATAAATATATATACTTTAAATCAAAATAATTTTTAAGGTAAAGCCCTAAATTTATCAAAATAAAGTTTTAGTAGGAACAATATATTTAGCGAAAAAAATTTAAACAATTATTTTGGAAATCTAGCAAATAATTTTGGGCTAAAATCTACTTCTTGTCAAGATAATAATATTGGGTAAAAATTATTATTATTATTTTTTTCTAGATACACTGTACATATATATAAACCATATTTTTAAATATGCTATATATTAACAAAACTTTCTACTGTTTTCTCAACAATATATCACTTAAATATTAATAGTTTATAAATAATACAGTGTTGGTAGTATTAATAGTGTAAAATGCATACATCTACAGACTTAGTAAAATAAAACTAAGAGTAATAATTAATACTAATAAATATATTACTATTGGAAAAAATATTAGCAAGTGGGGTTGTGTGGGTTTCTCTCCCTTGATAATGCCAAGTATACAACTAATTACTTAAAACCCACTTGACAGTAGAGACTAGAGAAGGACATGGATAAAATTTAGTGAGGTGGAAAGAGAGGAAGGAGAAGGGTTTACTGAGAGGAGCGGGAGGCACCTCGGCGCGGGGGAGATGATCAAGGAGGCGGGCTCCCGAGAGATGGTCACTGGTCCAGGAGGCTGGACTTCTCGCATGCGACGACCACCATGGAAGCTCGGCAGCACGGCCCGCGGCAGCAACAGCTCGCTCTGCCGCGGCTGACCTGGCCGGAGGGGAGAGCTCGGCGCACCGGCACGGCGGCTTCGACGCTTACGGGTCGGAGCAGAGACGGAGATCTCCCGGATCTGGTGGAGTCGGGGCTCTCGACGAAGGGTGGCGTTCGCCGGAAGGAGGAGGTGGTTAGTTACTATTTAGGTTTACAATTTCTCATTCTTGGGTGTGAGGACTTGATGGTGTACGGGGATTTGGGGGTTGCCGACGATGGTGCCGATGATGGTGAAAGGATTCTGGAGATGACAGGGGTGGTAGTTTGGGAGGCTGGCTTGGCCGGTGTGGGTAGACGGGGTGACAGTGGTGGTGTCGAAGGTGGTGGACGGTTGTCGAGATGCGATGATGGTGGTGGCGATGGACATGGTGTTGGCGGTGGTTGAGGTGGTGCTGATGGTGGTTTGGTTGGTGTTGGGTGACTGGTTGCGGTGACACAGATCGGCAGCATGGTGGCGGTAAAGGAGGTTGTGGTTGCGGAGTTGTCGAAAAGATGAGGGTGGCTAGAGTTGGTGTTGTATCGGGTACGTGTCCTGTGAGATACGGGAAGATGTCGAGTCCGGGGTTGTCGGACGGAAGAAATTTGTAACTGTAATGGAGAAAATATAGTAGATGGGTAGGGCAGGACCACGGACACGATGCACAAGTTTTGGGTTGTGGAAATTCATAGAAAAAGAGGGCAAGTACCTCTCCTTTTATAGGAGGTAGGAATCCCATTAGGATAAGGACTAGGGAGTTTTAAATCTCCCATTAGATAATTTCATAATTAAATTTAAATTGGCTAAAAGTAATTGGATCAAATCCAATCCAATATAGATACATTCTATTTTTAAAATCTATTTAAAGTCAATAAAATCTTTTTAAATTTTAATCATCATAATTAATTAAATTTAAACCAAACAAAATTTTAAATTTTCTTTTATAAATACTAAAATAATCAATATTAAATAATTTCAAAAATTATAATAAATATTTGAATATTAATAGAAAATATCTGTAAAATTCCTTTTTTAATAAATTAACATAAATAATAAACTAATAATAAAATAATTGTCAAAATTTTAAATATATACATGAATTAAATGTGTCATGTATCTCGCATGCGACTAGTACAAAATATCTATGTATATATTATTTTCGAAATTGGCATAAATAAATAAATAAAAATTTGCCACTAGTGCGACGGAATTTATATACCTTCCAGCAAAATAAACAAGTTGTTATACTATATTAAAATGAGATATATGTTTTCTATATTTGTGTTAACAAATATTATTGCATCAGAAATAACAAATACTTTGTATTTACATATTCGCACTTGACGTACAAATACCAATCAAAACTAATATATAAATTTATTTAAAAAATAATAGTAGTAAAATTTTAGGCGGTTTACATCTGTCCCGTTCTGGAGCGATCTTACTGAATGGGTGCTCTCGACTTATGAGGCCACCCTAAAAGCTACCGACCTTTTTTATGCCGTTAGAGCCACCCAATATGGCATAAAGGTTAATTGGCTTATGTTTATATCTTTGGTGGAGTTGTACAACTATCATACATGTACCTTCTTCACTGCGGGTGGGGAGATGGGTCTGGCTATTCACGAGATGCAGGCGAGATCAAAACTTCCCTGGGGGACCGAGCAATATGAAGAATACGTCCCCTGTGATGAGGAGCTCCTGGATTTGGAGAGAGAGAACTCCGAGATGATGGAGGTGTACAAAGAGATACTTTGTCACCTCTTTATTTGTCACCAGGTCACAAAGAAGGGTAAGACTGAGGGGTCCCTTCCCCATACGAGAGCCTGGACCAACTACATCTTCATCAGAGAAGGAGGAGATGACCCAGTCTCTTTCTCGACTCGCAAACCCTCGAAGAAATTTGGGATAGAGCAATTGATGATAGATCACGGGGCAGTAGACACTGAAGATAGTGATGATCCCGAGGGAAACTTCTCGGTTTGTTATTTCTGCAGGCAGACCGAGTTCAAGCTGTCGAAAAAGGTTATGCTAGCCGCTTTTCGGATGACATGGCTTCATGATTGTGTGGCCCCTGGTGGTTCAGGATCTATTGAAAGAATTAGCCGGGGTATGATACTTTCGGCTGTAAAGGTAGCATTTGGATGCCAGCTTGCTATACTTTCTGCGATGGTCTGTGCCATCTAACAAGGCTTGCGACACTTTGTTGTTAACGCGGTGACACCCGATGGCAGAAAGGATTTTGTCAGGACTGAATTTCCCTTTCATTATCTGATAGGATGGCTGGTGCTGCACTGTCCCAGATTAATGAATGCCTGGATGATGGCAGAATCTTTGGCGGGAGATGTTAGCCCAATGATTACGTCGTATTTTTGAATATGGCTAATCAACTAAGTTTAACATCATGATGTCAATAATATTCATGTACTCATTATCATGTTGCTACTTAAACTTAGCATTGTCCTAATTCTCTTATATTATATTGCTATGCTAGTATCGTATTGCAACATATTTTGCTGGCCTAACATGTATTTGTAGACCTACAGTAAGCATGATCAAATATGATCAAACCAGGACATAGGCAATGAAGAATTAATGATGGACCAAAGACGACGTCATACAAAGAGATTTCTCCGATCCGCCTAGTGACCTATCTGGAGCCTCGCATTGGGAGTTCCGCTGTCCGGTCAGCGGATAGGTGTCGAGGGGGCAGCGCCCCCCGTCGGGGGTTCAGGGGCGAAGCCTCCGAAAGGTATTCAGATTTCCAGATCTTCTTATCTTTGGACGACTGCTGTCAAGGAAAAATACGTCTTCAGGACTGCTCAAATATCAGAAAAAGGGCTCTTGGTTTTCCTACTTGTTCCAAGTCTGTAATCTTCAATTTATTGAGTCTAGGAGAATGTGTAAGTTGAGTCCGCACTGAGTCATCTCAACCCCTAGACATATCTCTCCAAGCTCTACCATACAAACAGACCAATTCCTGAACCAAGCCCAAGCTCCACCAAAGCCCAAAGGCCATTTGAATATTCTGCCACCAAGGAGGCAGAGTTCGGGCCGAACTCTGCCTCCACACAGAGTTCGGGCCGAACTCTATCCCCTGATTTCCAGGAACTGATTTTTAGGGTTACCAATTGCTAGCTGGTACAACGACCATATTTTTGAATTTTGAGGACAAAATTCTGGCCGAATTCTGCCTTCCAGACTAGTATATATAGGGCATAATTTCAACCATTTTCATTCATCTCTTCATCATCTTTCTATCTCTCACTCTCAATCATCTAAGCCTTACACTGCCTAAGCCTTATTATTCTAATCTACTAGCCACAAAACTTTCTAAGCCCCAAGGTGCTCAAGTGCGATTCAGCTAGAAGTTTTTTTTGTAAGAGTTGAAAAGAAAAGTCACTTGGACAATTTCAAGTTTCGCCACCTGCGAATCTGTAAGAAGTTGGCGTGCTCTTCTGAGTAAAGGCACGTGGTTGTACACTATTTCACAAATAGTGGATTTCAATCCTGAGCTAGAGTTCTCAGGCCTGGACTAGTCCTCCACGAGGGAAACCAGGTTAAACCTGCTTTGTTTGCGTATGCTTTTCTGATCTTTATTTACTTCCGTATTTCTTTCTGATTTATTTACTATCTTGATAGTTGTTTTGTGGAGGTGATATAGAGTTAATTTTTATTTGGTGATTATCGACACAAACTCTATTCACCCCCCTCTAGAGTTGCCTACACGTTATTTCAATTGGTATCAGAGCAATGTCTCTATTGTTAAGCTTAACATCCTTAGAGTAGATCCTTGTTTATTTGTGTATGGCATCGTATTCCTCCTCCTCTGATAAAGAGGGTTTTACTTCTAGTAGCATAGACAATCATGTTTCTTCTAAATGCAAGAAATGCTCTAAGTGGAAAGCCATGGCTAACCAATCCTTAAAGTTTGCTAAGGCTTTTCATTCTACAAATGAAGAACTTTCAGAAAAGGTTATTCATTTAGAAGAATCTAATAAGTTTTTGAAAAATGAAAACAATGATTTATTATCTAGACTTGACTCTCAAAACTCATCTTGTGTTTCTTTAAAGAGTTTGAATGATTCTTTAACTTTGAAAATCAAATTTCTTTCCTCATCAATAGAAGATCTTAAGAAGCAAGCACATGAGCTAAATCATTTGCATGATTCTTTTATTGACTCTTTAAAGAAACAAAATAATGATTTTATTTCTAGAATTGCTTTATTTAAAAAAGAGAATTATGCTTTAAATGCTAAATTTGATTCTCTTACTTGTTTGCATAATGATTTGCTATTAAAACATGATATTCTTAAGACCAAATCCATGCATGCTCACTCTAAAGATATTCATCATTCTAGTATGTCACATATTCATAATCATGCTCATTCCGATACATGTGCACACACTATTATTAGGTGCTTCTATTTCTCTCGTATTGGACACATGAGTGTAACTTGTCCTATTCGTAGGAGTTTTTCTACTAATGCTAGAGTAAAAAGTATATGGGTCCCTAAATCTAGCAAATATGGATCCAAGTTTATTTGGATACCAAAGTCTTCGCCTAATGTTGTAGGTGGAGCTACTTATATCGGGATATAGTACCGAGGAGCGTGTTGGTGGTTGCAAAGCTCAAAGGTCATCTAACAAGCAATTGCACCAACACAAGTGTGACCACTAGAGCCACTTTGGTAACATGCTAAACAATTCTCTTTAAATGGTTTATATTTGTGGAATCTAGCATGTTTCTCTTGATGTCTTGCTACTAGCTTAAATTGATATCCTTTAGTTGCTTATTATATAAATCAATGTGACATATAATACTAGCATGCTTAGTTAATATTTTTATTATTTCTTTTATCTAACATGACTAGTTACTTAGCTTAAATGATTAGTTCATACTATGTAGTTTATCACTCATTTTCTATTAGTGTGACACATTTAAATATGCATGCTCGCTATTCTTTGTCTTTATAAAGCAAGTATACCACTCTAGTTCATAGGAGCTTGATTCTTGAATTTTGTTTTAAAGTTTGACTCTCCATTTTTAAAGTTTTGAGATAGTTACTTCTTGCCGATTTGTATTTAATATGTCATATTTATCTTAATTACTATTTGTGAATATATATGTTTAGCACAAGCTACTTATAATTTGATAAGTATATACTTATACTTCTTTTTAATCTTGTGCTTGCATAATATCTTCATTATCAATTCTCATATTTTATTTTGATTATCCTCTTGAGAATCAATTATGTCTTTGTCTAATAAAGTTCATTTATACATGACTATACTTATCTCCATTTCTATGTAGATCATGTATTTATTATATTGACATCTATTTTGTATAAATATCTTTATGTGGGCATATGAGATGAGCTCAAGTTTCATATTATTTTGAAGAGTATTTATTCATACTTGTGCTTACCTTATAATTTAGCTATTGATTCTTTTGACCAAATTTGTGCTATCTCTACTTGAATCAATTAGCTTATTCCTTAAAGTCTTCTTTTGATGATATCTTATTGGCTTTTATTTGTTGACTTTATGGATACATACCTTTTAATTGATTTTTGATCTTTTTATATATGCCTATTTGTGATATATATGAATATATTAATGAGTCCCAACTTCTGATATTTATTTGTTTTACTTCTTCAAGTTAGGATGTTGAGAGAAAATGTTATTAGTGTCTTGTTCATGACTTTTATGGAAGTTCTTTTAAGAATTGCTTGGTTTTGTGCTTTACCTTACTTGTTGAAATCATCATACGTATTTTGATATGAATCTTCTATATATTTATTTTCATAAAGTGTATTATGAAAATATTTGTTTTGAAAATATTCTTAGCAAATTTTGATGGTCATTCTTTGATTATTATTTGGGTATTTACCTTTCTTTTACTTAGGGTTTTTGTATTTTGATGTTGTTTGATGATACTGCATATATTCTTTTAAACCCAAGTTCTTAAAAGTAAAGAACATTATGGGAATAAGCCGAAAGGGTCCTTCTGTCATACAGGTGTAAATAGCCTGAAGCGACACGGTGCACTAGTCTTCGGACTACCGCTAGCTGGGAATCGGTCCCTACAGCTAACCCAAAGTGATCAACACTTTATAGACTTAAGATTTATTAAGGTCTACTTGCAACCATTATCTAGTTCTGGATCCACCCCTAATTTCCAGAATACTTCATCATATCTAGCCTTATATTTGAGCTATAAATATTTTATTATTATTGTCCAATGATGTTTTGTAGTACATGAGAATACATGTAATTGATATATCATACTTCTCATATCTTTAGCTACTATCGGTTGAACTTTTATGTTGAGATTTTCTATTTCTAGAGAATACACTTTCATAATGGTTATAATTTTGTATTCTCTAGATCATTCTATTATTTTATTATCTTGGGTTAATCTTAATATTTGGCAAAGAGATTTGCTCTATTGTGTTTTCATGAACATCTCTTTTGTCCTTTACTTGATGAGAGTCTAATTCATTTACTTGCTATCTTATACTCTCATCCTTGCTTAACAAGAGTATATAAATCATTTTGATCATTCAAAATGTATTACCCTTATTGTGAACTCTATGCTTAAGCATGTATCTTTAGTGTTAATGACTTAAGATTTAATGAGCACATTTATCCTGTTAATGGCCTACCTCATTAATCTTAATTAGTTATGTAGCTTGTTTATTTACGATGTATTGATTAAGCTACATAATTTTTGTTCACTTTCACTCATCTGGCTATCTTCTTGAATTTCAATCTATATGTGATATGCTAGTTTACAAAAACAAGATTTATGAATTTTCTTGATGACATTTGTATTCTATTTTAGATACATATGTTTGGTCTCTAAAATTAGTTTGACAGTTTTTTTATTTAATCTTGTTTCCATTAGGGTTTGTGATTCATCGCTTTAACTTCCTTCCATACTAGTCATTGGAAAGCATCTCTTAAATTTCTCTCATCTTTTGAGTCATGATTTTATTATATTATCATTTCTTTGGAATAAATTTACAATCATTAAAATAAGATTGACTCTTTTCTATATTTTCCATTGGTTTGTTTATATGGTTTTTAGATGGAATTTATGACGGATCATAATTATTTATTGGTTTACTTTATGAATGATCCTAATGATTGAGTAGTCCTATATTATCTAATTATGTGGTTATCAAGTTAATTTATTACTCTACTTTGACTACTCATGGATTATCACATATGCTCTTTGCTATTTGAACTTCATTGGTTTCTCATTTAGTATTAGCAAGGTTTGATTATTACTCGTTGATGGCTACATATGTGGTAAAACATACATAGTCCATGCAAAGCAATAATTTGGTTGATTATTTCTTAATTAGATAATCATGGACATGATATTTGAGTTTTATTTTTTATTCTTGAGCTATATTTTGACTTTCATCATGATTGATTTAATTAACTTTCTTCCTTTCATGATGACATTTTTCTCAAAAGGTAACATGCATTGATCTATCATATTTCAATATGATATTCTTCTATATAGGTTAGTGTATGTCGTCTTTTGATTACATGTGCTAAATTGAAATATTCTTTTGATTTATCATCTTTAGTAGCTATTAAGTGGATATCTCTTCTTGACTAAAGATGACATTATTCGTTTTATGACGTTTTTATAGCCTTATATGCATTGAGCAAGGGGAAGAAATCAATAGTTGATTTACCCCTAGATCTTGAAGTTATTATTTTTTTCTGCTATAAGTGCTTTGGAACTAGATACACATATTTTAAGGGGGAGCAAATATATTGGTTCAATTCATTTAATCCCTTTAATATGTCATATACCTAGTTCATCATTGACCCATATTTTTATCATTATTTATATATTAGTGATTGAGGTTATGATACTATTTTTTTAAAAAAGTTTATGAGAGTATATGCAATTGTTTTCATAATATTATCTCAATCTTTTATATGAGTCATTTCGTTAATATTAACTTTCATATCTTATTTTGATGACTATTGTACTTTCTTTGATTTGGCTTTCCTTGTATGTTTAATTGATTTGGCTTTCCTTGTTGATGACTTACCCAAAATTCATGATTTCATCTATATTGGTAATAGTTTGAGGGGGAGCATTCAAGTCGACTGAATTTCTCCTTCTCAAATTTTTTTTCTCCTTTACCTTCATGTTTATTTCAAAGGGTATTCATATATCATGATAAGGTAATTGAGTTCAAATGCATGAATTTTGGATAAGCAAATAGATTTGCATATAATGAGATCATTTTATATCAATTGCTCTATTTTACATTGATTATTCCTTTATTTTGTTTCACTATTTATCTGTGGACAATTGTGACTATCATAGTTTCATTTATCAATGTTTCAAGTTTTTATATTTCAATTGATATCAAGTTTGTCTATTTCAATATCTCAATTGGTATCTTTTTTTTTTTATCTATTATTTACAATTATCTAATCCCCAAGGTTTTTGATTGTAATTTTTTTCCCCAAAACTAAAGCAATATTTCATATCATACTATGTTTTTGGACGTCTTTCTTGGATTTCATGTTGGTAAACTATCTATTGATTATTTTCAAATTCTTTTAGTTTTACCAACTATTTGTGTTTTGACAAGCTATTTTCTATTTGGCACTCTACATTGGGTATGTAGTTTCTATACTTGTATTTACACACTTCTCCCATTGTTCTTCATTTAGTATATCTTGATCATGATTGTCTTCCTCCTTTACTTATGCTTGAGTTTGTTTTATCTCATATTACGGGGGAGCTTATTTTTTGATCATGCCAAAGGGGGAGAAATAAGTTTAAGTTAGCACACAATATGTGTTTATTAGTGATACATGCATCTATCGTATCTGTCTTTAACTTAACCGATTTGCCATAATAAAAAAGGAAAAGATTATTGGCCCAATGATTACATCGTGTTTCTGAATATGGCTAATCAACTAAGTTTAACATCATGATGTCACTAATATTCATTTACTCATTATCATGTTGCTACTTAAACTTAGCATTGTCCTAATTGTCCTATATTATATTGCTATGCTTGTATCGTATTGCAACATATTTTGCTGGCCTAACATGTATTTGTAGACATGCAGTAAGCATGATCAAACATGATCAATCTAGGACATAGGCAATGAAGAATTAATGATGGACTAAAGACGGCATCATACAAAGAGATTTCTCCGAACCGCCTAGCGACCTATCTGGGGCCTCGCATCGGGGGTTCCGCTGTCCGGTCAGCAGACAGGGGTCGAGGGGGCAGCGTCCCCCGTCGGGGGTTCGAGGGCGAAGCCTCCGAAAGGTATTTAGATTTCCAGATCTGCTTATCTTTGGACGACTGCTGTCAAAGAAAAAGACGTCTTCAGGACTGCTCAAATATAAGAAGAAAAGCGTCATCAAAGGGCTCTTGATTTTCCTACTTGTTCCAAGTTTGTAATCTTCAATTTATTGAGTCTAGGAGAATGTGTACGTTGAGTCGCACTGAGTCATCTCAACCCCTAGACATATCTCTCCAAGCTCTACCATACAAATAGACCAATTCATGAACCAAGCCCAAGCTCCACCAAAGCCCAAAGGCCATTTGAATATTCTGCCACCAAGGAGACAGAGTTCGGGCCGAACTCTGCCCCCGCACATAGTTCGGGCCGAACTCTGTCCCATAATTTCCAGGAACTGATTTTTAGGGTTACCAATTGCTAGCTGGTACAATGGCCATATTTTTGAATTTTGAGGACAATTCTGGCCGAATTCTGCCTTCCAGACTAGTATATATAGGGCATGATTTCAACCATTTTCATTCATCTCTTCATCATCTTTCTATCTCTCACTCTCAATCATCTAAGCCTTATACTACCTAAGCCTCATTCTTCCAATCTACTAGCCACAAAACTTCCTAAGCCCCAAGGTGCTCAAGTGCGATTCAGCTAGAAGTTTTTGTGCAAGAGTTGAAAAGAAAAGTCACTTGGACAATTCCAAGTTTCGCCACCTGCGAATTTGTAAGAAGTTGGCGTACTCTTCTGAGTAAAGGCACGTGGTTGTACATTATTTCACAAATAGTGGATTTCAATCCTGAGCTAGAGTTCTCAGGCCTGGACTAGTCCTCCACGAGGGAAACTAGGTTAAAACTGCTTTGTTTGCGTATGCTTTTGTGATCTTTATTTACTTCCGCATTTCTCTCTGATTTATTTACTATCTTGATAGTTATTTTGTGGAGGTGATATAGAGTTAATTTTTATTTGGTGATTATCGACACAAACTCTATTCACCCCCCACTAGAGTTGCCTACACGTTATTTCAATTGGTATCAGAGCAAGGTCTCTATTGTTAGGCTTAACATCCTTAGAGTAGATCCTTGTTTATTTGTGTATGGCATCGTATTCCTCCTCCTCCGATAAAGAGGGTTTTACTTCTAGTAGCATAGACAATCATGTTTCTTCTAAATGCAAGAAATGCTCTAAGTGGAAAGCCATGGCTAACCAATCCTTAAAGTTTGCTAAGGCTTTTCATTCTTGTCACGACCCGTACCCGCTTTTCGGATACGAGACGTGTCCAAGCCAGCCTACGCCGCAGAGTCGGCGGTAGAACGCTGTCAAGCCCGCAAGAAATAAATGCTCAAAATATAACATTTGCTGCTCATTTCACATTTCTAAATTTGTTACAACATTTACAACATTTATAATTAAAGAAAATACAATATTTTACAATAAATGAAATTGATACAACCGCTATCTATTTCTAGGTTGACATCAACATACCCATGCCTCCCCAGTGCTAAGAGTGATGGCGGCTAAACCTAAAAAATGTTGGTTTCCAGTCAGGAATAGAAAAAGTACACAAACCGACGACAATACGAAAACACAATAGAATTAACAAGACATGAAAATAACATATGAGAGGTGAAAGCTAGAAGATACTGATGACATGGCACGATGGAGAATAAAAGGAAAAATAAAAGACAACTACCTATGTGGTGTGAAATATCCTTTTCGATATGTGAATGGCTAGGGGGTAAATCCGGCTTACTGTACGTGTCATGTGCAGCTGCTATCATGCAAGAATAGACATATTGGGGATAGTTCTGGGTAGTCCACATGTCTACTAAGATATTTCCCCTTCCGACTACTCCGTGTGACGAGCGTGTCAACAACCAGCAAGATATATGTATGAACATGAAATGACAAGACTACTATGAATCGTAAGCAATCAGAAAGTACACTTGCCAGAGGTCCGTAGCTGGTGAAACTAATAATACTATACCACTCAATGAGTCACAATCAGTCAACACATGCAGAAGTCTCCAGATGCTGAAATAAACAGTACCAACGTTCTCAGAATAGTCAAATTAGCTAGAATTGCCTGTCCTTAAGTCCAATTCTGGACACAGGGGCAAAACGGTAATTTCGGGCAAAAACGATGTCCGCCATTGGACCCGCTTTGCACCGAAAAGTGTGCCAGAGTCAACTGTCTCTAAAGTCGTCAAACTATATGTCAACAGGTTCAGTTTTCCGATACGAACCCAACCGTATGTCCAAAGTTGGATTTCGGCGGGCCGTGCACAAAATCGCCCGTTGAGTCGGACCGTAGGGCCCGCAAAACGGCGTTCCGATTCAACTATCTCAGAATTGGACCAAACTTGGCATACAGGATCATAAAAATGATACGGTCCTATTGGCGCAAGTTTTGTCTCGATCTGACGAGCGTGCACAAAGTAATTAGAAAACTTGCACAGGGGCCGATACGATGAATTTCGACGGATACGCATCAAATTCGTCGCGCACACGCGACCAATTTAAATTCCATCAAAGCCCACACGACCACGAAGCCGTTATGCACCTTTCGATGCTTTCGGTTCGCGACCACGTCGTCCGGATTGGCGGGACGCACGTCGTGTCGATTGGTTTTCATGATTTTCTACAATTTTCAAAACAGGTTTTTCGTTACTTTGGGAAGCCGATTTCTCGGTGCACATTCGTCGAAATTGACTTCTGTAAGAAAGGATTTACAGCCCTATATGTTGTCAAAAATTTCCTTTAAATAGATTATCTAATCTGTCGAGGAATCGGCAGATACTTGCCTCCCAAATTGGATTCAAAAAATAGTTCTAATACTCTGTTATCGATGGTTTTTCCTGAAGTTTCAGGAATTCATATAATTTATCTACGGCAAACCAAACCATTCCAGTTGAAGGGATGGATAGGGGGTTAACTCAGCTATCTATAGAAATTTACGGATCGATATTTGGTTAAGTACTCAGGAAGAAAAGTCTAGGCGAACAGGGTACCTGCGCGGTTAGCTGCTGCCACTGCCATCCTGTTTACTCTGTGCGCACACATTCTGCTGCGGCTTGGCCGGCCGTCGGTGGTCGCATGCGGCGCATGCGCACGTAGGCGGCGGTGGCGCGCGTCCAGGTGTAGGGGGTGGTCGCGGCGTTAGGTGGTTAGGGTTTTTTGTGATATCTCTCTCGATAACTCCCTTTATATGTACTCAAATCAGCGTTTTGTCGAGCGGGAGAAGTTCCCTTACTGTGCTGGGGAGCTCAGCATGTGGGCCTGGCCCGAGCTCGACTTGGGTTGAGTATACTGCTCGTGGGGGTTAGGTCCACAGCCGCTGGTTTGGGGGAATGGCTCTCGGGTTCATGGGGAGTTAGGGTGCTGCTCTCGGGTTCATTTAGGATTGCTGCTCTCGGGTTATATTAATACTGCTGTTTTTGTGTGGTGGGGGGATGCCCGGCTAGGCCCAGCTGGGTTGGGTCGGCCCTACTCTTTTCCTTTTTCTTTGTCTATTTCTTTTTCTTTTATTACACCCATATATATATATATATATACTCATTTAATATTTACTTATATAATAAATCTCTAAAAATCTAATTATATATATACACATACATACATATATATCTATATTTGTATACATGTATATACCTATATTATATTTATATTTACACACATATACATTTATGTATTTATATATAAATACATCTACACTCATATACATATATATTTATATATAAATACACATAAAAACGTATATGTAAAAAAAAAGAAAAAAAAGAAAAAGAAAACAAACATACACATATATACACATATCTATTTTTATATAAATACGCATACACACCTATATTTATTCTTTTGATAAAGGATAATTTAGTAATAACTAATAATGATAAATAGTTTATATTTAATAACCACAATAATAATATTAATATTATATAACCTCAATAATAATAATAATAATAATAATAATAATAATAATAATAATAATAATAATAATAATAATAATAATAATAATAATAACAAAATTTAATAAGCCAGTAATTAATTATTTATAAAATCTAAAAATCACCATTTAAATAAAATAAGTAATAATAAAATATTTTAAAATTTCCGGGAAGGGGAGCTACAAATCTACCCACCTTAAAATAATTTCGTCCTCAAAATTATAATTCGTAACTATTCTTAAAATTTAAAGTCTACCATACCTTAACCTTCTCAATTTTAATTCCTCAAAATATTTTATAACCTTTTCTAGCCATTCTATAACCCCAAATACTTGAGGACTTCTACCCACCTTTAGTCACACTACTCCATCAGATCTCCTGTCGCTAAAACTTTATAATCTTCCAACTAATTGCTAAAATTTCTACCAATAGATATCTACTGCGTATGACATATATGATCCTCCCTTATTTATCAAACAACCCAAATTTAACAAGCAACAAAATTTATACAAGTAGCTAAAAATATTGGTAATTTCTAGTAAGCATGGCCATTCGTCCCTCCAAAATAGGGAGGAATAGAAGATAAGGAAGAATAACCAAGAGCAAATATAAAATTTCAAGAGCGGTAGCGTGTGTCCAATGGTACAGATAGAAAGAATGTTTATGAACCTATAGTCTTATTCGCTAGATTGGGCTAATCTAGTTCAGTCACTTGCTACATCGAAGAACCCTTCGCTCTTAGAGGGCTTGCAATCCATGTAATAAAAAATTCTGTTCTTAAAATTCTAAACACGTTTCACAATAGAACGGAATTTGAGAAATCAAGGTTGTAATCTTTTCTGTGGTTATTTAAACACACGAGCAAAGATTATGAATGCAATACAAGATCATATCGCGACTTCCAAGTAGATGGGTTAAAGTTTACGAATGGATTCACATTCTAAGGGATGGAGATTACATAATAGATACAGGGGCCGATTTCAAATAGTTCAGTTCTATAGTCCAAATATGGTGGTATGTCTGGATGGGTTTTATTGGGTCTTCACGAGTTCCCTATCTGGCATCAATCGTTGGTTGGATGAACCTTGGATCTTAATCTATATGGACTGAACAAGATCCCAAGATAAAACTGTGTCTGCTAGGTTAGGGCAACCTAAAATAGGCTTTAACTCAAGTGGTTGAGCTAGTTGCCAGCCAGGTTGGTTAGCTAAGTTCCTAAAGTCCAAAATGCGCCTTCGGTGACTTTTGTGATTAAGTAGCACAAGATGTCTCTATCAAGTGGCACAATAGTGGCATGTGCGTAGTGGGCTTCGAGTAGGTCACCACCATATATTGGGTCGAATGAACTGAGTCAAGGTTGAGGCTCTAGTGGAAGTCGGAAAGAATACCGGTGTTCTGGTAAGGGTTATAGTTAGTCCTTTTGTCCTGAAAGTCATACCATAAAAATAGAGTACATGGGGACGGGTTTGAGTGGGACATGATATACCTAGATGAAGGTGGACTCATCTAGATCTTGCATATAAAATTTGTTGGAAGGTAACAGCTGGCCACGTGCTCCGAATATTAATGACACGGCCGGTGCACAAAATAATCTAAAGGGAAAGTGGGAGTCTATGGGCACTAATTATTATCCTAATGGAAGTTATTCTAATTATTCGGTAATCCTGTTATATCCTAAAATTTTGGAAGGCTTACCGTTTACTCGCCTTAGAAGCTAGGACATGGTTTTAGGAATGTCGCGGTTAGGAGGATTCCGATAGTAGCTTGAGGGTCGAGAGGGGAACGAGTAACTCAAGGCAAGGTTCCCGTCACAGGGCTGGCCGATAGTAGCTGCACTTGTATATACAAATATCATAGCCATGGGGATACTCTCTATCTATCAAATACGAGCGTTCGTCTTTCCAATTAGTGAAAGACAAAAGCAATAAGGAGTTCAAGAAAGATGTCAACGAATACAATTGCGTGATTCAAGGGCAGATGTATAATTTAAAAGGAATTGTCAATACAGTCGCGGGTGAGATCCTAGAGATATCTACATCTCAATCCGCGCAGGGCAATTAGATAAAAAGCAAACCAATTGCATCATGGTTGATCAGACCGTAATACAATGATTCTGATTAGACAATATGTTAGCGGGCGTCCCCAATAAACATATGTCTTGAATCAAGCTCGATAAAAGAGTAAGCTTACAAAACTAGGCTGTAATAGCAGCGTTGGTCAAGATAGTCAAAATATAAGTATGCGAGATTTTTTTTGGAAATGAGGCACAAGTAGTTCGAGTTTTATGAGAATCAAAATCTAACTCGAGATTCGTACACGAATAACAGAATCAGAAATTATAAACTAACTCCTTACAGCAAAAGAAAATTTAAAATAGACAATTCTAACTTATGATATGATGTTTATATCTAAATAAGAAAAGTGAACAGTTTATCAAAATTAACGCCTTAATTCTAGGCAAGCCTAACATACCAAGCAAATAGTATATCCACATTGGATCACATTGTCATATTCAAAAGTAATAGTGTATCTATATAGACCTGGCAAGCTATCTAAATTTAATAATTCTAAATAGCATGGCCTATCTAACAACCTTAGCTACCCAATCGATCAATTTTAAACAAGGGACTCCTAGTCCTAGTCATTCTTTTAAATTATTTCAATCCTAATTGTGAATGAGCATTTCCTGAGCGCAGGCTCGCAATAGTACGACTAACGTACCATCACGATTTTGTAATCTTTTGCAAAATCTGACCTGCATGGGCCACCACAAAAACTTGTCACGACCCGCACCCGCTTTTCGGATACGAGACGTGTCCAAGCCAGCCTACGCCGCAGAGTCGGTGGTAGAACGCTGTCAAACCCGCAAGAAATAAATGCTCAAAATATAACATTTGCTGCTCATTTCACATTTCTAAATTTGTTACAACATTTATAATTAAAGAAAATACAAGATTTTACAATAAATGAAATTGATACAACCGCTATCTATTTCTAGGTTGACATCAGCATACCCATGCCTCCCTAGTGCTAAGAGTGATCGTGGCTAAACCTGAAAAATGTTGGTTTCCAGTCAGGAATGGAACAAGTACACAAACCGACGGTAATGCGAAAACACAATAGAATTAACAAGACATGAAAATAACATATGGGGGGTGAAAGCTAGAAGATACTGATGACATGGCACGATGGAGAATAAAAGAAAAAATAAAAGACAACTACCTATGTGGTGTGGAATATCCTTTTCGATATGTGAACGGCTAGGGGGTAAATCCGGCTCACTGTACGTGTTGTGTGCAGCCGCTATCATGCAAGAATAGACATATTGGGGATAGTTCTGGGTAGTCCACATGTCTACTAAGATATTTTCCCTCTCGACTACTCCGTGTGACGAGCGTGTCAACAACCAGCAAGACATATGTATGAACATGAAATGAAAAGACTACTATGAATCGTAAGCAATCAGAAAGTGTACTTACCTGAGGTCCGTAGCTGGTGAAACCAATAATACTATACCACTCAATGAGTCACAATCAGTCAACACATGCAGAAGTCTCCAGATGCTGAAATAAATAGTACCAACATTATCAGAATAGTCAAATTAGCTAGGATTGCCTGTCCTTAAGTCCAATTCTGGACATAGGGGCAAAACGGTAATTTTGGACAAAAACGATGTCCGTCGTTGGACCCGTTTTGCACCAAAAAGTATGCCAGAGTCAACGGTCTCTAAAGTCTTCAAACTACATGACAACAGGTCCAGTTTTCTGATACGAACCCAACCGTATGTCCAAAGTTGGATTTCGGCGGGCCGTGCACAAAATCGCCTATTGAGTCGGACCGTAGGGCCCACAAAACGGCGTTCCGATTCAACTGTCTCAGAATTGGACCAAACTTGGCATACAGGACCAGAAAAATGATACGGTCCTGTTGGCGCAAGTTTCATCTCGATCTGACGAGCGTGTACAAAGTAATTAGGAAACTTGCACAGGGGCCGATACGGTGAATTTTGACGGATACGCATCAAATTCGTCGCACACACGTGACTAATTTGAATTCCGTCAAAGCCCACACGACCACGAAGCTGTTACGCACCTTTTGATGCTTTCGGTTCGCGACCACGTCGTTCGGATTGGCGGGACGCACGTCGTGTCGATTGGTTTTCATGATTTTCTACAATTTTCAAAACAGGTTTTTTGTTACTTTGGGAAGCCGATTTCTCGGTGCACATTCGTCGAAATTGACTTCTGTAAGAAAGGATTTACAGCCCTATATGTTGTCAACAATTGCCTTAAAATAGATTATCTAATCTATCGTGGAATTGGCAAATACTTACATTCCAAATTGGATTCCAAAAATAGTTCTAATACTCTGTTATCGACGGGTTTTCCTGAAGTTTCAGGAATTCATATAATTTATTTATGGCAAACCAAACCATTCCAGTTGAAGGGATGGATAGGGGGGTTAACTCAGCTATCCATAAAAATTTACGGATCGATATTTGGTTAAGTATTCAGGGAGAAAAGTCGAGGCGAACAGGGTACCTGCGCGGTTAGCTGCTACAACTGCCGTCCTGTTTACTCCGCGCGTGCACGTTCTACGGCGGCTGGGCCGACCGCCGGTGGCCACGCAGGGCACGTGCGCATGTAGGCGGTGGTGGCGTGCGTCCAGGTGTAGGGGGTGGTCGCGGCGTTAGGTGGTTAGGGTTTTTCGTGATATCTCTCTCGATAACTCCCTTTATATGTACTTAAATCAGCGTTTGTCCGAGCGGGGGAAGTTCCCTTACTGTGCTGGGGAGCTCAGCATGTGGGCCTGGCCCGAGCTCGGCTTGGGCTGAGTATATTGCTCGTGGGGGTTAGGTCCACAGTCGCTGGTTTGGGGGAATGGCTCTCGGGTTCATAGGGAGTTAGGGTGCTGCTCTCGGGTTCATTTAGGATTGCTGCCCTCGGGTTATATTACTACTGCTGTTTTTGTGTGGTGGGGGGATGCCCGGCTAGGCCCAGCTGGGTTGTGTCGGCCCTACTCTTTTTCTTTTTCTTTGCCTATTTCTTTTCTTTTATTACACCCATATATATATATATATATATATATATATATATATATATATATATATATATATATATATATATATATATATATACTCATATAATATTTACTTATATAATAAATCTCCAAAAATCTGATTATATATATACACATACACACATATATATCTATATTTATATACATGTATATACCTATATTTTATACCTATATTATATTATATTTACACAGATATACATTTATGTATTTATATATATAAATACATCTACACTCACATATATATATATATATTTATATATAAATACACTTAAACACGTATATGTAATATATATATACATACACATACACATATATACACATATCTATTTTTATATAAATATGCATACACACCTATATTTATTCTTTTGATAAAGGATAAATTAATAGTAACTAATAATGATAAATAGTTTATATTTAATAACCACAATAATAATATTAATATTATATAACCTCAATAATAATAATAATAACAATAATAATAATAATAATAATAACAAAATTCAATAAGACAATAATTAATTATTTATAAAATCTAAAAATTACCATTTAAATAAAATAAGTAATAATAAAATATTTCAAAATTTTTGGGAAGGGGAGCTACAATTCTACAAATGAAGAACTTTCAGAAAAGGTTATTCATTTAGAAGAATCTAATGAGTTTTTGAGAAATAAAAACAATAATTTATTATCTAGACTTGACTCTCAAAACTCATCTTGTGTTTCTTTAAAGAGTTTGAATGATTCTTTAACTTTGAAAATCAAATCTATTTCCTTATCAATAGAAGATCTTAAGAAGCAAGCACATGAGCTAAATCATTTGCATGATTCTTCTATTGACTCTTTAAAGAAACAAAATAATGATTTTATTTCTAAAATTGCTTTATTTGAAAAAGAGAATTATGCTTTAAATGCTAAATTTGGTTCTCTTACTTATTTGCATAATGATTTGCTATTGGAACATGATATTCTTAAGACCAAATCCATGCATGCTCACTCTAAAGATATTCATCATTCTAGTATGTCATATGTTCATAATCATGCTCATTCCGATACATGTGCACACACTACTATTAGGTGCTTCTATTGCTCTCGTATTGGACACATGAGTGTAACTTGTCCTATTCGTAGGAGTTTTTCTACTAATGCTAGAGTAAATAGTATATGGGTCCCTAAATCTAACAAACGTGGATCCAAATTTATTTGGATACCAAAGTCTTCGCCTAATGTTGTAGGTGGAGCTACTTATATCAGGACATAGTACCGAGGAGCGTGTTGGTGGTTGCAAAGCTCAATGGTCATCTAACAAGCAATTGCACCAACAGAAGTGTGGCCACTAGAGCCACTTTGGTAACATGCTAAACGATTCTCTTTAAATGGTTTATATTTGTAGAATCTAGCATGTTTCTCTTGATGTCTTGCTACTAGCTTACATTGATATCCTTTAGTTGCTTATTATATAAATCAATGTGACATATAATACTAGCATGCTTAGTTAATTTTTTTATTATTTCTTTTATCTAGCATGACTAGTTACTTAGCTTAAATGATTAGTTCACACTATGTTGTTTATCACTCATTTTCTATTTGTGTGACACATTTAAATATGCATTCTCGCTATTCTTTGTATTTATAAAGCAAGTATATCATTCTAGTTCATAGGAGCTTGATTCTTGAATTTTGTTTTAAAGTTTGACTCTCCATTTTTAAAGTTTTGAGATAGTTACTTCTTGCCGAACCGATAAAGCTTCCTGGAGTTTTGATTCTTGAATTTTAAAGTTTGATTCTTGAATTTTGTTTTAAAGTTGATACTTGAATTTTTAAAGTTTGATTCTTGCCGAACCGATAGTTACTCTCCATTTTTAAAGTTTGATTCTTGAATTTTGTTTTAAAGTTTGACTCTACTCTATTTTAAAAGTAAAGCTTCCTGGAGTTTTGAACCAAAATGCTGCCTTCGGGCCTGTGAAGGCTATCGCTGAATGCCAGGTGAAAGCTCTTGAAAGCATTGCTGGATATGAAGAGCGAGCTAATGCTTTAAGGAAGGTCTTGGCTGACCTGGAGAATCAAGTGGCCAAACTCCGAGAGGTCAGTCAGCAAACTTGGTACACAGGACCAGAAAAACGATACGGTCCTGTTGGCGCAAGTTTCAACTCGATCTGACGAGCGTGCACAAAGTAATTAGGAAACTTGCACAGGGGCCGATACGGTGAATTTCGACGGATACGCATCAAATTCGTCGCACACACGTGACCAATTTGAATTCCGTCAAAGCCCACACGACCACGAAGCTGTTACGCACCTTTTGATGCTTTCGGTTCGCGACCACGTCGCCCGGATTGGCGGGACGCACGTCGTGTCGATTGGTTTTCATGATTTTCTATAATTTTCAAAATAGGTTTTTTGTTACTTTGGGAAGCCGATTTCTCGGTGCACATTCGTCGAAATTGACTTCTGTAAGAAAGGATTTACAGCCCTATATGTTGTCAACAATTGCCTTAAAATAGATTATCTAATCTATCGTGGAATTGGCAAATACTTGCATTCCAAATTGGATTCCAAAAATAGTTCTAATACTCTGTTATCGACGGATTTTCCTGAAGTTTCAGGAATTCATATAATTTATCTATGGCAAACCAAACCATTCCAGTTGAAGGGATGGATAGGGGGTTAACTCAGCTATCCATAAAAATTTATGGATCGATATTTGGTTAAGTATTCAGGGAGAAAAGTCAAGACAAACAGGGTACCTGCGCGGTTAGCTGCTACCACTGCCGTCCTGTTTACTCAGCGCGCACGTTCTGCGGCGGCTTGGCCGGCCTACGGTGGCCACGCACGGCACGTGCGCGCATAGGCGGCGGTGGCGTGCGTCCAGGTGTAGGGGGTGGTCGCGGCGTTAGGTGGTTAGGGTTTTTCGTGATATCTCTCTCGATAACTCCCTTTATATGTACTTAAATCAGCGTTTGGCCGAGCGGGGGAAGTTCCCTTACTGTGCTGGGGAGCTCAGCATGTGGGCCTGGCCCGAGCTCGGCTTGGGCTGAGTATACTGCTCGTGGGGGTTAGGTCCACAGCCGCTGGTTTGGGGGAATGGCTCTCGGGTTCATGGGGAGTTAGGGTGCTGCTCTCGGGTTCATTTAGGATTGCTGCTCTTGGGTTATATTACTACTGCTTTTTTGTGTGGTGGGGGGATGCCCGGCTAGGCCCAGCTGGGTTGTGTCGGCCCTACTCTTTTCCTTTTTTCTTTGCCTATTTCTTTTTCTTTTATTACACCCATATATATATATATATATATATATATATATATATATATATATATATATATATATATATATATATATACTCATATATATATATACTCATATAATATTTACTTATATAATAAATCTCCAAAAATCTGATTATATATATACACATACACACATATATATCTATATTTATATACATGTATATACCTATATTTTTATACCTATATTATATTTATATTTACACACATATACATTTATGTATTTATATATATAAATACATCTACACTCACATATATATATATATATATATATTTTTTTTTTTACACTCACATATATATATATATATATATATATATATATATATATATATATATATATATATATATATATATATATATATATATATACACTTAAACACGTATATGTAATATATATATACATACACATACACATATATACACATATCTATTTTTATATAAATACGCACAACACCTATATTTATTCTTTGATAAAGGATAAATTAATAATAACTAATAATGATAAATAGTTTATATTTAATAACCACAATAATAATATTAATATTATATAACCTCAATAATAATAATATAACAACAATAATAATAATAATAACAAAATTCAATAAGATAATAATTAATTATTTATAAATCTAAAAATTACCATTTAAATAAAATAAGTAATAATAAAATATTTCAAAATTTTTGGGAAGGGGAGCTACAATTCTACAAATGAAGAACTTTCAGAAAAGGTTATTCATTTAGAAGAATCTAATGAGTTTTTGAGAAATGAAAACAATGATTTATTATCTAGACTTAACTCTCAAAACTCATCTTGTGTTTGTTTAAAGAGTTTGAATGATTCTTTAACTTTGAAAATCAAATCTCTTTCCTTATCAATAGAAGATCTTAAGAAGCAAGCACATGAGCTAAATCATTTGTATGATTCTTCTATTGACTCTTTAAAGAAACAAAATAATGATTTTATTTCTAGAATTGCTTTATTTGAAAAAGAGAATTATGCTTTAAATACTAAATTTGGTTCTCTTACTTATTTGCATAATGATTTGCTATTAGAACATGATATTCTTAAGACCAAATCTATGCATGCTCACTCTAAAGATATTCATCATTCTAGTATGTCATATGTTCATAATCATGCTCATTCCGATACATGTGCACACACTACTATTAGGTGCTTCTATTGCTCTCGCATTGGACACATGAGTGTAACTTGTCCTATTCGTAGGAGTTTTTGTACTAATGCTAGAGTAAATAGTATATGGGTCCCTAAATCTAACAAACGTGGATCCAAATTTATTTGGATACCAAAGTCTTCGCCTAATGTTGTAGATGGAGCTACTTATATCAGGACATAGTACCGAGGAGCGTGTTGGTGGTTACAAAGCTCAATGGTCATCTAACAAGCAATTGCACCAACACAAGTGTGGCCACTAGAGCCACTTTGGTAACATGCTAAACGATTCTCTTTAAATGGTTTATATTTATAGAATCTAGCATATTTCTCTTGATGTCTTGCTACTAGCTTACATTGATATCCTTTAGTTGCTTATTATATAAATCAATGTGACATATAATACTAGCATGCTTAGTTAATTTTTTTATTATTTCTTTTATCTAGCATGACTAGTTACTTAGCTTAAATAATTAGTTCACACTATGTTGTTTATCACTCATTTTCTATTAGTGTGACACATTTAAATATGCATTCTCGCTATTCTTTGTATTTATAAAGCAAGTATATCACTCTAGTTCATAGGAGCTTGATTCTTGAATTTTGTTTTAAAGTTTGACTCTCCATTTTTAAAGTTTTGAGATAGTTACTTCTTGCCGAACCGATAAAGCTTCCTGGAGTTTTGATTCTTGAATTTTTAAAGTTTGATTCTTGAATTTTGTTTTAAAGTTGATACTTGAATTTTTAAAGTTTGATTCTTGCCGAACCGATAGTTACTCTCCATTTTTAAAGTTTGATTCTTGAATTTTGTTTTAAAGTTTGACTCTACTCTATTTTAAAAGTAAAGCTTCCTGGAGTTTTGAACCAAAATGCTGCCTTCGGGCCTGTGAAGGCTGTCGCTGAATGCTAGGTGACAGCTCTTGAAAGCATTGCTGGATATGAAGAACGAGCTAATGCTTTAAGGAAGGTCTTGGCTGACTTGGAGAATCAAGTGGCCAAACTCCGAGAGGTCAGTCAGCAAACCCCAACATCATTGTTTCTTGAGGAGGTCGTGGCTCTGATTGCGGCTATTGAGGAGGAGAAAGCTACTTTCTAGACGAGGAAGGAGGCACTGGCTAAATAGATCAGTAAGTTGGCTGATCAGTATAAACAGTTTGATGCTGTCGGTAGGGCTCGTATTGCCTCAAAGAATAAGCTCGCCATCCAGATCGCTGAAAAGTACAATCAGATTGTGCAGCTTTGCGAAGAGATTGCTCAGCTTGAGGCTGACTTGCGAACTGTCGTATCTGAGCAGGAAGACTACGTGGTTCAGGCTGCTACGACTGCCACAACTTCAGACCAATTGAAGGCTCAGCTGGTGAAGTTGGAAGAGGAGCATATAAAACTGATTCCTTTCGAGGATGAAGCTGTTCGGCAGGAAGAAGCACGTCGTCGTGCCACCGTCAAATCTCAAGCTGAAATCAAGGCTCTGAGGGATAGCATCAATCAATTGTGTATCCCTTAAGTCTTTTGTTTGTAACTGTCTGTTTTAGCCGTCAAGTCCCTCGTATCTTTTTTTTCTTCGTCTTTTGATAGACGTTTTTAATAAAGAATCTTTTGGCTTTCAAAATTCATGAATGAAGTTTGTGAAATATCAGAACTAGAGTAATGTGGACGTAGTAAGGATATTTCTGGTGGGTATTACGTTGGGGAATTTGATAAGGACTTATTATCTGTTTTATATTCAAGGTTCTTGAATATAGATAGTAAGTTGAAAGAAGCTGCTAATAGAGGTAATATGGGCGTAATAGCAGAGAATCTTCTATATCTGACCAGAGGTAATATGGACGTGGAAGGATATATAACATTAGGTAGGAGTGGATAATTCAGAGGTAATATGGACGTGATTATCTTTGAAGAATGCTTTGCTCAGAGGTTATATGGACGTGGCAAAACGTTTCTTAATTATCCCACTAGAAAATAATTATCGAAAAACAGTTCAGAGATAATATGGACGTGACTTGTTTTCGTTAGACCAAGTTTGGGCAGAATCCAAAACGGAGATAATTCTACTGGAGAATCTTTTTAAAGGACCTATTATCCATGGCGTATTCAAGACTCTTGAAATACGAATAATAGTTAGATGGATTTTTTTTCGAATCACATAAACGTTGTACTGTACATTTACATGACTGAAACAGGGTATATATGAACATTGTTCATGAAGGTTACACATAATATTTCTTTCGAAACTTGTCGTTGACCGGCATCATGAGCAAGTCACCATCAGGCTTGGTTAGTCGATACGCACCATTAGAATACACTGATTCTATAACGAAAGGACCTTCCCATTTAGGCTAGAATTTTTCTTTTGTCTTGTGCGTCATGACCATTGGTCTTCTCACTGCTAAGACCAGATCACCAACTTGAAAGATTCTTTACCATACCATTTTATTAAAGGCTCTGGAAAGGCGTGCTTGGTATAGCTCAATACGCTATTGAGCTAATAAGCGTTTTTCGTCTAGCGCTTCCAGCACTTGTAGTCGCAGACAGTAACTTTCTTTGGCAGTCAACTCACTGGCTAAGGCTACTCGAAGAGAAGGAATCTAGATTTTTAGGGAAAGAACCGCTTCACTCCCATAAACCAGAAAGAATGGCGTACTGCATGTTGGAGTCCGAACCGTTGTAAGATAGGCCCAGAGACATTCGTCGAGCTTCTCATTCCAATCGTGCTTGTTTGAAGACACGAACTTCTTGAGAATTTTGATGATAGTCTTATTGAAGGCTTTTGCTAACCCATTAGCCGCTGGATTGTAAGCAGTAGAGGCTACATTCTGAATTCGATTCTTATTACAGAACCTATAGAATGCATGGCTCACGAATTGTGGACTATTATCATGGATGTTCCCGCGAGGTAGGCCGAAGTGGTAGATAATATGATGTTTGATAAAACTGATCACGTTCGACATCTTTACTTTGGTGAGCGGTATAGCTTTCGCCCATTTGGAGAAGTAATCGGTTATAACTAGGATAAACTGATATCCTCTGGAGGATGGCGGGCTGATTGGGCCTATGACGTCCATACCCGGGGCTATAAAAGGCCAAGATGCCATTGTCAGGTGTAGAAACTCTGAAGGTTGATGAATAAAGTCAGCGTAGAACTGACAAGCCGTACCTTCTTTGCATATCCAACAGCATCTACTATCATCGTGGGCCAATAATAACACATTCGTCTGAGGCGATCTTATAATTTGGGGCCTGGTTGATGTGCACCACAAATTCTGTCGTGAGCCTCACGGAGTGCATGTTTGGCTTCTGTATCTGATAAACATCGTAACAGTAGCCCATCGTAAGAGCTCCGGTACAGCATTTTGGTAGCTGCATTATAGTAAAATCTGAGGGATCGCCTTTGGACAGATACTACTTCCTTTGTGTCTTCGGGGAGGATTTCGTAGATGGCGTAGTCTATGAAAGAAAATCTCCAATCTTTAACGTTGACTTGTGTTTCTGTTACGTAACTGTGATGAATATACAAGGCATATTTCACACAGAATAGCTCTCGACCAGACACTGTGATCGAATGCTGAGTATTGGTAGGGACGGTCAAGGAAGCAACAAGACCGGCTAAAGCATCTGCTTCTATATTCTGCAATCGAGGCACGTGCTCGATGAAGAATCCAGCGAAAGTAGAAGCCAATTCGTTTGTCGCTTTGTGATATGGGATGAGATCTTCGTGACGAACTTCATAATCCCTTCAAACCTGACTAACTATTAGCTTAGAATTGTCATAAGCTTCTAGATAGTCAACTCCCAATTGTTTTGCCAGTTGAAGGCCGACTAGTAGGGCATTATATTCGGCCACGTTGTTGGTACAAGGTTCCACGAGAGAATATGCATGGTGTACAACCAGATGGCCGGGTGACACAAGCACGATGCCTACTCCGGCCATGATATTTCCCTTAGGTCCTGTTCTTGATGCACCGTCAAAGAACATTCGCCAAATAGGGATTTCCTCAGTTGCGGTGTTAGACTCCACTACTTCATCCGGGATTTCATCGTAGAGTTTGGAAGATTCTGGCACCGGATGAGCTGCTAAGAAATCGGCTAATGCTTGGCCTTTTACTGCCTTCTGAAGGACGAATAGCATATCATATGGAGCCAACAGCATTACCCATGTAGCTAAACGGGAATTAAGAGAACCCGGTTTATTCATGAGTATTCTAAGAGGATTAACTTTAGATATGATGTAGATAGTCTGCCCAGACACATAGTGACGTATCTTCTGGATAGCAAATACCAGTACGAGACATTCTTTTTCCACAGGTGCATATCTATGATCGGCACCCACCAACGTGTGGCTGAGCTAATAGGGCACCAAGGGAATGATCCATAGCGCGAACATATAACAGGCAATCTACTATTAGCTCAGAAGAATGAAAGCGGCCATGAACAGACATTTCTTTTCACATGTGTATATCTGTGCCCTATTAGTAAATACCTGTTCACGGCCGCCTTCATTCTTCTGAGCTAATAGGGCACCAAGGGAATGATCCATAGCGCAGACATATAACAAGAAAGGCTTTTCCATTATTGGAGCCGCCAATACTGGGGGCTTGTGAGATACTTCTTGATGTTGTCAAATTTGTGTTGACATTATTCAGTCCAAACGAAAGATACTCCTTTCTTCATGAGCTGAGTAAACGATTGACACCTTCTAGAAAGATTTGAAATGAATCGTCTAATGTAGGCTAGCCTTCCTTGAAGTCCGCGTAGCTCTTTAAAATTTTTTGGAGGACGTATATCAAGGATAGTTTTTACTTTCTCCGGGTCAAGATGTATACCATTTGAAGTGATAACAAAACCAAGGAACTTGCCGCTAGAGACTCCAAGAAAAGACTTGGTTGGATTCATCTTGAGTTGTTGTGCACGCATTAGTTCGAACACCATTCTCAAATCATTGATATGGTTGCCCTTGAGATGACTTTTAACTGTGATATCGTCTACGTAGCATTCTACTATTTTACGCAAATGATCGCAAAAATTTATGTTCATAGCTCGCTGATATATCACCCCTACATTTTTCAATCCGAAGGGCATCACCGTATAGTAGTATACCCCCAATGGTGTTCGAAAAGATGTGTGTTTCTCATCGTCGGAGAACATCTTGATCTGGTTGTAGCCTGAGAACCCATCCATGAAGGACATCTGCTCGAAGCTGCAAGTATTGTCGATCATTACGTCGATAATCAGTTGAGGGAACTCATCTTTCGGGCATACAGAGTTCAAATTACGGTAATCGATACAGACTCAAAATTTACTATTCTTTTTTATAACTGGAACAATGTTAGCGACCCAGTCAGGGTATTGTTCTTCGCGAATGAACTCGCTTGAAATAAGCTTCTTGACTTCACTCTCGATGGCCTCCATGATATCTAGTCGGAACCGTCGTTGCTGCTGCTCAACTGGCTTAGCTTTGGACGAGATATTTAGGCCGTGCATAGCAACTTTAGGGTCCAATCCTTGCATGTCTTAATAGCTCCATGTAAAGACGTCACTGTATTCTCTTATAAGCTGTATAAGAGTTTGTCGTTCTTCGCTAGACAGACTTTTGCTGATGAAGATTGGTTTAAGAGATGATTCATCTCCTAAATTAACTTAGATAATTTCGTCTTCAGTAGGTGGTTCACGTTGTTCGAAACGTAACTCCCACCTAGTATCAATCTTTTGAGCCCATTGTTCAAGCTCGATTGATTGGACATCGTCTGTAATTTGGTCAACTGACACCATGTTGACGGACAAAGTTGCTTTGAACATGTCTCCAATGCTTGAGTCTGAATCCCAGAGGCAGGAATCAGAAGAATGAGAACAACGATCCACTTTGATGTTTGATCCTTCAGGAGTTGTTGGAGGAGTAACGTAACCCAAACCAATGCCATTTTGTTGATAATAGTTATCGAGTTTGTCGAGAGGAGAAAAGTGACGTATTGGCAATCGTCGCCCTTGACCGTAGTTTAGTCCATAGTCGTTTTTTATACCATATCCCATGTTCTGGATGATATTCTTGGCCTGCCAACTATATCGGTAGAGCTGCATCTTTCCAGAATCATAGTCAGGTTCAGTGTTGTGGTTGGCAGAAGTAGAGTCCAGAACAAACTTTCTTTCGCCAATTATTCGACCGAAGATGATCAATTCTTCACCCTTCTTTCTAGCTGGAACGATGATGTAGTAGATATCTTCTGGGCAGACTTTTTCCCACAGACGAGGCGTCATGACCGGCATGCAGAGATGTGGTCCTATGTCATGCTCTAGGGTGTATATCGTATCTATGTACTGGTTTACAGATTGGTAGACATCGGAGTAATTTAAAGATAAACCTTTACTTAGAAAATATGCAAGTTCTTCTTCAGGGATAACATCATCCACTGAAGGTACATTATTTTGAGTATTGATATACTCATTAAGGGGATCATTGTTTGGAAGAGGAGCCACAAACTTGGCCAAGTTCACCACATAGGGTAACTCGTCAGGATTGGGAGGACGGACTTCAGCAGGTTCCACCCGAGTTGTTTTGCGAAGAGTGATGGTCAATGGTTTGACCTTATCAGGATTCTTCTTTTTGACCCGAATTGTAAGAGGCTTTGGAGTACTTATTGGAGTAGTACGTCCAATGACTCGGATAACCAGGGGACCATCACTGACAGATGAACTCACTTTAGCTTCATCGTCAGCTTCGTTGCCGCCATCCTTGGAGGGCTGAGATTGGTAATGTACCGAATCTCCATAGTAGGCTGCAATGCCCTTAAAGGGATTGACATTGGCAAACTCCGTCTTCACGATGCCATCGTTGTTGACATACTTGAAGCACTGGTGAAGGGTAGAAGGAACGATCATGTTCTTGTGTATCCACGGACGTCCTAATAAGACGTTGTAGGACACATTAGCGTCGATTACATAGCAAGAAACCTCTGTTCGGAGATCACCAATCTGGCACTTGAGACGGATCTTGCCCAGTGAGTGGCTTCTTTCAGCATTAAAAGCCATGATAGTTTTATTGGTTGCAGACAGCTTGTGCAGAGGGATCCCTAGAATTTGGAGTCGACTTTTAGGAATGATGCTGAGAGAGGAACCTGGATCGATATGCATCTGATCCACCTTAATCGCCCCGATATACCCTGTATAGTACAGAGGTCCATCATGACGGTTGTTTTTGAGTAGCATGTCCTCTTATGAAATGGTGATGTTGGGCACCACTTCCATAGTGCTATGACAGTAAGGACAGGAGACGGGATCTTCAGCGGGGGCTTTGACTTCGACGAGATAATAGTCGACATGTAGTAATGCCTCACTTAAGGCTTTCCGCATCTCTTTGGAGAGTCACAATAGATCGAACAAAGACAACCTGGCAGGTGTATTGGCCAGCTGTGCCAGTATGTCAAAGTTGTATGGCCGATCCATTCCTTCGGGAGTTGGTGCCTTCAGAGACTTGTCAAATCGTATCTCCTTCTGCTTAGCTTTATCGGTAGTCAAGGACTTAGATGGACCAGCTTCTGAACTTGTGGGGGTAGCAGGAGCTTGAGAAGGTACTTTATCTTCTTGTGCGGGGTCATAAGTCCATAGGTAGGTCTTCCCAGATTGCGTCTCGCCAGAAAAAACTTTGTAAATGGAGACGACACCATATGGCATGATTTGTGTTTCTTGTCCCTCTTTGCTTTAGAAGACACCACACCCTGCATTATTTCTTACACGAGGTCTGGATGTACCCACATGATCTCACCACATTCTGTCGTGAGTGGCACCAACGTTGAGTTACGAGCTGGCGGTAGGTTGACGATTTCTATTACTGTATTAGGGATTGGGACTACGCCATCTGGGACTTCTGTGGGAGGAAAGTCACCAAATTGAAGAGAGATTATATTAGAAGATACGACATTGTCTTCAGCTTCGAGGTTGATCACTTGGCTGTCGATAAGCTGTTGTATCTTCTTCTTCAGGACGATGCAATCTTTGGTAGAGTGGTACACGTACTGATGATAAAGACAGTACTTGGGATCGTTGAGTTGGTTCGCCTCCGTAGGATATCGTGGTGAAGGCAATGTCAGTTTATTAGCCTTCATCAATGTGTGAAAAATGGTAATAACGTCATCTTCGTAAAAAAAGAAAGTCTCCTTGGGTTTGTCAGGAGCGCCCTGAGAATTGGAAGCTCCCTTGGAAGTGTCGACCTTCAAGAATTCTTTTCCTTTACCCCCATGGACAGGGATAGTTTGGAGGTGCTTGCTTTTGTCTTCAGATTTGGGTGTTTTCAACCCTAGCAATTCCAGATTAGGGACGTCATCAGCATCAGCAGCCCCGATGAAAGAAGGACATGTATCATACTTTTGTATACCCGGACAAAACTTTACTATAGGAAGGAAGTTATGTCGACAAGTATCCATAAGTTTTGAGTCTGGTATACTGAAGGGCATCTTCAATTCTAGTCGCCTAAAGCGTTTGATGAAAGCAATAACAGACTCAATCCTCCTTTGCTTGGTCTCGATGAGGGTGGACATACTAACATGCATGCCACTCTCATAAAACCTGTTGAGGAATAACCTCTCCAAGTCTTTAAAGGAATTAATACAACCGTTAGGCAGACTGCAGAACCATTCCAAAGTTACCCCCTGCAAGGTGCTAATAAATAGCTTTGACAAGAATGGATCGTCCCTTCTTAAGTGTAGAGTCTGCGTGTTGAAGTATGTCATGTGTTGGCGAGAAGAAGTTATTCCATCAAATGAATTTAGCGTCAGTGGCTTGTAGTTAGGAGGGCAAGTAGCATTCTTCCATTCAGGAGGATAAGGTTGAGATATCCCTATTTTCTGAAGCTCGTCTTTGTGTGAGATGGTATTGACGCGGGCAACAAGAGAATCAATTGCATCATGCTGATTGAGTAGATGTTGAGAAACGGCTGTTGTACGATTGTCAAGCGTCGTTGGCGAAGGACCACCCCCAGTATTTATAAGATTTGGAGGAGGCACAATGTAATGATACTCCTTTTGTAGTGAAGGAGGGTTGTTGTTATGAGCCGGACTAACATGCTCTGAGACGTTCGATTGAGGTGGAGGAACAGCCCCAACAGTTTGGACTGCCATAATACTGGTAAGCATATCAGTGATCTTGGCAAATGTCGTTTTAAGACTCTCTAGCCGATTGCTGGTCTGATCACTGGCTTCTCCAGGTCTCTCTCCATCCGCTATATACGTAGATAACATACGAAGATGAATAGATGAGAAAGTACAACTGGTGCTGATACTGTCTGTCTCTGAGTTGAAAAGAGCCTCGTCTTCAGGCAGGGGAGGTAGATAGTCACTGTCAGACTCTAAGAGATCATCGTCATCTGGAAGGCTACCCCCTATGTGAAGGTCATCTGCTTCAAATTCTGAAGGAATACTACCCCTAACTGAAGGATCATCGCCTCCAGCTTGGGAGTCTTCGTCATCTATACGAAATCTCGTCCTTGATCGAGTACCCATATAGACTCCTTCAGATGTAACAACTCGCTGGCTATCTGTTGGCATACTTCTTCTTCTTATGTTCATAGAACTGAGAGAAAAAGTTGGGTTAGTAGTCCATCTTCTTTGATTAGGGCTCCCATAAGGAGGACCCCATGAAGCCATGTTGGATGAAACACATAGCGGCCTTTTATCATCAGAGTGATACAGTCGTCGAAATAAGGACTGCCTCTGAGGCACTTTAGTTGCTTTGGAGCAGCAATTGTTGACAACAATACTGGTGCACAGATATACGCCATGAATTGCAGTATCCTTCCTTGCTTTACGCTTATGATTTATTATGTCGTATAAATCGACGGAAGGGAGTTTTGCCTTAAAATCCATGTCACATGCATCGCCAAGCTTTGCATATGGGCTTGTAAGGAGAGTTGGCACATCCGGACTTAGTTCATGTGTAGGGGCAACCCCCACAGCTAAGTTCCGTAATGACCTTAAAGACAGCCCCGTGCTATACGCGGCGGGGTCTGCCTTTTTGCTGTGGGCGGATAGACCCTGGAGCATGCCCTTGGGTGCATGCTTTTCTGAAGTCCTGGCAGCATGCCTGGCCCTCCTGGATGTGGGCGCATAGAATGGGTCATCAGAGCCTGGGTGCATAGCCCTGGGCGCATGGCCCTGGGCGCATAGCCTATCATAGACAGAAGTCCTCTGGCTAGAGTTATGCGCCCACATACTGCCTTGGACGTATTACTCTGGGCGCATGCTTTGGAAAACAATATTGTTTTCTTCCAGTTTTGCCTTATTCGTTTGTGAGCCTCGCTGAGTTTGTCTAGAGCATCGAACACTTCGATTCTTGGCATCATAGTATTTTTCTTTGCCAAGTTTTGAGTGTTGAACACTCTGTTGTTGGTTGCACAAGAGGGAAGTCGCTGGACAAGCAGAGCTCGGAACGGTATGCGCCTTCTTTGTGTCAGGAGCCTGAGACAGGTATGGACACACACAAAAAAGAAGAAGAAATATTATCTTTTCTTATTGGCACAAGGCACCACAAATCAAGTACGCCTCGGAGATCCTGCACTGAGGATCCCCGAGTACAAAAAGAATTCTGTGTAACGGGACGATGGAGATCGAGCAAAAATTGTTCCTTTACTTCGTCGACACTCCGATTACAAAAGTGGGAGAAAACCTAAGAAAATTACAAACTCTCGGCTCACTGGCAAGAAGGACAACAATTTGGCTCTTGAAATGCTCTCCGTTCTGTCTGTTTTTGAAGAGGTATGAGATCCCTATTTATAGTCATTTTGTACTGAAATGACTGTTTATGTAAAACCCCTCATAATTTAAAAGGAATATTTAAATTATTTTGGGATTTTATTTCATTCAAATTTATGTTTATCTTATTTATATTATATAAAAGGACTATAGCCATGGTTGAGTTTGAATATGCAAGACGACTAGAAAGTATGGCATGCCTAGGGTAGTCGAGTGCTTTAACTAGCTGCTAGCCATGTTAGGAATGGCATGGTCATATTGTAATCTCTTGCATGTTAACCATTCAAATTATGGCACAAGTTATATTTTTATTTAATTAATTAGTTAAGAAAGCCTTTATGACTTTTTAGAGACCCGGTTGCACCAAACATTTTCAAACCTCTTCCAAGCCAAATCCAACCCTATGTAGGCATATTGGGCATTAATAAATATTAATAATTACATATATTTGTATTTAATTCAGATTTTGAATTGTATTTTATAGATAGAATTAATTAGTTCTATATTAGGAAAGACCTTCTTAAATCCTCAATCCAATCAATTAGCCAACTCATCAAACAACCAAATCATGCCATAGTGGGCCCCCACCATAGATTTTGGCCAAACAACCCCCCTATGGCCGAACACCCCTTATGAAAAGGATTCACACTCCTTTTCATATATGCAACCCAATAAAGCCCATATATATACATCAACTTAGCCCAAACCCTAACCCTAACTAAATTCCTCCTTTCTTTCCACCTCCATAACCGACAAACCCTTTTACTCTCCATATTTTTGGTAGCACTTCTCCCTCTGTAGCCTCCATACATCATCTCCTCCATTGTACATCTCTCCATCCTTCACAAAAACTCATCTCCTTCATCATACATCCACCCAACCCCTCAAAACAAATCCTAAAAACTCTATCTTCTCCATCCAACCATCTATAGCCATTGCCAACCCATCCATACTTACCAAAAGAGGATTAGCAAGCAAGGATAGTGTGAAAGGTTGGAGCTTTGGCGAGGAGAAGTCGTCACAACCTCTCTAGCAAGGACATTTGGTAAGAAATCATAATCTTTCCATCTCAAACCCTTACTAAAATTATGTAGAAAATATGTTATTAAATCTGTATAAATTATATTTTGATGGATTTTATTATGTATAATCATCCATAAAGGTTTCATGATATATAGGTGTAATATTCATGTTTCGGTAGGATCAAAATTAACCCCATTGTGAAGGAACTATGACTTATTGGTGCCTATTCTCGAAACTGAATTTTATGTGTGTTCATATGCATAAATTAGGATTTTTAAGTACTTTTCCACGATTTTCACAACTCAAATCTGGTCAAAAAAATTGTAGATCAAAACTAGCTAATTTCGGGTAACCGGCTGACCTAGAATGTCCCAAACTTGTAGTATAACTCAACCCTTATACTCCTGATATTATTCTATGAAATAAAGTATTTTATTGCTGTTTAAAATATATTTTTGATTATTTTAGCAATTTTGAGTCATTAACTATGTTTCGGGTAGATTAGCTGACTTAGTAATCAGCCAGTCGTAAATGTCTTTAGAAATATTAATTCTAGAATTTCATAGATAAATCTGTATAATTTAGTTTAAATATTATTTTTATGATATTTATATGATTTTTAAGTATGTTATTGAACTAGGGACATAACCGACTAATTAAGAGTTAGAAACCCTAAAACTGTGTTTTGATGTCTCGTGGAACATGTGTGTGATTGTATGGATCTAAATGGTTCCACGAGAGATTGAATAATTTTAATACATTACTTTGACTAATTAAGTCATATGGTAATTTTCATAAGTAGTGACTTAATCTAGTTAATTAATTATCTAGGAGCGCCGGGTTCCGGAGGCGTGGACGCGGAAGCGACGTTTCATATTCACAGCGCGGAATCAAGCAAGATACCTTGCCACCTTACTCTATGATTTATATATTCTTATTTTCAGTTGTTTTTTTTATTATTTCTTATTTTTTGATATTATAAAACTGTGTGTCCATGTCACACTTGGGTGCAAGCGACTTTGTCGGTCGTTTTTTTTCGCTTTTATTTATTTTTCTTGCATTGACTTAGTCTAGTGACCGCCCCTTTGTTGATGAGGTATTGGTATATCTTATGCGGCCTAGACACATACTTTATCATGTGATGTGAGTTACATGTAGGACATGTACTCGCGTAGTCGGCCGGCCACCGATACGTTTGAGGCGTACGACGGTTAGGAGTAACTGCCAATAGAATTGCATGCTAGTAGACTTGGCAGTTACTAAAGGTTTCTATGAGTCATGGATGTGACCCTACTTGGCATTGGGTGGGGAGAACAGTTCCTTAACGTATGGGCCACGTATGCACTTTTCTATTATTATCGGTTATCTCTACTGGAGATACGGTCCTGGATCCTGATACCTGATTTCCTGCTGGCCTCTGACATTCAAGAAATGTTATGCTTTAAGGTCCCTGGTATCCTGATGGGACCATACCTGAGTTCCTGCACCTGAGCCAAAGTGCCCATGCGTTGAAGGTTTGTTCTTAACTGCATTTTCACTGCAGAATTGGTAGGCACCCTATTGCATGCATCCCCTTTTACTCTCTATTATATATCACAAATTATATGGCATGTTATTTACATATCTTGTTACGTCTCTCTGAGGACCTGGTTATCTCTCCAGGTGTGTGCTTTGTGACTTTTCGCAGGTGTTCTAGCCAAGGCCGTGATCTTCTCCATTTGTTCGAGGATGATTGCTCTTGGTTTGTCTTGCCATTTTTTCAATCATTTCCTTGTATATCTTCTTTCATTTAAATTGGTTGGTAGTAGATTTGTCTCCGCCCAACTATATGTATAAATGATAAATTCTTGAGTTGATTATAATATTATTCTTTATTGTTGTGGATGAGATTTAGTTATCATGGTTTTACTACATCTTATAGCTTATGTATACATATGGGGTTCCATACATTAGAGTATACTACGTATGTATACAGTTGGCATATTTATGTACTTAGTCCTATGTATTTTGGGACTGGGGCGTTACATGTTTTTGTGGTGGCCCATGCAGGTCGAATTTATCACTTCGGTTATGTTACTGTGCCGATGTGAGCCTGCATATAGGATTAGAAGTCTCGAATCTCGTCTATATACTTGATCTCCTCCCTTGATTCCAATTTTGAACTCTCGTCCGACTACCTTAATTTCCTTCAGCTTGATTCCCTTCCACTTTAAACTCATCCTTTCCCATCATGCTTGATAGAGAGGTTAGGAAGATAACTCATACGAGTATACGTGTTATATTTCTAAGTTACCCCGTTAGTTGACTTATAAGTTGGGTAGTATGCCTCAAGACCTATCAACCCTTGAGTATAACCGGGTGGCACTAAATATATGCTAGTGTAGGAAGATATGTTTGCATAGAATATAGAGTTTTAGTAGCACATACTCCATTGGTCATGTAGCTCCCCTTCCCGAGAATTGCAAATTATTATTTATTATTATTATTTACTTGATTTAAATGGTGATTTTAGAATTAATTATTTAGTTAATTATTACGGTAGATGATTTTAGCCATAGTAGAGTTTTGAAGTACCAGACGACTAGGAATTATGGCACGGATAGTGCAGTGACGTGATTTGACTAGTGTTTAGCCATGGTAGGGGAATGCCGAGCCATAGGAGTGTCCTAACTGAGAAAACCAGGCCAAGTTGTGACTTAACCCTACCGAAAATTTTATTTATTATTTAATTAATATATTGATTTTTAGATGACCCAGTTATACCCAATCAGCCCGAACCGGACCCGAACCAATTCCAAACCTATGTGGGCATATAGTGAGACCAAGGACGACCGTGTAGGCACATTTTATGTGTGCAAATATTCTTTAAATTATTTTACAATTTGATATTGTATTCCTAATTATTAAGTATTATACAATATTGGTATTAATATTATTTAGGTATTTGACAGTATTGTATGATTTTATGGAGCCAAATGGGGAGTGCGTAGGTTACGCTCACCAAACACTACCATTGATTTATTTTAATATTATTAAGCTTTTATTATTTTATCATTATTAAAGTGATTTTGTGATTAAATAATCATTATTATTAGTACTGTTATTATTATTATTGAATTGATTTATGGTAAATTTAATTTATATATATAAATATATAGGCGTATATGGCATGTATATACAAATATACGTATATAGTGAGTATATATAATATAATTAAGTGTGTATATATATATATGTATAAACGTACCTGTATATATATATATATATATATATATATATATATATATATATATATATATATATATATATATATATATATATATATATATATATATATATATATATATATAAGAAGTGTAATAATAGAAATAAATAAATTAGAAATACTACTACTTTATATAAGTAAAGATATGTATTTGTATATCTATACTTGTATATATGCTTTGTATATATATATATATATATATATATATATATATATATATATATATATATATATATATATATATATATATATGCAAATATGTAGAGTAGTATACCCACATTTGTATACGTATATAAATGTATATATGTGTATGGGTAAATCATTAAAGAAAAAGGAAACAAAAAGAATAAGTAGTAGCCCAGGCATTCCCTCAGTCGGCCCAGACCAGCCAGGAGCCCAGGCCCATGACAAACAAGGCCAGCCAAGCCCAGCTGGATCCGAGCCAATACAAGAATTTAATGAATTCCTAAAACCCTCCAAGCTTTACAGGGCAACAGAAATCCCCAAAGCAAGCCCAGGCCCGCAGGCCCAGGATTCCCCTCCCCCTCAGCTAAGTACAATAGGCCCCGACCCCCCCTGTTTGCATACAGAGTATCGAGAGACAGGGGATTTTCGTCGATGACTAAACCCTAGACTTTCGAACCTGCGCCACCCTCCCTGAAGCCTGGGCGGCGCCCCACGACCGCGCGCCGCCGCGTGAGGTCGCCGGAGGCCGGCCAAGGGCGCCGCAAATCCGCGCGCGCGTACAGTCGCGGGAGAGACGCGACGACAGCCGCAGCAAGGTGCCTCTCTTTGCAAACCCCTTTCTTCTTGTATGCTCCATCAATTCCGATTCTATAAAATTCTTTACGAAGCCAATCTAACCCCCTCCAACATCAATCAAATAGTTTCTATTGATCTATGCTAGATCGCGAGAAAACAACCTACGAAAATCGTGAAAAACCACGATTTCTGACAGTATTAATTAGATGGATGGGCACTGTTTAGAAGGCGAATCGCTATCAACCCCGAACAAATTATCGAAATCCATCTAAACAACATTGTAGACAACCTATCAGAGTTTGAAAACCTTCTTGTAGTTTATGTTTTCATTAAATATAGTTTAAGTTATTTGTATTCGAAAATCAGAAAAATCTACGGTACACAGTTTTTGAAAACTTAGAAAACTCATCCACACGCCGTGCGTCCCGCCATTCCGAGCGACGTAGTCGCGCACCGTAAGCATCGAAAGGTGCGTAACGGCTTCGTGGTCGTGTGGTCTTTGGCGGAATTCAAATTGGTCGCGTGTGCGCGACGAATTTGATGCATATCCGTCAAAATTCACCGTATCGTGCACTTTATAAATTCTCCAATTACTTTATGCATGTTCGTCAGATCGATACAAAACTTGTGCCAACAGGACCGTATCATTTTTTTGGTCCTGTATGCCAAGTTTGGTCCAATTCTGAGACAGTTGAATCGTACGTCGTTTTGTGGGCCCCACGGTCCCACTCAACGGGCGATTTTGTGCACGGTCCGCCGGAATCCAACTTTGGACATACGGTTGGGTTCGTATCAGAAAACTAAATCCGTAGACATATAGTTTGACGACTTTAGAGACCGTTGACTCTGGCATAATTTTCGATGCAAAGCGGGTCCAACGGCGGACTTCGTTTTTGCTCGAAATTACCGTTTTGCCCCTGTGTGCAGAATTGGACTTAAGGACAGGCAATCCTAGCTAATTTGACTATTCTGAGAATGTTGGTAACGTTTATTTCAGCTTTCGGAGACAGTTGTGATGACTTGGACTTTCTGACTTACTGATTGGCGATACATTGTTGGTTCTCCGTGCAACCTCCTGGCAAGTATACCTTGCCAACTTGTATAGTATAATTTATATGCATGTTCATCATCTCGCTGTGATTCTTTTCCTTATATGCATGATTGCTTTATTCCATGTCTTGTACACTCGTCATGTTTTACTTTACATGTTTCTAGTTTCTTGTTCTTTTGCTGTTATGATATTTTCCTACCTGTTACACTGTGATAGTCTCATACGTATTGCTTGATAGAGTCGTCTAGTACCATACCACGATTTCCTTGACTTGATTATAACTTGACTTGACATGACTTGAGTGGGACTTGACTTTGACATTCTATAGATTATGAGTACTTACCTTGACTATGGTCTATAGGATTTTATACTAGGATTGGCTACCGTCTTGGTTGTGTGTACTTGTCTTGATAGCGATTGAGATACTATAGATTGTGAGTACTTGCCTTGACTGCAGTTTATAGCCAGCCATTTCTAGTATGGCATGCCAGTGTCTTAGGATCCTCGTGTTTGGATCTTGTGTCTTGGTTCATTTTGTCTCGTTGGATACCCTTGATTGTTTCTTGCTTCTTTTTACTGTTACATGTTGGCTTGTATATTATGTATCTTGCTAGTCCTCTGAGGACCTGATGATCTCTTCAGGTTTAGCGACTGCATGGAGTTAGTTAGCAGAGCAGAATGGTAGAGGATTGCGATGTATGATACAGGTATTTGTTGGTGATATTTTATTATCTTTTCGTGCTTTATATTTTGTACCATGATATTTCCTGCTTATTTTATAGACTCATATCATTCTTAGAGTCTAATCGGACAATATGCTAATGGGCTGCAGACCATGACCCATAATTGTTTATTCTCGTTTTATATGATTCCTGTGGATTGAGATACAGTTTTACCCATGACCTTGACAGCTTATACGTACTCGAGTCGGGCTGGAGTCCGCTCGATACGTAGCTGGCTTGCTCACGCGCTCGCATCCGAAAAGCGGGTGTGGGTCGTGACAAGTTTTTGTGGTAGCCCATGCAGGTCAGAGCATATCGTATCGGTTACGTAACTGTACTGATACGAGCCTGCAAGTTTGACTAAACCTTAGAAATCTCAATCCACACTGCCTTGAAAATTCTCCTAAAAATTATCTACGTCTTTGAAAACTCCATATTTGCTCTCGAATATACTTCCTTGCTTTCCGTACCATTGATTCTCGTCTCTTCCTATTTCGGGGTGACGAATGATCGTACTGTCTAGAATTCACCAAAAATTCTGAAGTTATAGTATAATATTGCTTGATTTTGAATATTTAGTTGTTTTATAGAAATGAGGGATTATAGATGCCATACGCCCTAGATATATGTTGGTAGACCTGTTAGCAACTAGTTAGAAGATCATAAGACTTTAGTGGCCGTGTTTTGAGGAGTAGTGTGACCAAAGGTGGGTAGTAGTCCGCAGTATTCGGAGTTATAAAATGACTAGAGAAGGTCATAAAATATCTTGAGGAATTAAATTTAAGGAGATTTAGATAATAGTAGACCTTCTTTCGAATTTTAAGGAATAATTACGAATTTGAATTTCGAGGACGAAATTATTTTTAAGGTGGGTAGATTTGTAGCTCCCCTTCCCGAGAATTGTGAATTCTTTTTTTATTTTTTATTATTTACTTGATTTAAATGGTGATTTTAGAATTAATTATTTAGTTAATTATTACGGTAGATGATTTTAGCCATAGTAGAGTTTTGAAGTACCAGACGACTAGGAATCATGGCACGGATAGTGCAGTGACGTGCTTTGACTAGTGTTTAGCCATGGTAAGGGAATACCGAGCCATAGGAGTGTCCTAACCGAGAAAACCAGGCCAAGTTACGACTTAACCCTACCGAAGATTTTATTTATTATTTAATTAATATATTGATTTTTAGATGACCCACCAATCAGCCCGAACCGGACCTGAACCAATTCCAAACCTATGTGGGCATATAGTGAGACCAAGGACGACCGTGTAGGCACATTTTATGTGTGCAAATATTCTTTAAATTATTTTACAATTTGATATTGTATTCCTAATTATTAAGTATTATAAAATATTGGTATTAATATTATTTAGGTATTTGACAGTATTGTATGATTTTATGGAGCCAAATGAGGAGTGCGTAGGTTACGCTCACCAAACGCTACCATTGATTTATTTTAGTATTATTAAACTTTTATTATTTTATCATTATTAAAGTAATTTTGTGTTTAAATAATCATTATTATTAGTACTATTATTATTATTATTATTGAATTGATTTATGGTAAATTTAATTTATATATATAAATATATAGGCGTATATGGCATGTATATACAAATATACGTATATAGTGAGTATATATAATACAATTAAGTGTGTATATATATGTATAAACATACCTGTATATATATATATATATATATATATATATATATATATATATATATATATATATATATATATATATATATATATATATAAGAAGTGTAATAATAGAAATAAATAAATTAGAACTACTACTACTTTATATAAGTAAAGATATGTATTTGTATATCTATACTTGTATATATGCTTTGTATATATATATATATATATATATATATATATATATATATATATATATATATATATGCAAATATGTAGAGTAGTATACCTACATTTGTATACGTATATAAATGTATATATGTGTATGGGTAAATCATTAAAGAAAAAGGAAATAAAAAGAATAAGTAGTAGCCCAGGCATTCCCTCAGTCGGCCCAGACCAGCCAGGAGCCCAGGCCCATGACAAACAAGGCCAGCCAAGCCCAGCTGGATTCGAGCCAATACAAGAATTTAATAAATTCCCAAAACCCCCCAAGCTTTACAGGGCAACAGAAATCCCCAAAGCAAGCCCAGGCCCGCATGCCCAGGATTCCCCCCCTCAGCTAAGTACAATAGGCCCCGACCCCCCTGTTCGAATACAGAGTATTGAGAGACAGGGGATTTTCGTCGACGACTAAACCCTAGACTTTCGAACCTGCGCCACCCTCCCCGAAGCCTGGGCGGCGCCCCACGACCGCGCGCCGCCGCGTGAGGTCGCCGGAGGCCGGCCAGGGGCGCCGCAAATCCGCACGCGCGTACAGTCGCGGGAGAGACGCGACGACAGCCGCAGCAAGGTGCCTCTATTTGCAAACCCCTTTCTTCTTGTATGCTCCATCAATTTCGATTCTATAAAATTCTTTACGAAGCTAATCTAACCCCCTCCAACATCAATTAAATAGTTTCTTTTGATCTGTGCTAGATCGCGAGAAAACAACCTGCGAAAATCATGAAAAACCACGATTTCTGACAGTATTAATTAGATGGATGGGCACTGTTTGGAAGGCGAATCGCTATCAACCCCGAACGAATTATCGAAATCCAACTAAACAACATTGTAGACAACCTATCAGAGTTTGAAAACCTTCTTGTGTTGGCCCATTGGTCATATGGTCAACCTGATTTTAATAATTGATCAAACTCTGTCTTGATATGTGAAGCTAGTCAGGATGTATCGGACTCTTGGACATGAACAAGAACAGCTATCTACACAGTTCAAGACCGAAGCTATGTTTGCCCGTTCGAGTCTGTATTTCCTTTGAGCAATGTATTTTTCATTTTATTGAGTCTAGGAATACGTTGTACACCAAGTCGTACTGGCAAATAGGCTATTCCAAAATGTTTTCAAAATACTTTTAAAATATCCTTTGTTTTGAAAAACATTCTTTTAAACAAAAGTTTTAAAAAGGTTTTCAAAAAGGTTTTCAAAAATCATCAAAACTAATTTTTAAAACCTAACCTAACCCTGACAGAACTCGGCTAGAGTTCGGCCAGAGTTCGGCCAGAGTTCGGTTGGTGGCCGTTTGATTTTTGAATTCTCTGAAACTTGGTCCTTCTGGAGTTGCGGATTTGACCGAGATTTCCTCATAGAGTTCTGTCCGAATTCTGCCCAAATTCTGCTAGAATTCTGTCTTTGGAATTCCTATAAATAGAGAAGGATTTCGATCATTTGAACTCACTCATTCACTTTCAATCTTCTCTCTATCTAAAGCTTTCAGTCTTCCAAAGAGTTTTTCTTGAGCTTTAAATTTCAGATCCCAAGCCAATTACAATCCTCTGGTCGATTTGCCAGTACAGTACGGTCTAGAAGTTTCTGAGAGATTGTAATCAGAAGGCTTGATTGAAGAATACCTCTTCACATTTGAAGTTGGACGAGTTCTTCGTATCAAAGCTCGCGTTGTAGAAGTTGCAAGGACTTCGTAAGAAAACTTGCGGTTTTGCCAATAGTGGATTCAACTGGTAGCAAGAGTTCTACCGACTGGATTAGTCCTCAACAGAGGGAAACCAGTATACATCGCTGTCTTTGCGTTTGCATTCTTATTTCTGCCTTTACTTTACTTAGTTGTGATTATTATTCTGTGATCTGGCTGCTAACATTTTTTAATTAGCATTATTCTGCTGTCTACTCTATTCACCCCCCTCTAGAGTATTGTGCTTTACGATTTCGTTCCTACAATTGGTATCAGAGCGGGTGTTACAGGTAAAGCAAAGGTAACAGTGCAATTATTTATTTATTTTAATTAACTGTTATATAGATCACATCACAACACATGGCAACTGTAAAATTCACAAGTGAAGGCCAGGCCACAAACAGACCTCCACTGTTTGATGGTACGAACTATACCTATTGGAAAATACGGATGAGTTTCTTCTTGAAATCTCTTGACTTTGATTTATGGTCTATTGTTATTGATGGCTATCAAAAGCCACATCATATAAATGTTGATGGAGTTTTAGTTGAAAAACCCTATAGCAGATATACAGAGAAAGAAAAGAAAAAGGCCAGTCTTGACGCACGTGCTATTAACGCTCTATTTTGTGCTTTAGACAGAACTAAATTTAACAGGGTGTCTATCTGCACAACGGCTAATGAAGTATGGAAGCTACTTGAAGTCACACATGAAGGCACGACTCAAGTCAAAGAATCTAAAGTCAGCAGACTTACTCAAGAGTATGAGATGTTCAAGATGAAGCCCAACAAAACAGTTACTCAGATGTTCGAAAGGTTCTTGGATATTGTAAATCCTTTGTCCTCCCTAGGCAGAGAGTACAGTAACCATAAAAAGATTCGCAAACTCCTGCGAGCACTTACCAAGAACTGGATTCCAAAGGCTACTGCAATCATTGAAGGGAACGACCTCACAACTATGTCCCAAGAAGTACTCATGGGTAAGCTACTCACTCATGAACTGGAGCTACAATATTTTGAAGAGCCTGCACCAAAGGAGAAGACGATCGCTTTCAAGGCTCAGCACAGAAAAGCTGCTGAAGGTGACTCAGACAGCAGTGAATCTGATGCTGAAGATCAAGCACTCCTAGCAAGGAAATTCAAGAGATTCATGAGACATAAGAAGAGAGCCAAAGAAAATAACAGCAACAACTGGTATCAAGATGATGCTGTCTGCTATGGCTGCAAGAAGAAGGGACACATGAAGAAAGATTGTCCTACAAACTCATCATCAAGCAAGAAGAGCAACAGGTATGAAAAAAGGAACCTGAAAAGATCAACATCACGGAAGTATGCCAACACCAGCATATGGCATGAAAGTGAAGCCAGCGACTCAGAAGACGAACAATCAGAAGACGCTGCAAACGTATGCTTTATGGCATCCGATCAGGTACCTACTGAACCTGTAGTTGATACTTATGATGACTTCACCTTTGAGCAATTAGGAGATGCCTTCAGTGAACTGATGATTGATTACAGGAAATTGCGTAGCAAGTATCAGACCTCTAAGAAGGTACTCAAAGAGTACAAAGGTGAAATAGGTAGACTTACCGACCTACTAGCTGAGGTTAGAAATAATGTTTGTGAGTCTGGTGAGCTTTCTTCAATAAAGCTCTTATTACACGAGACTACCAAGTCATCTGAAGAGAAAGACAAAGTTATTGACCAACTCAAGGAAGAACTTTCTAAAGAGAAGAAAAGTCTTCAAAGTGCACAAATCAGAATAGAAATACTCACTTCTGATTATACTAAGTTGTATGATACTTCCAAGAGATTGGAAATTAGGTTAGGAAAATAGCCTGAGACTGCTGCTTCCTTCCCTAATACGTGTCACTTACCGAAAAATCGGAACATTCCCAAGCCAAACACTGTCAGACCTAACCCTATCAAACCTTTACCCCAAAAGGTTAAGCCCAAACAGGATTATAGGTATGCTTTCTTCTATACTAGAAAACATAAACCTACCAACCATGCACACCACTCAGCTTTCAACACTCGATATGCAAAATGTCATTATTGTGGCCTCATTGGTCATATTTCATCTGCATGTAGAATCAGAAAGCTTGTTGATTTAAATATTTATGCTTGGATACCAAAGGCTAACATTTCAGGACCCTACAAGAAATGGGGACCAAAAGTTTTATCTGCAAACTATTTTGTAGGTGGAACACCTTTCACATGCTAGAAGCAAATGGATCCTCGACAGCGATTGTTCACGGCATATGACCGGTGACGCTACATTATTTGCAACACTGTCAAAGAAAAAAACGGAAGGCTATGTCTCCTTCGGTATTAACTTGAAAGGGTATATTATTGGTATCGGTGATGTTGGTAAGTCTTCCTATCATATTATTAAAGATGTCTGTCTGGTTACCGAGTTGAAACATAATCTACTCAGCATAAGTCATTTGGCTGATCATGGTTATGGCATCAACTTTGGCAAAGACAAATGTATTATAGTTGATAGCTCAACTGGTAATACTATCTTTGAAGGTTTCAGGGAAGACAACATATATGTTTTCTATTTGTTGGAAGAAAATAACATTTCAGGAAGATGCTTAATGGCTAAAAGCGATGAGAGTCATCTGTGGCATATGAGACCCGGTCACGCAAATATGGACACAATATCAAGATTATCCATAAAGAAGCTAGTACGCGGTTTACCGGACATTACATTCAAGAAGGATTCGGTATGCAGTCAATGTGAAAAGAACAAAGCTACCAGATCCACATTCAAATCAGTAAACGCAGTGTGTACTACTAGACCTCTACAATTACTTCATATAGACTTATTTGGTCCTAGCAGAGTTGCTAGCCTCGGAGGTAAGCTTTATGCTTTCGTAATTGTAGATGATTTTTCTAGATACACGTGGGTATACTTCTTGACACGCAAGAATGATGCATTATCCGAATTTGTCGCCTTTTGTAAGAAAGTACAGAATAAAAAAGGTTACATGATCACTCGCATAAGAAGCGATCATGGTGGCGAATTCAAGAATGCAGAGTTTGAGCAATTTTGTGACACACACGGTTTTGTACACGAGTTCTCCTGCCCTAGGACTCCACAACGAAATGGAGTTGTGGAACGTAAGAACAGAACTCTATCCGAAATGGCCAGAGTAATGTTAAACCAGTTTAGTCTACCCAAATATTTCTAGGCTGAAGCTGTCAATATAGCTTGTTTTGTTCCCAATAGAGTTCTAATTCGACCCAAATCGAAGAAGTCTCCATTTGAGTTATGGTTTGATAGAATTTCATCAGTTTCTTATTTTAGAATATTTGGCTGTAAATGTTTTATTCTTAATATAAAAGACAATTTGGGAAAGTTTGATGAAAAGGCCGATGAAGGTATATTTTTAGGTTATGCGGCCAAGAGCAAAGGATACATGGTCTTCAATAAACGAACCATGATTATCGAAGAGTCAATCAACGTCACTTTTGATGAACAGAATCAAATGACTATCGATGAAAATGACGAAGATCCAACTGTACCAAGCGCAACAATAGCTGATTCTCAACCAAGCTTGGCACTAGCTGATCCTCCTAGAGAAGATCCAGGAACCAGCTACCTTCAGAGTCTGCCGAAAAGATTAAAATTTACGGCTGATCATCCAAAGGATTTGGTAATTGGTGACATTACCAAAGGTGTAAGTACTCGTACATCCAGTAGAGATATTGTTTCTAGTGTTACTTTTATTTCATAGCTAGAATCCAAAACTATTGATGAAGCATGTAGTGATAGTTTTTGTATAGATGCTATGCAAGAGAAATTAAACCAATTTGAACGGAATCAAGTTTGGAAACTTGTTCCCAAGCCTATTGATCGTCCGGTCATTGGCACCCGTTGGGTATTTCGAAATAAACTAAATGAGAATGGTTTAGTGACTCGTAATAAGGCTCGACTCGTAGCTCAAGGATATAATCAGGAAGAAGGTATCGACTACGATGAGACTTATGCCCCAGTTACGAGATTAGAATCCATTCGCATGTTATGTGCATTTGCATGTTTTCATAATTTCAAACTATTTTAAATGGATGTCAAGAGTGCATTTTTAAATGGTTTTATTAAAGAAGAAGTTTTTGTAGCACAACCTCCAGGTTTTACAGATTTTAAAAACCCTGATCATGTTTTTAAGTTGAAGAAAACTTTGTACGGTTTGAAACAAGCCCCTCGTGCTTGGTATGATCGTCTAAGCTCTTTCCTACTTGACAACGGTTTTTCAAAAGGCAAGGTTGACACTACACTTTTATTAAGTCCTTCAATGGTAAGCTTTGTTTTCCATAAATAAATTGGCGACTCTGCTGGGGAAAACCAACTCCTCTTCTGAGATGGCAACAACTCAATGCGACACTTCGTCAATCGGCTCGACGAAGAAGGTGATGACGATCAAATTCGATCAACTTGCCTATGAAGAAATACAGCGGGCTAAGAGTGGTAAGCCCACTACAGCCTCCATCATCACTGCCAAGTCGAAGGGACACTCTGTCTATGTCCCTAAGAATCAGTTGGCAGCCAATGGTGAAGTCTCTGCCACAGTGTCTACTCCTAACACTGGCAAGAACTCTACTGCAAGCACGCACACTCTTGTGCGCTCGAAGATGACAGCAATCAAAGATCACGCTAACAGTACTGGCTCCTTAGCCAAATCTGTTCCAGTATGTGTCTCCAAAGTTGAAAGTCACGCTGACAGTACTGGCTCCTTAGCCAAATCTGTTCCAGCGTGTAATTTCAACCTCAAAAGTCACGCTGACAGTACTGGTTCCTTAGCCAAGTCTGTTCCAGTGTGTAATTCTAAAATCAACAATCACGCTAACAATATTGGCTCCTTAGCCAAATCTGTTCCAGCGTGTATTTCCAAAGTCAAAAGTTACGCCAACAGCACTGGTTCTTTAACCAAGCCTGTTTCAGCGTGTATTTCATCTAAGAAAAATAGCTCTTTAGCTATCTCTTCTTCTTTGCCAAGTTCTACTAGAACTGGGGGTGATCTTCCACACAAAGTCCCTTCGAAAAGGAATAACTCTTTAGTTGTTTCTTCTGCTCCTGTAGTCTTTACTTCAGGAACAACTTTGACTGACAATTTTGTTAGTCAAAGAAAAGGAGATGGTCTTTCGACTACTCTTCCTTCTGGACATTCTATGTCTCAAAACTTGAATGAGTCTAAGAAGAAACATTCCTTAATGTCTTCTTCTATGACTTCTTCGAATTGGGTACAAAATTTGTCTAGAAAAGGTCTGTTACCAACTCCTAATCAAGGGGGTGGTTCAACTCTTCCTTCTCTGCAAATATCCAGATCAATGGAAGGAAAACTCCATGTTTCCAAAACTAATGTGTTACCTCCAACTGATCTAAGAACAAAAATTAACATTTCTGGTGTTAAGAAACCATATCAGTTGGAAACAAGGATAAAAGATCCAGATGCAGAGTATGCAAGAAATTATGTGGCTCATATTAATCATTCTCTATATAATCAAGAGCCATCAAGACCCAAGAACAGGAAATATACTCCTCAATCTTCACAAACAGATTTACGAGAATATCTTCAACAGAAAAGAAGGAGTAATTCTGTGACAAAGGACCATGCTGAATGTGACTTCTATCCAAGAGTCATAATTCAATGCAGATGTCAATCAATGGCTTATGACCATGTTGATCATGAATGTGACTTCCAGCCAAGAGTCACAATGCAATGCAGATGTCAAACAAAACGACAATCTATCTTCAATCGGATTCAGTGTGAACCTATGCCTGATGAAGATGAGCCTTTGTTTGCTTCTGTCAATATGACCTCTCGGGATGCTGGGGGTAGAGTTGATAGTCCAGATGGAGTATATAGAAATACCAGAGTAAGAGTCCTGGCCTCTAGTCAAAGAAATTTGATCTCTGAAGATGATTCTGAATTCCTTGGAGAATCTAACTTCTCACCTCTTCCTACTGGGAGTAGTTCTCCTATAATTGACTTTGATGCACAAAGCAATGATTCAGAACAAACAATATCCACCAGTTCTTCAATAATTCCTCGTACAGTCACAACTTATATGGTTGATGGGAATACTGATGAACCTTCTTCTTCATTGACTCCTCAAGATCAAAGAATTGCTTCTTTGGAACAACAAATGAAGTCTATGGCTAATACTATAAAGTCGATGTATGAACTCATGGCAACACAGATGCAAAATCGACAGACTGTACCAGATGCCATACCAACTGACACTGATATGAGTCCAGTACAAGTTCCTCCAGCAGTACAATCCAATACTCCTGGACCAGCTCAACCAAACCCTAGTCTCTCTGGAGCTGGGGGTAGTGCTTATAATGCTGTTCCTCCTCCCAACTATTCTCTACAAGTTACAACTCCACAATCTTCCGGAGTTGTTAATGAAGAATTGAGGAATCTCAAAACTCAATTCGAGGCATTCAAACAGAAAGATGGTTTACAAAGGTTAGGCATCAAACAACCTTATCCGATAGAATGGAAGCAAGTATCGTATCCTCCTAAATACAAGCCTCCTACTATCTCATTCTATGATGGAACCACTTCTCCAAGTCAGTTTATTAATCACTTTGAAGTGATGACTGATCAGCTGCAACCAAGCGACGCCCTCCTCACTCGGGTGTTTGTTGTATGTCTCAAGGGAACGGCTTATGAATGGTATAGAAGTCTCCCAGATGGGAGCATTACCTCATTTTCCAGTTTCAAACAGATGTTTCTTGAACGGTTCTATGAAGGGCTCAATGACATGACTATGTCTGCTCTTATTAGAATCAAGCAGAAAAATAATGAAACTACAGAAGAGTACATTGAACGGTTTCGAAGAGAAGCTCTGAAGATGCCTCTTGGAACTCCTGATGCTGTCACCATCGACACATGCAAATCAAACTTGTTGCCAATCATCAGCATGTGGACAGGATCCACTCAATTCCAAGACTGGCGTTCTTTCATAGTTAGTGCTAAGGCCGCAGAAATTAGTGCTGAAACCTTCAAAGGTTTAGGAGTGCAGATGACTCCTAAAGAAACAGGTCAAGGTACTAACAATAAAAACAATGCTCACAAGGGAAAAAAAACTCTTGAAGTTAATCTTCAGAGTAAAGATGTATCAACTATTCAAACTCCTACAACTCAACAACCAAGAACACCTCGCCCCAAAGAAGAATACTCTTTCGATGACGACGATGTCCTTGGTATCTTTGAATGTCTGCTGAAAGGTAATAAGATACAATTACCTGAGATCAAGAAACCTGATAAAGCTGGTAAAACAGATCATCCCAAATACTGCCCATATCACAGAATGTTAGGTCACACAATTCGTACATGTTATGTACTGAAAGGAAAGATCCAAGAAATGATTAAATCTGGAGCTATCTCTCTTACTCCAAAAGAGAAGACCGTCACCTCCAACGTCGTCTCTATGCAATTCGGAGATTTCCCTCCTCAACTCCTTGAAAGTAGGATCGTTCCTATTCCCAAGGCAACTCTTGAGATAGTAAACTTTCCTCCTCCACAGTCTGAAGGATTAGTGCCAATCACTTTAGAAACAGGGGAAATCATGTGGATCCATCCTGATCTAGTGGTAGATTTTGAATCGCCTTCTCCTCAAAAGACTACTTCTCGAAAGTCCAAGAAGGATGGAAAGATTAAGTTATGTCATATGACTTCTCTTGGATCTATTCCTGACACAAAGCCAAAAGAGAAAGAAGAAGCACTTGTTAGTGCTACTCGAACGGGAAAACCTTATCTAATGGATTATTCCAAGAATCCCGAGGATCCTCTTGATATCCCTCCAGCTGATAAAGATGCTTCTAATGTTCCTCCTGAAGAAGAATTATCCACTGAACCTGTTCCTCCCAAGCCTACAGCTCTGGAGAAAGGCAAACAACAGGCTCGGTTTGATAAGCCAATCAAGAAGTGCTCTCCTCTTGGACTTCAGAAGCCTTATAATTTTGACATTTTAGCTCAGCTTGCTAATACTCCAGCTAGAATGTCCCTTTTTGAACTTCTACGTCTTTCCAAAGAGACTCGGGAGACATTAAGTGAAGCACTTCTACAAGCTGACTCTTGTCTTGCACAATTGAAGAAGCCAGATGCAGAACCTGCCACTTGCTTATATTGCAACAGTGTATTAGAGATTATCCCAAATATCACCTTTACACAAGACGACATGCTACTGGAGGATAATCGACATGATCGGCCTCTCTACTACACTGGTTATATCGATACGATGAAGATAGATCGTATCCTCATTGATCCAGGGTCTGCTATAAGCATCATGCCAAAGAGTTTATTGGATGAACTAAAAATCCCTCTTCACAAACTCTCTAAAACAGTTACTACTATCCTGGGATTCAATCAAAGCCGAAGTGAGCCTTTGGGAAAGATTCATCTGAAGCTTCAGATAGGCGATTTCAGATCCAAAGTCACTTTCTATGTGATTGAGATCGTGGGATCCTATAATCTTCTTCTGGGGAGGCCCTTTCTTCATGAAAATAATGTGGTACCTTCTACTCTTCATCAGTGTTTTAAATACATTGATAGCAATGGAAGAGTACAAAAAGAAGTTGCTGATATAAATCCCTTCCATGGGGTTGAAGCTTATTTCAATGATTCTCGAATGTACAAAGAAGAGTATACAAGGGTTATACAAGCTATGGAGAAAGAGGATTCACAAAGTGAGACCTTAATAATTCCTGTTAAAGGTCGAACTACTCAGCAACAATCTCCCAAACTCTCTGAAGAAGGTTCTTTCATCATTCCGGTGAGTGGACGAATTTCTCCGTTACCTCAGTCGTTTGCTCAAGACATAATGATTATTCCTGTCAGTGGACGTACTATAATTCCTGCATCTCCACATATAAAATAGGATACTCTGCTAATTCCAGTTGGAGGGCGGATTATTCTTCCATCTCAAACTTCAAGGGAGCTCACCTCTTCTGAGCCATTTGTTATCGATCTTAATCGAAACAACGCTTCTTCTCGTTCTTCTTCTCCCCCTTTAGTCATTGACTTGGCTAAAATCTCTAAGGCTCAGCCTTCTTCCAATGTAAATACTGCTGCTTTTACATTTAATAAAAAGTCTCCATCTTTGCAGTATGCTGATGTGTGTAATTATGTTCATAGTTATTTACATTTGTTAGATGACTTGAACGCAATAACCATAGGGGTTGTACAGACTGTTCATACAGATGTATCCCTAGAACCTGTACAATCTTCATACTTTCTAGTTCCCAACAGAAAGCCAGGAGACATTCCAATATTCTTCTATAAAGGGCCCCAAAGTCCTTCTGATTTAGAAGATGAAGACAAAGATGATGATATTGGAAGATTACAACTACGTCGTTATAGTCAGCAATCTAAAGACATCATCAAAAATATGGGCTATGACTTCAGGACTGGCCTCAATAGTGGAAAGGGAAGAAAAATGCCTGTTCGTACTCCTCCTCTGAAATATGGAAGGACGAAATGCGGATTGGGCTATATAGCTCCTACTCTTTTATCAATATTATCCATGAAGATCCCGAGTCTGACGAAGATAAGAGATCTGATTCTTCTAGTACCACTTCTTGGGATTCCGATACGAGTATCAGTGACTTCTATTGCAACCTTCTGTCTTCCAACATGGTTTCCATTGACCATTCTGAAGAAAGTGATGAAGACGAAGAATAGTTTGAAATCTCACCTGAATCAGAACAATGGGCCCAAAGATTAGATAATCAATGGGAGTTCTGTTTCGAGCAAAAAGAACCTCCGACTGAAGACAAACTTGTTCAAATAGATGTTGGTGAAGAGGGATCTCCCAAACCAATATTCATCAGTGAAAGTCTTTCTGAAACTGATAAGCAAGACATGATCAAACTCATTCGTGACTACATCGATGTCGTCGTTTGGAGTTATAAAGATATGCCAGGACTTGATCCACAAATTACAACTCACAAGCTCAATATCTTGCCGAATGCTAAACCAGTCAAACAACAACAGCGACGATTTCGTCCAGACATTATGGATGCAATTGAAGCTGAAGTCAATAAACTCATAACCTCCGGGTTCATTAGAGAGGAACAATATCCCGATTGGGTGGCTAACATAGTTTCTGTCCTTAAAAAGACTGGCAAGATCAGAGTATGCATAGGCTTCCGCGATCTCAATGCGGCATGCCCTAAAGACGAATTTCCTCTACCAATCACTGATGTCATGATTGATAATACCTGTGGATTTGAACGGATGTCATTCATGGACGGGTATTCTGGATACAATCAGATTAAAATGTTTCCAGATGACGAGAAACACACTTCTTTCAGAACACCGATCGGTACATACTGTTATACAGTTATGCCATTCGGTCTCAAGAATGCAGGAGCAACTTATCAACGAGCTATGAGCACTATATTCCGTGAACATTTACGGAAAATAGTCGAATGCTATGTTGATGATATTGCAGTCAAAAGTCGACAAAAGGAGGATCATATCCAAGATTTGAAGACTATATTTGATCTAATGCGTAAGCATCAATTAAAGATGAACCCTACTAAGTCCTTCTTAGGCGTCTCTAGTGGTAAATTTCTCGGCTTCGTCATTACCTCTAAAGGTATACACGTGGATCCCGAGAAGATCAAAGCCATCCAAGAGATGCGTCCTCCACGCACCTTAAAAGAGCTACGAGGATTTCAAGGAAGGATCACTTATATCAGGAGATTCATCTCTAATTTATCAGGACGCTGCAGACCATTCAACAAACTTATGAAGAAAGGTGTTTCTTTTGTCTGGAATGATGAATGTCAGAAAGCATTCGATGATATAAAACAATATCTGATGAGCCCTCCAGTATTGGTACCTCCCGTTTCAGGAATTCTATTTCTCCTATATACTCGAGCAATGAGTCATTCATTGGGTGCGTTACTCGCTCAAAAGAATCAAAATGGTCATGAACAAGCCATCTACTATCTCAGTCGTACTATGACCGGAGCTGAACCTCGATATTCACCGGTCGAAAAAGAATGTCTAGCCTTGATGTTCGCTGTTCAAAAGATATGACATTATATCATTGGCCAGACTATTTATGTCATCTCCAGGATCAATCTTATACGGATCATGATGAAGAAACCCAGTGTTTTGAATTCTCGATTAGCTAACTGGGGAATCCTACTTGCTCAGTATGACATGCATTATAGTCCTCAGAAGTCAGTCAAAGGACAAGCTTTAGCTGATTTTCTGGCTGCTCATTTAATTCCAGAAGATTCAAAACTCTATGACGAAATTCCAGATGAAGTCCTAGATTCAAACCAAATTGCTGAAGAAGATCCTACTTGGCGTCTATTCTTTGTTGGAGCTTCAAGGATAGGTCCTAATGGTGATATTGTCGCTGGAGTTGGAATCGTTCTTGTATCGCCAGAAGGTCTTGCTATCCAAAGAGCTTATTCTCTTGATCAGCCATGTTCAAACAATATAGCTGAGTACAATGCATTACTCATTGGTCTTCAACTCGCTAAACATCTAAATATTCAACATTTGGAGGCGTACGGAGACTCTAAACTCATTGTCAATCAGATAAGGGGTACTTATGAAGTCCGCCATCAAGATCTGGTTCCTTATCATAGATCAGCTATAATTATGGCTTCTTCGTTTGAAGAATTCTTCATTGAACATGTTAGGCGAGCATGTAACACAGAAGCTAATGCTCTAGCTAATCTAGCAGCGGTGTTGGCTATCCCAATTAGACGACAATAAATAATTATTGTTCGCAATCGAGAATTATTTCATCTTGAAAATAACCTGACCCTAGGACTTCCAGTTGACATTGAAGAATCAACATCTCATGACGTCAACACAATAATAGGATTTGGATTTAGTCGTAAATCTTTATCATCTTCATCTGATTCCAGCATGAAATTCATCTTCAGTAATTCGGCCGAGAATCAAAATACGGATACGAATTGGAGACTTCCTTTCTTAGATTTCGTATTGTATGATATTCTTTCGGATGATCCGAGTGAGGCAACATCTATCAGACGACGATCACTCCAATTCTATTATAATCATACAACAAAGACCTTATATCGTCGAGCCTATGATGGTTTACTTCTTCGATGTGTTGCCGGTGACGAGGCTCAACAAATTATTCGTGAAGCACATGATGGAATTTGTGGAGCACATCAGCCTGGACCAAAACTTCAAGACCATATTCGACGTATGGGTTATTATTGGCCTACTATGGTATCAGACGCCATCAAATATGCAAAGAAGTGTAAAGCTTGTCAAATCCATGCAGATTTTATTCATCAACCTTCGGAATTTCTACATCCGACGACAGCATCATGGCCCTTCGAAGCTTGGGGCATGGACATTATTGGTCCGATCAATCCGCCGTCATCCAAGGGTCATCGGTTTATTCTTGCAATAACCGATTACTTCTCCAAATGGGCCGAAGCCATTCCTTTGTCTGAAGTTAAGACGTCCAATGTCATTTGCTTTATTAAGCACCACATCATCTACAGATTTGGTGTTCCTCGACGCATTATTCATGATAACGGACCACAGTTCGTCAGTCAGAAGTTTACTCGATTCTGTGACGATCACCGGATCAACAATGTGGCTTCTACCGCATATAATCCGGCAGCTAACGGATTAGCAGAAGCTTTCAATAAGTCCATCATCAAACTCCTAAAGAAGTTTGTCTCTACTAACAAACGTAATTGGAGTGAGAAGCTCGGTGAATGTTTGTGGGCTTATCGTACTACAGTTCGTAATGCTACTAAATGTACACCCTTCTCTCTGGTGTATGGTTGTGAAGCTGTTCTTCTATTAGAGATTCAAATTCCTTCTTCAAGGATAGCAATCGCTAATGAACTCACTGCAGAAAATAATGATCGTCTTTGACTTCAAGAATTAGAAGCTCTGGATGAAAAGCGATTATCTGCTCAACAGAATATTGAATTCGATCAAGCTAGAATTTCAAGAGCTTTTAATAAGAAAGTCAGAGTTCGGGCGTATCAAAAAGGAGAACTTGTTCTAACAGTTAGACGTCCTATGACTATGACTCATATGAGCAAGGGCAAATTTGACGCAAAGTGGGAAGGACCCTATATTGTGAGCAAAGTTTTCTCAAATGGAGCTTATCAACTCTCAGAATTGGATGGTCGAAAAGTTTTGATGCCTATTAATGGCAAATTTCTTAAGAAGTACTATGTATAAATGTAAATGCTTGTAATCATCAGACAGTTTCATGTTTAGAAATAAAATTTTTATTTTATTTTTATCATGAATGATGATACATGATATTAAAGAAGATCACAATCATCCTTTTCTATATTTGGACGTGGGCCACTGCCGTCCTTCTCGAAGATGCGATCAGCAAAAGAACTAAGAACCTCTTTGCTGGAACCCACGAGAAATTTACAAGCATCCATCCTCATGGATTCTTCTTCTTCAGTCCTTCCTGGTTCGAGCAGGAAGTCCAGAATATCCCTTGGTGGCGTGGGTACAGACGAACCTTCGCCTGCTACCGCCTTCTTCAATTGAATTGGATCAGCAGGACATTCTCCAGTGCCTTTCTGAATCTTCATGGCAATTCCAGCTTTCTTGGATGCTTCTTCAGACGACATTTTTATGTTTGAAAGAAGAAGTGTTCGTTCTTGTCAGATTTCTGCTATATTTATAGGCAAAAGTTCTATAAATAATGAAACGTCACATTCATCCGACGGTTCATCCATCCATTAATTGCGTTCATCCGACGATTCACACATTCATTAATACTTGACGGTTCATCCGTTCATTTATTCGTCCGTTCATGATCTTCTATTAATTTATTAAGTGGGGATTCGTTATTGATCACATTTTCATAACCTCTGAATCAATTCTGAATCTACTTGCTCATTTGTCATTTTTGACCTCTGCATAGAAATTAATCTATTTTCTTTTGAGTTCCTACATATTATCACGTCCATAATACCTCTGATAATATCATATACTCTAAAACAGAAAAGAAGATTTCATTATCTATCATGTCCACAATTCATCCACAAATACAAATCTTTGAGCATAGAAGAATTATCATTTCCATTCTCATTTGACCACAAAAAGTCTATTACATTTTTTTAGACTTTCTTACAAATCATAATGGAAATCTATTACAATCTTGGATTTTCATTCTACACCACAACAATAACCTAAAAGAGATCTATCTTCTTGTTTGGATCTTCTCCGTCGGACCTTCTCCGTCAGGTTCGTTGTTGGTGGCAGTTCCTGACTGTCTGAGTCCCAGTCACGACCAGATCAGCAGGAATCAAACTCTGGTCTTCTCTCTCAGACGAGAGGAGAACCACAGAGGATGGCAGCCCGAAGTCGTGGTGCTGCCAATACAATTGGTGGATTAGGAGCGACCTTTCAGAGGAGACAGGAATGTATCCAACCTTGGGATACAATTCCTAGTTCTCCCGTGAAAGGAACTCTACTACCCGATTTCTCGGGGTAGAGTTGACTCCACCATCCAACTCTCGTGTATAAAGGCTCTTCCTACCATCTGAGGAAGACCCTTCTATCCCACGAAGAGTTCTGAGTTGTCTGATTTATGCGTCAAAAGCGTATGAGCTCCCTGATGTAGATGTCAACAGGATATTCTCCACAGCATCCACATCCCCAATGCCAGTTCTGAAGGAAATTTTTAGCCAAGTTTCTGCAGAAAGTATTAAGAAGAAAAAGATTAGATCAACAGAAATCATTCAGCGTGCATTTATCAAACAGAGACAGGCGTGTATTGTTCAAATCAGAAACAAGAAACAGAAAGCCTATCTTCAACAGCAAAAATAGTATACGTATTACACTGACTTACCTTCAAGTTTGGTGCTAAGGATTGGCAAACTCATGTTTGATACAGTACGCAGAAGTCGAACATTAGAAAACATTGCTTTCCTGTTTGAGAGTGAAATCTCCCAAAAATTTTATTCTCAGAGAAGAAGAAGAGGAATGGGAGATGAGTATCTGTGAAACTCTTCTATCTATTTAAAGGGCAAAGTACATGTCTATTCTTGGAAAAGATCCGCATAAATAGCGCTCGTAAACCGTGGAATGAGTGTCACATGTGCTTTGGAAGACAGAGCAACATTGGAAATAGTCAAAGGGTGCTAATTAATATTCTTCATTATTGCACGCAGATTAAACACAGAAGTTGTACTTCATTCTTCAAGACAGGCACTGATGGCCTTACAAAAGACAAAACAAAAAGAGTGCAACAAAAGCACAAAAGACACGCTCTATTTTCCAGAGCGACTGAGCTTAATGCCTAGTTCTTCTACGCTTTTGACTCCCATGCGGTGTAACAGAGCCTTCAACATTTTACGCTGATCTATGAGGCTGCGCCCATCAGAAGAGAACAAGCCATCTAAGCCAAAATAGCTCAAGAAATTCTTGGCTAGTTGCAAGGGATCATCTTTGAGTTCGAAGACAAAGGGCTATGGCTCTTCACCCCCAAAAGTGGGGTCACCATGGGAACAAAAGCCCAACTTGCGTGCTTCTTCCTCAGCTTTCTCTTTTGGTGTCATGTTGACGTAAGATGAAGATTAAAAAGGAATCTTCTTCCTGTTTATATAACAGAGCTCGCCGGCGGTTCATATTCTACCATAAACTGGATGCAATCAGTCTCGGAAAATGAAGAGTCATCATGACATTTAATAAGTTCATTTGGATATTTTCAAAGAACTTCGAAGTCTTTCTGACTTCCGAAAAAATTTGAAGTCATCTCAGCGTGACTGATTTCATTTTATTATCTTATTTTTCAAAGTATTTCGAAAATTTTAAAGTCTTTTCAATTTTTTGAAAACTTTGAAGGGGGTCTTGTAGGCCTTTAAAAATGACAGTCACGCTGAGTTGATCAGGACAGAGTCAAAAGTCACGCTCAGTTGATCCAGACAATATTTATAAATCACGCTGGGGAGACAGCTCATCATTTGTCAGAGAGTAATTATGACTGACAGCACAACAGTCGAAGAATGTCTCTTCGTATGCCACGTATGCACAGAATTCGAGAGATCACAGCCGTCTATTGCGTGATTTTCGAAATCTTCTTCAGCAAGACTCAACCTTCGTCAAGTTGGCGTACCAAAAGAGCTTCTTGTCATTTAATGCGACTGACAAAAGCAATCATTGTCAGAGATTTTGTGTCAGTCGAGGCACGCTGAATCAAGACAGCTGGCAGTCCTATCTCAAGTCTGCGTGTATTTTAAGCTTTCCCTCAAATCTGCGTGGATTCTGAAGTTTTCTTCTTCAAGTCTGCGTAGATTTTGAAGCTTTTTGCCTCAAGTCTGCGTGGATCCTGAAGCTTCTTGCCCCAAGTTTGCGTGGATTTTGAAGCTTTCTACCCCGAGTCTGCATGGATTTCGTCTTCAACAAGTCTGCGTGGATTTCATCAAATTGGAGTACGTGGCAGCCATGCCACTGATCTCTCGCCTGCGTGTCCTGTAACTTGCTCACGACTCATGCATGATTGCCATGTGTCCAACAGTTACAGGCCACGTCCAGTAACTGCTCACAACCTTGCGTATGTTAAATCCTGCGTGATTTTTAACTAAGCACAGGCTGTGAAGATAGTTATCTTTTCAGTTATTATTTTTGACTCTATAAATAGAGTTTTTTTTCTCATTATTGTAGAGATAGATAGTTATCTACTGTCAAAATTTTGAGAGCTTTTCTTCTTCGCATAGTCCAAGGGATAAAGTGATCGTCTTCTAGATCAGACTCCCACAGTTGTAATTTTCCCAGATACACAATAAATAAAGGAATTTATTTATGGAAAACAAGCTTCTTTTAATACAAGTCTATGTAGATGATATCATATTTAGATCTACTGATGAATCTCTGTGTCAAGAATTTTCTAAGTGTATGCAGAATGAGTTTGAGATGAGCATGATAGGAGAGCTGAAATTCTTTCTCGGACTGCAAATCAAACAAACTGACAATGGAACGTTTATAAATCAAGCCAAGTATACAAAAGATTTGCTAAAAAAGTTTGATCTGGACAATGTCAAACCTATTGGCACTCCGATGGAAACTTCAACAAAGCTTGATATTAATGAACAAGGCAAGCCGGTCGACACACGTAAGTATCGATGTATGATCGATAGTTTACTTTATTTAACTGCTAGTCGTCCAGATATAATGTTTAGTGTTTGCCTGTGTGCACGTTTTCAAGCTAATCTAAAAGAATCACACTTGTGCGCAGTTAAGCGTATCTTTCGACACCTTAAGGGCACTTCTTCTGTTGGCTTGTGGTATCCCAAAACTAAGTCCTTTGACCTTACTGGTTATTCGGATGCAGATTTTACCGGATGCAAAGTTGATAAAAAAAGTACCAGTGGCACATGTCATTTCTTAGGCAAGACTTTAGTCTCATGGTTTAGTAAAAAGCAAAATTCTGTAGTCCTATCAACAACAGAGGCTGAGTATATCGCCACAGGACGTTGTTGTGCTCAGATTTTATGGATGAAACAAACCTTGGAAGACTATGATTTATTTTATACACATATTCCCATTTTCTGTGATAACACGAGCACTATTAATTTGACTAAGAATCCTGTATGTCATTCTCATACTAAACATATCGAGATTAGACATCATTTTCTTAGAGATCATCATCAAAATAGAGATATTGACCTTGTATACATAGATACTGAGAATCAATTAGCTGACATTTTTACAAAACCTCTAGCAGAAGATCGTTTCAATTATTTACGTCGAGAATTAGGAATTTTGGACGTCAATAATGTTAATTGATTTTATTTTATGATTTTATTTTAATGTGCAAAAACTGTGTTAGTGATAAGCCAATAAAGAGTCTGTCTGTCACCATAACTACGGTTGAAGCGAAGCGGTACTTAAGAGTTCCCCGGTGAACCTCCGCCAGCTGGGACAGTACTCCTACAGCTAATCTGAAATAGTCACTGTGTAATGATATTTAATCTATAAAATAATATTAATTATGTTAATTGAAGGTTGAAATTACTAATCTTGAATTAAATATTTAAAATGAGCCAATGAAAAAGAAAGTATTTCAAACCAAACCCAGGCGAATTCGGCCAGACTTCGGACCGAATTCGGCCCGAGTTCGGTTGAGGGTGTCAGGTTATATATACCAGAACCCGAGGGCCTTTCTTCCTCATTGCTTCTAAACTACATCATAACCAGCAACAGCAGCCGCGAAGGAGCCCCGAACCCTAGTTCTTCACCACCCCCTATCTTCTAATCCAAGTGGTGAAATCAATCCAAACTTTGGATTCGTGCGGAGTTCGTCGTTCTCTTCGACATACTTTGATTTCGGGAGGTATAACTCCATCTTTCTCCACTTTTCAATTAGTGCATATTTACTTCTATTTGCGCAAATGGCACCTAAGGGATTCAACCCCTTTAAGAGGAAGAAGACAACCAACCCAAGTGAGGAAGGTTCATCTTCGGATCTACCCACTAACTCCCTATTTTTCACCAGTCTAATCTAGCGACGGCGCGTTCGACGGATTTTACTTTCAAACCCTAGACCAAGCCTTACTGTGGTATGGAGACTTCTCCATGAGATCCATATGCACAGGCGCACCCATCAAGTGGACTGTATTTCCTGATCATCGTCATTTCTTTGAGGCATTAGGGTTACAGTATTTTGTTAAACTCTGTTTTCCTGTAGCAACTAATGCCATTAGACTGTTTTACTGCAATATCATATTAAACACTTTTGATGTAAGTACACGTGTTGGAGGATTAGATATCAATTTCAATGATGTTCTCTTAGCGGAGATCCTTGGTATTCCCAACGAAGGTGAACCGCTTGTTGACATCACTGAGTTTGATTTCCCCGAAGGCACGACACTTACCAGTTTTAAAGCTGAACTTTGTGCACCTGATAGAGTTCGCTCTGGAAAGTTCAAGGCAAACAACCTGAACTTGTTTAATTATGACTTGTACCGTATTATTTATTCCACTCTCCTTCGGAAGTCTACTTCGAAGGATGATGTCACGTCTCTTGAATTATCTGCTATGTATCACATTCTTAAGGGGATTCCATTTTCTGTCCCTAAGACCATTATTCAGATGATGGGACGTTGTCGTGCAAGAGATAGAAATCTCACTTATGCGATGATTCTTCAACGCATCTTCCAGCGGTTCGATGTTGACTTATCTACTTGTGCTCAAGACCCTGAGCCCAAGGTTCTCAAGTTATCTCGTCGCAGTATGACTGCATCTGCTCCTCCTACTGCTCCTGCTTCTGCTCCACCTCCTCAGCAGTATGCTATGACTTTTGAGGACATACACCAGCATATTTTAGATTTGCACGTCTCGATGACGGACATGGCTCACGAACGTGAGTTTCGCGACGTCACCCGTTATCAGGCGATTGCAAATTCCTTAGCTGATCTTCGTTTTGCCCAGACTGGACATTCCGCCGGTTCCATCCCTAGAGATCCAACTTTCTCTGGTTACCGTTGTGAGGATGAGGTTGTTCATGCCTACTTTCAGCCCGATAACGCATATGATTGGTACCGTTCTGACCGTGCTCCTCCTCGCGATTATGTCGGTGAGTTTTACACTGGCGCTCCTCCTCACCCTTCTGGCGCGGATACCTCTGGAGCTGGTCCTTCTGGACATGCTGGTCGTCATGCTGATGATGACGATGATGATGATGAGGAGTTGTGATATGTTTCTTTTTGAGACTTAGACATTATCCACTGTACACTTGGAAATGCTTCGACATTCCAAGTTGTTCTATTTTCAGACTTTATTATCAGTATTTCTTTTGAGGACTTGTACTGGATATTTTATTGATGTCTTCTGAACATCATTTCATCTTTATGAGATTCGTAGCTTATGATTCACATCAGTTTATTTACTTAGCATTTATTTTATCTGCTTCTCAACTATAAACTGCCTGTGATATAATTCTTTGTTTATTATAAACTGCCTGAATATAAATACATGCCTGTGATGTTATTCAAATTTTTCTTTATTATTTCTATCATTTATCATGTTTATTTTTCTTGTGTTTCTTCACTGTTTGTTATTTATGCATTGATTGCGGGGGAGTTTTTACTCTTTTGAAATTATTTTGCTAAATGACAACGGGGGAGAAAATAAAGATCTAACATTCTTTTGAGAAAATACAGGACATGAACAATTTTTTTTATTTTATTTCAAGCTTAAATATTATATCATTCATAGTTTGTCAATTATCAAAATAGGGGAGATTGTTGGCCCATTGGTCATATGGTCAACCTGATTTTAATAATTGATCAAACTCTGTCTTGATATATGAAGCTAGTCAGGATGTATCAGACTCTTGGACATGAACAAGAACAGCTATCTACACAGTTCAAGACCGAAGCTATGTTTGCCTGTTCGAGTCTGTATTTCCTTTGAGCAATGTATTTTTCATTTTATTGACTCTAGGAATACGTTGTACACCAAGTCGTACTGGCAAATAGGCTATTCCAAAATGTTTTCAAAATACTTTTAAAATATCCTTTGTTTTGAAAAACATTCTTTTAAACAAAAGTTTTAAAAAGGTTTTCAAAAAGGTTTTCAAAAATCATCAAAACTAATTTTTAAAACCTAACCTAACCCTGACAGAACTCGGCCAGAGTTCGGCCAGAGTTCGGCCAGAGTTCGGTTGGTGGCCGTTTGATTTTTGAATTCTCTGGAACTTGGTCCTCCTGCAGTTGCGGATTTGACCGAGATTTCCTCAAAGAGTTCTGTCCGAATTCTGCCCGAATTCTGCCAGAATTCTGTTTTGGAATTCCTATAAATAGAGAAGGATTTCGATCATTTTAACTCACTCATTCACTTTCAATCTTCTCTCTATCTAAAGCTTTCAGTCTTCCAAAGAGTTTTTCTTGAGCTTTAAATTTTAGATCCCAAGCCAATTACAATCCTCTAGTCGATTTGCCAGTACGGTACGGTCTAGAAGTTTCTAAGAGATTGTAATCAGAAGGCTTGATTAAAGAATACCTCTTCATATTTGAAGTTAGACGAGTTTTTCGTATCAAAGCTCACGTTGTAGAAGTTGCAAGGACTTCGTAAGAAAACTTGCAGTTTTGCCAATAGTGGATTCAACTGGTAGCAAGAGTTCTACCGACTAGATTAGTCCTCAACAGAGGGAAACCAGTATACATCGCTGTCTTTGCGTTTGCATTCTTATTTCTGCCTTTACTTTACTTAGTTGTGATTATTATTCTGTGATCTGGCTGCTAACATTTTTTAATTAGCATTATTCTGCTGCCTACTCTATTCACCCCCCCTCTAGAGTATTGTGCTTTACGATTTTGTTCCTACATCTTGTAGTTTATGTTTTCATTAAATATAGTCTAAGTTATTTGTATTCGAAAATCAGAAAAATCTACGGTACACAGTTTTTGAAAACTTAGAAAACTCATCCACACGACGTGCGTCCCGCTATTCTGGGCGACGTGGTTGCGCACCGTAAGCATCAAAAGGTGCGTAATGGCTTCGTGGTCGTGTGGGCTTTGGTGGAATTCAAATTGGTCGCGTGTGCGCGACGAATTTGATACGTATCCGTCGAAATTTACCGTATCGTACACTTTGCAAATTCTCCAATTACTTTGTGCACATTCGTTAGATCGAGACAAAACTTGTGCCAACAGGACCGTATCGTTTTTCTGGTCCTGTATGCCAAGTTTGGTCCAATTCTGAGACAATTGAATCGTACGTCGTTTTGTGGTCCCCACGGTCCTACTCAACGGGCGATTTTATGCACAGCCTGCCAGAATCCAACTTTGGACATACGGTTGGGTTCGTATCGAAAAACTGGATCCGTAGACATGTAGTTTGACGACTTTAGAGACCGTTGACTCTGGCACGATTTTTGGTGCAAAGCGGGTCCAACGGCGAACATTATTTTTGCCCAAAATTACTATTTTGCCCCTGTGTCCAGAATTGGACTTAAGGACAGGCAATCTTACCTAATTTGACTATTTTGAGAATGTTGGTAACGTTTATTTCAGCTTTCAGAGACAGTTGTGATGACTTGGACTTTCTGACTTACTGATTGGCGATACATTGTGGGTTCTCCGTGCAACCTCCAGGCAAGTATACCTTGCCAACTTGTACAGTATAATTTATATGCATGTTCATCATCTCGCTGTGGTTCTTTTCCTTACATTCGTGATTGCTTTATTCCATGTCTTGTACACTCGTCCTGTTTTACTTTACATGTTTCTAGTTTCTTGTTCTTTTGCTGTTATGATATTTTCCTACCTGTTATACTGTGATAGTCTCATACGTATTGCTTGATAGAGTCGTCTAGTCCCACACCATGATTTCCTCGACTTGATTATAACTTGACTTGACATGACTTGAGTGGGACTTGACTTTGACATTCTATAGATTATGAGTACTTACCTTGACTATGGTCTATAGGATTTTATACTAGGATTGGCTACCGTCTTGGTTGTGTGTACTTGCCTTGACAGCGATTGAGATACTATAGATTGTGAGTACTTGCCTTGACTGCAGTTTATAGCCAGCCATTTCTAGTATGGCATGCCAGTGTCTTAGGATCATCGTGTTTAGATCTTGTGTCTTGGTTTATTTTGTCTCGTTGGATACCCTTGATTGTTTCTTGCTTCTTTTTACTGTTACATGTTGGCTTGTATATTATGTATCTTACTAGTCCTCTGAGGACCTGATGATCTCTTCAGGTTTAGCGAATGCATGGAGTTAGTTAGCAGAGCAGGATGGTAGAGGATTGCAATGTATGATACAGGTATTTGTTGGTGATATTTTATTATCTTCTCGTGCTTTATATTCAGTACCATGATATTTCCTGCTTATTTTATAGACTCATATCATTCTTAGAGTCTAATCGGACAATATGCTAATGGGCTGCAGACCATGACCCATAATTGTTCATTCTCGTTTTATATGATTCCTGTGGATTAAGATACAGTTTTACCCATGACCTTGACAGCTTATACGTACTCGAGTCGGGCTGGAGTCCGCTCGATACGTAGCTGGCTTGCTCACGAGCTCGCGTCCGAAAAGAGGGTGCGGGTCGTGACAGGTCAACCACTGTAACACCCATTTTTCCAGATGAAGGTAATTTTGAAATTTTGTAATTTTTATTATTATTTATTGATATTTATTTCACATTATGATTTTTGGTGATTTTTAATCATTTTTAAACTATTTAAAAACTGTTTTAAGTCATGACTTGTGATTTTGATGTGCTGCTAGTGAAACCCTAGAGACTGCACGACCTAGAGCCTAACCATGTCATTAGGATGATTTAATTATTATTTTTAGCCTAGGGGTAATTTGGTCGTTTTTGACTTATTAGATTTATTTGATTAATTTATTGAATTGGTGAATTCTAGTTTGACTTTGACTTGATGAGACTTAGTGGACTAGCCTAGAACCTAACCCTAGCTATGGTAACCCTAGTCTAACTTGAGTTAACCCATTTTACTCATTAGAGATTAGTTTTAGAATGAGAGGATTAAGTTTAGTGTAATTAAGTCATAACTTATGGTTTTAGGAAATGACTTATGACTTCATGACTTAAATGAATCAGACTTAAGCCCATAGCCCATTAGACTAAAATCCTAACCCTAATTTTCACTTTATGACTAGCCACTAGGGTTCCTCCATCCCTATAAATAATCTCTTCATTAGTTCTTGCCTCTTTTATGTCATTTCAACACATAGAGAAAAGAAAGGTTTGTCCATTCTTTCCCAACCCATAGATTATTCATTTTAAATCCTTTTCCACTCTAGTTTCTTGCATTATAGCCTAATACTCTCATATTTTCTTATTGTGGAGTTTTATCCCAGCTTTGGGACAATTTGGGAGCATTTGGCTAGCAAGGAGGAATCCCCTATTTGGAACTTTTTTATGCTTTTTGCACCTATAGGTAAAACTCCACAAATTGATCTAATATTCTATTTTCTTTGCATTTAGGGCTAGATCTAGGAGTCCCCTAGCTGTCCCTGAAGTTTGGTTCAATTTCGTGTCCGTTTGGTGTCCGTATCGGACACGTGTCATAGCGTACGTATAGGTGTTTGATTAAATATCACTTAGGAATTTATTTTCGATTTTTGTAAATCTAATTACATGAATTTGTAGATCTAAATATGTATATTAACTTTTGTGAAGACTGAGTTGAATTCTGTGCACCCTCGTGTCCAAAATTGGACACGCACACACGCACGAGGACACCGTGCACTGTCCTGCTGCTCGGGGTCGACACAGGACACGACACGGCACCCCGACACCTGAAAATTGGTGTGTGGGTGAGGGCAATCACTGACACCATGCACATAAAATTTGAGACGAGTTCATCAAGTGGTTTGCGAGATATTCGTCCCGCACTGGAATTGCACACTCGCACACGCGCGCACAGACACGCCCCGATATGCGTTTTGTACACGCGACACACTTCACGTGGACACAGTGCAGGATGTGGCACACGCAACCCCTTTCCCCTTCTCTATATGTATATATGTATGCATATATGAATATATGTATGTAATATAATGTATATGCAAGCATGTAGGTAATGCAAATATGTATGAGATGATGAGGCATGAATGTATGCAATGTAGGTAAGGTATAGATGCAAGTATGTATAAATGTATGTATATGTAATGTATAGATTCTATATAGACATGTAATGAAATAAAATGTAACTATAGTGTAAGTAGAGATGCAATGTAGGATGCATTGTATATAGGCATGTATGAATGGACATGTATGCAAGTATGCATGTACCTATATATATTGTATCTATAAATGGCATACGCCTTGAGAGTATATATGGCTTACATTATAGACTTATTGTTTAGACTTATGAATGACCAACCCTAACTAGTCGACCAAGATAGCCTTGTTGATTGACCTAGTTTGACTAGATATTGACTTGGTTTGACCCAGAGTTGACTAGAGTTGACTTTGACCTAGATTGACCTAGAAATCATGTAGATTATATCGTAAACTTCATTTATCGTATTTTAAACACATTATAACCCATACTGCTCTATTTAGGATATTGTGACTCCGGTGTAGACATCTGATATTACATTACTCTTTCAGAGTATCAGGCGAGTACATTCTCTGATAGTTCTTTCATTTACTTGTCAATTACTGTACTTCAGTTCTAGTTAGTTCTATTTGATTCTTGTTACAAACACGTATTGTTATTACTGAATCCATGTATACGACACACATACTTACTCGTCTTGCCTATATTATTCGAATCACCATTCGAATTACTATTTGAACCACATATTCGCATCTTCATGTGCTGGTTGGACTTGTATTAGTCTTATGTGTTGGATTATGGATTCATTTGTATTAGATTGGGCGGAGAAATACTGATTAGACATGTAAACATATCCCCCTATTTGAATCACCCCTCTGTGAATGATATTCGAACAATAGCCATCCCACACTTGGCCGAGTGTGCGGTGTGCCGTATTACCTACAGCCGTTTACATGTCGATCTCGGTATTTTAAAACACACTTGGAGAATTTATTCGAATCATTGTTTGAACATCATGTGAATCATTATTCACATCACCTTATTCGAATTACCTTATTCGTATCACCTTATTCGAATCACCTTATTAGAACAATGATTAGAATCACATTCGACTCAGCTTGTATTATACTCACATTAGGATTACACTGGACTTATATTGTACCGTCTGGACTCATCATGTTACTCTAGTTCAACTAGATCTTATTTTACAATCTTTCTTGCCATGCTTCTCCTCTTGTTTAGTTACCTTACTTTCCTTATACCTTAACTGTTTCTCTACATCATTACTCGTACAAACTGCCATGTTCATCAATACAACTGTCTATAACTGCTTTATAGTTCTCTGTCATTTACTTGGGATTTTTTGATGAATTGTACTCGTTCCTGTCCTGACTGGACCTGTTAAAATATTATAGATGATTGCCCTGAGGACATTTGCCCTACTTACCTTGGAGCAGGAGATGGCTTAGCTATCTTTAGCTCCGACACTCAGGAGTGATCGGGAGACTAGCTAGTAGACTTGGTTTAGTTTTTATGTTTTAGAACTTGAATTGTAATAACTTGAGATACGAGTTTGTATTTGAGTTTGTTTGAGATATTATTATTTAGTAGCTTATAATTGTTGTTGTTTAGTCTTTAGTTATAAAGTTCTGTGTTATCTTATCGTGCTTAGACTGTGATTGAGATTTCATTATATCTATACTTGTCCTCCGTTCAGAGTTGAGATTTGACAAGTACATTATATAATTGCATGAGTTGTTGATTAGATAGTAACCTAGGACAGCGTTCTACCGTCGACACTGCGGCGTAGGCTGGGCATTGTTACGTGATCGTTCCCTCACAGTAGGTACGTGTTGTGACACATTTTTAGTGGTGGCCCATGCAGGTCGAGAGTCGCATTAGTACGATATCATGGTAGTACGGCGACTTAGTTGTACTGCTGCGAGCCTGCGATAGGATTGAGCGATAGGCTTCAACGGAGAGGTACTCAATCACAGTTAGGACTACTTGAGAAGATTCCTGGGATGACCCTTGAGAATCTCATTATAAACTATCTCGAAATTCGATTCCGACAGTTTCTGTCTACTTTCTTGTTCATCGTTGAATTTGATTCTTGGTATTCATTATTGACTTATTTTTCTACCAAGATATTATTATGGGCTAGGTTGCCTCAGTCATGGAATCTAGGATCTTCTACAGCTATATTAGCTGGTTTGGCGATGAGATAGAGTCTGATGTTGGATGTATTTCTCTGGTGTAGGAATTTAAAGTTTTCGCAGCCAAGCTAGCGGCAATGCAAAAATTTTAAATACCATGATTCTAGAGGTATGTACATTAGTTGCGGACTCTACGAATTATCGCAGCCATAGTTACTGGTGTGACGAGGATTTTGGTAACATGGTTCTGGATAGACGGCTATGATTATCAGATTGCAAAATACATACCATATAGATGGTGCCCTAGTGTAATTGAGTGGAATATCAGTGTGGATATTACTTGAGTGTCATAAATTAGATAGAGGGAGCTAGGCTACCTGTAGCGCAGCACCGTGTCCCGCACCATCAGAGGGATATACCCCAGAGGGTCAGGGCTTTTGCGCTGAGAGTCGAGTAGACCAACGCTACGGGTGACGGGTTAGCAGGTCTGTCTTTCCTGTTCTTCCTTCCATCCTGTTGTGTGATTCTATTAGTACCTGTCAGGATGTTTTGTGCTATGATAGATAGTATAGTGACCCTGATCAAGACCGTGATATCACGACCAGTAGGACCACAATTTGCATATTTTAGATATAGTTTTCTTGACCTTGATTGTTGGGGGTTTGACCTAGAAGGGGTGCGATCATCTTAATTTCGAGGACAAAATTTTTCTAAGGGGGGTAGGATTGTAACACCCAGTTTTCCAGATGAGGATAATTTTAAAATTTTGTAATTATTATTATTTATTGATATTTATTTTATATTATGATTTTTGGTAATTTTTAATCATTTTTAAATTATTTAAAAACTGTCTTAAGTCATGACTTGTGATTTTGATGTGCTGCTAGTGAAACCCTAGAGACTGCATGACCTAGAGCCTAACCATGTCATTAGGATGATTTAATTATCATTTTTAGCCTAGGGGTAATTTGGTCGTTTTTGACTTATCAGAATTATTTGATTAATTTATTGAATTGGTGAATTCTAGTTTGACTTTGACTTGCTGGGACTTAGTGGACTAGCCTAGAACCTAACCCTAGCTATGATAACCCTAGTCTAACTTGAGTTAACCTATTTTAGTCATTAGAGATTAGTTTTAGAATGAGAGGATTAAGTTTAGTGTAATTAAGTCATGACTTATGGTTTTAGGAAATGACTTATGACTTCATGACTTAAATGAATAAGATTCAAGCCCATAGCCCATTAGACTAAAACCCTAACCCTAATTTTTACTTTATGACCAGCCACTAGGGTTCCCCCATCCCTATAAATAATCTCTTCATTAGTTCTTGCCTCCTTTATGTCATTTCAAGACATAGAGAAAAAAAAGGTTTGTCCATTCTTCCCCAACCCATAGATTATTCATTTTAAATCCTTTTTCACTCTAGTTTCTTGCATTAGAGCCTAATACTCTCTTATTTTCTGATTGTAGAGTTTTATCCCAGTTTTGGGACAATTTGGGAGCATTTGGCTAGCAAGGAGGAATCCCCATTTGGAGCTTTTTCATGCTTTTTGCACCTATAGGTAAAACTCTACAAATTGATCTAATATTCTATTTTCTTTGCATTTAGGGCTAGATCTAGGAGTTCCCTAGCTGTCCCTGAAGTTTGGGTCAATTTCGTGTCCGTTTGGTGTCCGTATCGGACACATATCATAGTGTACGTATAGGTGTTTGATTAAATGTCACTTAGGAATTTATTTTCGATTTTTATAAATCTAATTACATGACTTTGTAGATCTAAATATGTATATTAACTTTTGTGAAGACTGAGTTGAATTCTGTGCACCCTCGTGTCCAAAATTGGACACACACGTACGTAAGAGGACACCGTGCACTGTCCTGCTGCTTGGGGTCGACACAGTACACGATACGGCACCCCGACACCTGAAAATTGGTGTATGGGTGCGGGCAATCGCTGGCACCATGCAAGTAAAATTTGAGTTGAGTTCATCAAGTGGTTTACGAGATATTCGTCCCGCACTGGAATTGCACACTCGCACACGCGCGCACAGACAAGCCCCGATACGCGTCTCGTACACGCGACACACTTCACGTGGACACGATGCATGTTGTGGGACATGCAGCCCCTTTCCCCTTCTCTATATGTATAGATGTATGCATATATGAATATATGTATGTAATATAATGTATATGCAAGCATGTAGGTAATGCAAATATGTATGAGATGATGAGGCATGAATGTATGCAATGTAGGTAAGGTATAGATGCAAGTATGTATAAATGTATGTATATATGCAATGTGTAGATTCTATGTAGACATGTAATGAAATAAAATGTAACTATAGTGTATGTAGAGATGCAATGTAGGATACAATGTATATAGGCATGTATGAATGGACATGTATGCAAGTATGTATGTACTTATATATATTGTATCTATAGATGGCATAGGCCTTGAGAGTATATATGGCTTACATTATAGAATTATTGTTTAGATTTATGAATGACCAACCCTAACTAGTTGACCAAGATAGCCTTGTTGATTGACCTAGTTTGACTAGATATTGACTTGGTTTGACCCAGAGTTGACTAGAGTTGACTTTGACCTAGATTGACCTAGAAATCATATAGATTGCATCGTAAACTTCATTTATTGTATTTTAAACACATTATAACCCATACTGCTCTATTTAGGATATTGTGACTCCGGTGCAGACCTCTGATATTACATTACTCTTTCAGAGTATCCGGCGAGTACATTCTCTGATAGTTCTTTCATTTACTTGTCAATTACTGTACTTCAGTTCTAGTTGGTTCTATTTGATTCTTGTTACAAACACATATTGTTATTACTGAATCCATGTATACGACACACATACTTACTCGTCTTGCCTCTATTATTCGAATCACCATTCGAATCACTATTCGAACCACCTATTCGTATCTTCATGTGCTGGTTGGACTTGTATTCGTCTTATGTGTTGGATTATGGATTCATTTGTATTAGACTCGGCGGGAAAATATTAATTAGACATGTAGATATATCCCCCTATTCGAATCACCCCTCTGTGAATGATATTCGAACGATAGCCATCCCACACTTGGCCGAGTATACGGTGTGCCGTATTACCTAAATCCATTTACATGTCGATCTCGGTATTTTAAAACACACTTGGAGAATTTATTCGAATCATTGTTTGAACATCATGTGAATCATTATTCGCATCACCTTATTCGAATCACCTTATTCGTATCACCTTATTCGAATCACCTTATTAGAACAATGATTAGAATCACATTCGACTCATCTTGTATTAGACTCACATTGGGATTACACTGGACTTATATTGTACTGTCTGGACTCTTACTCTAGTTCAGCTAGATCTTATTTTACAGTCTTTCTTGCCATGCTTCTCCTCTTGTTTAGTTACCTTACTTTCCTTGTACCTTAACTGTTTCTCTACATCATTACTCGTACAAACTGCCATGTTCATCAATACAACTGTCTATAACTGCTTTATAGTTCTCTGTCATTTACTTGGGATTTCTTGATGAATTGTACTCATTCCTGTCCTGACTGGAGCTGTTGAAAATATTACAGATGATTGCCCTGAGGATATTTGCCCTACTTGCCTTGGAGCAGGAGATGGCTTAGCTACATTTGGACCCGACACTCAGGAGTGATCGGAGGACTAGCTAGTAGACTTGGTTTAGTTTTCATGTTTTAGAACTTGAATTGTAATAACTTGAGATACGAGTTTGTATTTGAGTTTGTTTGAGATATTATTATTTAGTAGCTTATAATTGTTGTTGTTTAGTCTTTAGTTATAAACTTCTGTGTTATCTTATCGTGCTTAGACTGTGATTGAGATTTCAATATATCTATACTTGTCCTCCGTTCGGAGTTGAGATTTGACAAGTATATTATATAATTGCATGAGTTGTTGATTAGATAGTAACCTAGGACATCGTTCTACCGCCGACACTGCGGCATAGGCTAGGCATTATTACGTGCTCGTACCTTCACAATGGGTGCGGGTCGTGACAACCACGGCCTGATATAAGAGACAGTATGACGACTGTATAAGCAGGAGCACCAGACAAGACTTAGATCCATATGAAACTTGAACTATTTATAACTGCTTTCATCATTATATTCTGTACCTATACTTTAAACTACCATAAATAATGACGCTATTTATAGCCTAGTTTTGCAAGCTTATTCTTTATCGAGATTGTTCCGGACATATGTATACTGGGGACGCCCACAAGCGTATTGTCAAATTAGAATCAAAGTATTATGGTCTGATCAACCATAGTGCATTTGGTTCGCTCTTTATTTGTTTATCCCATGTGGATTGAGATATCAAGGTATCTAGGATCTCATTCGCGACTGCATTGACAATTCCTATTGAATTATACATTCGCCTTTGAATCACGTAATTATATTCGATGACATCTCTCTTGAACTCTTAATTTGCTTTTGTCTTTCACTAATTTGGAAAGACGAACGCTCGTATTCGATAAATGGATACAGAATATCCCCTATTTCTATGATAGTTGTATATGCAAGTATTGCTACCATCGGCCAACTAGGTGACTACAACCTTGCTTGAGTTACTTGTCCTCCCCTCGACCCTGAAAATAATATCTTGTCCTTCTAGTCATTTGAATTTGAGAATGGTTAGGATCTTATCCTTGGTCAAAACACCAACCTAAGAGACTAACAATTCGTTAGAAACAAATTATTGTGGGTCTCTAAATATTTTTCTTGAATCTAGCTTTAACTAGAAATCCTTATGTCTTAACACAACCTTTACTCGACCAAGCCCATAGTTAGACATAAGAGGAATAGATAGAAACAAAGGCAAGCATCTACCATGACTAGAGTAGACGCCCATCCTGAGATTGGGATCCCACATGCATCATTCAAGTTATGCAATTTTATATTTAAAAAGGTGGATTAGCAATAGAATAACACATTCACCAGCTTAGCCAATTTCTGTAGCTTAAACACTCTATCATGTTAATTTACTAGTTATCAGCAATCAATGCAGGAGCACTACGTGCAACACTGTTAGAAACCTTATGACTATAGTCTGATCGACTTAACATAAAGAGAAGGTTACGACTTAGTCGTAGAGATCATTCATATGTCGTGTTTTAGAGTTCGTTATCCCACCGATAGACTCTCGTATACCATGGACAAGCGGGTCATTCCATCTTATCGACTCTTGTACCATTGTACGCGATCATTTTCATTTATTAGGACTCGGGGTACGATCCTCGAAACTGATTCACAACTATCCTATCATGTTATCGATCACATCGTGACTTATTATTACCAAAGGTCAATGTACGATATCGCGACTCAAATATTCCTAACCTCGTTATTTCTAAAACCATGTCCTAGTCTCTAGAGTGAATAGATTGTAAGCCATTCTTACTTTTAGGAATTAGGGGATCACCGATTGATTGAGGTAAATTGGTTCTCACTAGGATGATAAATTAGTAACTCGTGAACTCCCACTTTCTTTTTAGATCTTTTGGTGTCCCTTACCGTGACTTTGATATTTGGAGTGTAATACTAGTTGTTACCTTCCAACAAAATTCATATATAAAACTTAAACGAGTCCACCTTCAAGTAGACATATCATGTCCCACTCAAACACATCTCCTTGCACTCTATTATTATGATACGACTTTCAGGTCAAAAGGGACTAGCGATAACCCTTACCATAATACCGATGTACTTTCCGACTGCAGTTAGAGATCCAACCTTGACTCAAATATTTTGGCCCAATATATGGTTATGATCTACTCGAAGCCCTCTACGCACATGCCACTAGTGTGCCACTCAATAGAGGCCTCATGTGCTACTTAAACACAAAAGTCACAGAAGGCGCATCTCGTGACTTACAGAACCTATTCTACCAACCCGACGGGAAATTTGCCCAACCACTTGAATTTGAACCTATTCTACATTACCCTAACCTAATAGGGATGGTTTAAAATTCTATAAAATTTTGTCCAGCCACTATAGATTAAAATCTAAAGTTCATGCAATCAAAGATTGAAGTCCAATTAGGGAACCTATTGAGACTCAATTAAACCCATTATAGCCCATCGCCATATTGGGACTATAAAACCAAACTTGATGAAATAGGCCCTCACCCCTATTATGTAGGCCCTACCTCTTGGCTCACTAATTCTCCTTCTATAGATTTCGTAACTGCATCTCTTCGTAGCCTATGTTATGCATCCCTCGGTACCAACTTGCTTCCGGATATACTTGACCAAGACCTCTCATACTGTCTTGACCAAACATAGTTAATATATGGGCCATATTAAATAGATAATACCTAGACTTCCTATAGAGTTCGTGACTATGATTGGAAATACCTCATACTTCCATATACCTCCTTGAAATTTGACCTTCTTAGAAGCCCTATTACTGTGCTTTCCCCGATTAACCAACTTCTATAAGTTGGATAGAAAATTGAACTTATTATACCCAACCTCTCAGAATAGGATTACAATCGTGACCGTTCTTCCGTCTGTTTGGAATTTATGAAATGATCTTTTATTTTGTATTTTATATCCTTTTGCTCGTGCGTTTAGATAACTACGGTAACAGATTGCAACCTAAATTATTCAATTCAATCATAGAATCATTTTTGTTTAAATCAAGAGCAAATTTTTTGAGGCAAATAGATCAGAAGCCTCTCTAAGAAACATAAGATTTTGGAATTAGCAAGTGGTTGGAAATGATTGGTTCCAATTAGACTAATAATTCAATGGTTCATAACGTCGACCCATATTCGTATCAATTGATACCCTCGACCATGATTTTGATAATTGAAGCACAACACTAGCCTTTACCTTTCGACAAAGTTCACACTCACGAACAAGACTAGTCATGCTACTCACATGACATACATGTCCCACACAAATGAACTTTCCAGTACTCAATTTAAATTACACCACGTGTATGAACACATTGTTTCCTCAAAACAAACCATAGAGACCCAAATTCGATCTATTCGATTTCATCCATGCAAATATCGACCCATTCCCTTAACTAAACTGAATACTCAAGATCTATGCAAGACGTAGCACACCTATGACGTATGCCTTCCAACAAGCAAGCGCATGCCTCCTACACAACACCAAACATCAGCCCACACATATTAGTCGTTATGACTAGAGTTTTCAAAACACTTGCCTAATCATATTTTATAGCCTGGGTTCTTTAATTATCATCGATTCTCATTACTTGGCCATAAATTCTTCTTTGCTAAGTTTTCAAGCTCACTTCTTAGTTTCCTATGTTAGACGTAGAACGAATCCTTCCGAACTGACACACCTTAGTATATTCAAACAAGAGGTCGCTACCAGCTTGTCAGAAGCATGACCCCTAGAGTGACAATGTTTAATTGTAGTAACTTTCATATAGTTGTTATTAACCAAGAACGTTATGGTGTTATCGAGGCTCACTTAGAATCCAAGACTACGGTCAGAAGTGTCCATTATTCTCGTGCCCCTCCCTGTAGAAGCATGAAAATTTTAGCAAATAAAGACGTATGCGCCCAAGCCAAAGGAGGACATATGCACCCAAGTGAAGCTCCTATGTGTTCAAGTCACCCTGTGAAGCTCCTATGTGCCCATCATCCTGTGAAGCCCTATGCGCCCAAGCCTATGAAGCTCTATGTGCCCAAGCTACCCCTTGTGAAGGAGGGCACATAGCCTGAAACACGGCGATGCGCCCAAGCCTAACTCGGTCAAAGCCATGATCAAAATGTGCACCAAAGCGCACGGCCACGTCAGTCTCCACGAGCAGTCATGCACCGAAGCATGCGGTCACGTCAACACCATGACCAACCCACGATCTCATAGCCTGCATGCGCCTATACCCTATGCGCCCAAGGCAGGGCTATGCGCCCACATGAAAACTAGTGTGTTTTCCTCATATGGGCGCATAACATCATTTTAGCTCAAGAACGACTATAAAAAGGGGGCCTCATCCCTCTTCAGAACACAGAACGGAGAGAATTTTCAAGAGCCAAATTGCTGCACTTCTTGCCAGTAAGCCGAGAGTTAGCAATTTTCTTAGGTTTTCTTCCACTTTTGTAATCGGAGTGTCAACGAAGTAAAGGAGCAACTGCAGCTCGATCTCCATCGTCCTATTCCTCAGAATTCTTTTTTGTACTCGGGGATCCTCAGTGCAGAATCTCTCAGGCGTACTCGATTTGTGATGTCTTGCGCCATTAAAGAAAAGACAGCATTTTTTATTCTTTTTGTGTATGTCCACAAAAATGGCGACTCTGCTGGAGACTACCTTTTTCTCTGACGAGAAGGTGGTGACACAATCCAATACCGACAAAGTGGGGAGCACTCAGAAAATGCTGATCGTAAAATTCGATCAGCTGGCGTTCAAAGAGATGCTCTCGAGGGATGGCTCTACTCCCTCAAAATCAACGAAGCCAAACAAGTCTTGCAAGACTTGGCTTCCGAAGGCTTGCTGTGCATATCCTGCTAGTGCTATAGCAGATATGCAACTGGAGGACTCTGTCACATGGACGTATGACTCTGCCACAGAAGTTCCCCAAATAGAGAAGGCTCATGTCGTTCCGGGCTCTACTAGTCCAGTGACTTCTTTCCTGCACAAGCAATAATAGAGTGTTCAACGCTCGAGACCTGGAAAAGAAAAATACTACGATACCAAGAATCGGGGTGTGCGACACTCTGGACAAACCTGACGAGGCTCACAAACGAAGGAGGCAAAACTGGAAAAAAACAGCACTGCTCTACCAAGCATGCGCCCAAAGCCATACGCCCAAGAGGATGTTTGGGCGCATAACCCTAACCAAAATGTTTTTGTCTTCAACAGACTGGACATCCAGGGTCATACGTCCAAGGCTATGTGCCCAGGCTCACTGGATCCATACAATGCGCCCATATCAAGGAGACTCAGACATGCTGTTAAGAAGCATGCGCCCAAGGCCAGTCTCTAAGGCCTATGCGTCCACAGCAAAAAGACAGGCCCCAATGCGTATAGCACGTGGCTGTCTTCTAGGACATCGTAGAACTTAGGAGTGGGTTTGCCCCTGCACGTAAACTAAGTTTGGATGCACCAACTTTCCTTACGAACCCGCATATAAAGCTTGGCCGACATGTGTTGTAAGGCAAAACTCCCTTCCGCTGACTTATACGACATGATAAGCGTAAAGAAAGGATGACCTAACAATCTATAGTGCACATCCGTGCACCAGTATTGTTATCAACTGTTGTTGCTCCAAAGTAACAAGAGTGCATCAGAGAAAGTCCATATTTCGACGGTTGTACTTCTCTGACGATAAAAAATCGCTATGTGTCTCATCCAACATGGCTTCATGGGGTCCTCCTTACAGAAGTCCTAATCAAAGATGGTGGACTACGAACCCAACTTTCTCTCTCAGTTCTGCGAGAAGAAGAAGACGAAGTCTACCAACAGATGGCTAACAGGATGTCACATCTGAAGGAATCTATATGGGCACCCGGTCAAAGGCAAGATTCCGTACAGAAGACGAAGAATCCTAAGCTAGAGGTAGTATTTCCTCATGGTTTGAAGCGGATGACCCTCACACTGGGGGTAGCCTTCCAGAGGATGACGATATCTCCGAGTCTGATAGTGACTATCTACCTCCTCTACATGAAGACGAGGGACTTGCCCACTCAGAGACAGACGGTATCAGCACCAGTTGTACTGTTTTCTCTGTTCATCCTCGTATGTTATTTACATACATGGTAGACGGAGAAAGACCTGAAGAAGCTAATGACCAGACCAGCAAACGGCTAGAGGGTCTTGAAACAGCATTCGGCAAGATCACTGATATGCTTACCAGTATCATGGCGGTCCAAGCTGCTGGGGCAGTCCCTCCACCTCAATAAAACATCTCGGCTCATGCTAGTCCGGCACATAGCAACAACCCTCCTTTCCTACAAAAGGAGTATCATTCCATTGCGTCTCCTCCAAATCTTACAAATACTGGGGGTGGTCCTTCGCCAATGACGCCTGACAATCATTCAGCAGCTGTTTTCCAACACCTGCTCAATCAACAGGATGCAATTGATTCCCTGGGAGAATGCTACTTGCCCTCCTAACTACAAGCCGCTGACGCTTAATTCATTCGACGGATTGACTTCCCCTTGTCAACACATGACGTACTTCAACACGCAGACTCTACACTTGCCCAGAGACGATCCATTCTAGTCGAAGCTGTTTATTAGCACCTTGCAGGGGTAGCTTTCCAATGGTTCCGCAGTCTGCCTGATAGATGTATCAATTCATTTAAAGACTTGGAGAGGTTGTTCCTCAATAGGTTTTACGGAAGTGGCATGCATGTTAGTATGTCCACCCTCATCGAGACCAAGCAAAGGAGGATTGAGTCTGTCATCGCCTTCATCGAATGCTTCAGGCGGCTAGTAATGAAGATGCCCTTCGGCATACTAGACTCAGAACTTATGGATACTTGTCGACATAACTTCCTTCCTACAACAAAGTTTTGTCTGGGTATACATAAGTATGATACATGGCCCGCTTTAATTGGGGCCATCGATGCTGCTGAAAACGACATTCCTAACCTAGAACTACTGGGGTTGAAAACACCCAAATTCGAAGACAAGGGCAAGCATCCTCAAACTATCCCTGTCCGTGGGGGTAAAGGGAAAGAAGTCCTGAAGGTCGACACATCCAAAGGAGCTTCCAATTCTTAGGACGCCTCCGATAAGCCTAAGGAGACCTTCTCCTTTGATGAAGACAATATCATTACCATCTTTCATATATTGACAAAGGGTAATAAACTGATATTGCCTCCACCACGACGTCCCGCAGGGGCGAATCAGCTCAACGATCCCAAGTACTGTCTATATCATCATATATGTGCATCATTCCACCAAGGACTGCATCATCCTGAAGAAAATGATACAACAGCTTATCGACAGCCAAGTGATCAATCTCGAACCTGAAGACAAGGTCGTATCTTCTAACATGATCTCTCTTCAGTTTGGTGACTTTCCTCCCACAGAAGTCCTGGATGGCGTGGTCCCGATTCCCAAAGCAATAATGGAAATCGTCAACTTACCGCCAGCTCGCAACTCAACCTTGGTGCCACTCACGACTGAACATGGTGAAATCATGTGGATCCATTCGGACCTTGTACAAGAAGTGACGCAGGGGGTGGTACCTCCTAAAGTGAAAAGGGGCAAGAAATACAAGTCACGCCATATGGTATCCTCTCCCATCTACGAGGTTCTATCTGGTGAGACGCGATCGGGAAAGACTTATCTTCGGACATACGACCCCGCACAAGAAGAAGCAGTACCTCCTCAGCCTCTTACTGTTCCCGCAAGCTCAGAAGCCGGCCCGTCTAAACCTCCAACTTCGGACAAAGCCAAGCAGAAAGAAACGTGGTTTGACAAGTCTCTGAAGGTGCCAACTCCCGAAGGCATGGATCGGCCCTACAACTTTGACATACTGGCACAGCTAGCCAATACACCTGCCAGGTTGTCTCTGTTCGATCTGCCGTAACTCTCCAAAGAAACGCGGAAGGCCTTAAGCGAAGCTTTACTACATGTCGACTCTTATCTCGCTGAAGTCATAGCCCCCACTGAAGACCCTATCCTATGTCCTTACTGCCACAGTACTATGGAAGTGGTGCCCAACATCACGTTTTCACAGGAGGACATGCTACTAAAAAATAATCGTCATGATAGACCCCTGTAGTACACAGGGTATATCAGGACAATCAAGGTGGACCGCATGCACATCGATCTAGGATCCTCCCTCAGCATCATTCCTAGAAGTTTGCTTCAGATTCTGGGAATCCCTCTGCACAAGCTATCTGCAACCAACACAACTATCATGGCTTTCAATGATGGTTGAAGCCACCCACTGGGCAAGATCCGTCTCAAGTGCCAGATCGGTGATTTTCGAACGGAGGTTTCCTGCTATGTGATTGATGCCAATGTATCCTACAATGTCTTGTTGGGACGTCCATGGATACACGAGAATATGATCATTCCTTCTACACTTCACCAGTGCTTCAAGTACGTCAATAGCGACAGTGTCGTAAAGACGGAGTTTGCCGATGTCGATCCTTTTAAGGGCATCGAAGCTTACTATAGAGATTCGGTGCTTTACCAATCTAAGCTCCCCAATGATGACAGCAACGAAGCTGACAATGAAGCTGAAGCAAGTTCATCCTCCAATGATGGTCCCCTGATCATTCAAGTCAAAGGATGTACTACTCCAAAAAGTACTCCGAAGCTTCTCACAATCTAGGTAAAAAAGAAGAACCCTGACAAGGTCAAACCATTGACCATCACTCTCAGTAAAACACCCCGGGAGGAACCTACTGATGCCCGTCCTCCCAATCCTGAAGAATTATCCTACGTGGTGAACTCGGCCAAGACTGTGGCTCCTCTTCTAGAAGATGATCCTCTCAATGAGTATATCAATACTCATAATGTTGTACCTTCAACGGATGATGTTATCCCTGAAGAAGAACTTACGTATTTCCTTAGTAAAGGTTTATCTTTGAATTACTCCGATGTCTATCAATCTATAAACTACTACATAGATACGATATACGCACTGGAGCACGGCATAGGACCACACCTCTGCATGCCGGTCACGATACCTCATCTACAGGAAAAAGTTTACCCGGAAGATATCCACTACTTCATCATTCCAACCAGAAAGAAGGATGAAGAACTAATCATCTTCTGTCGTATAATTGGCGAGAGAAAGTTCATTACAGACTCTACTTCTCCCAAGCACAATACGGAAGCTGACTATGACTCTGGAAAAATACAACTTTTCCGATATAGTTGGCAGGCCAAGAATATCATCCAGAACATGGGATACGACATCAAAAGCGACCAGGGGCTAAACTACGACCGGGGACGACGATTGCCAATACGACACTTTGCTCCTCCCGACAAACATGAGAACTACTATCAACAAAACGGTATTGGGATGGGCTATGTCACTCCTCTAACAACTCTCGAAAGATCAGATGATGAAGCAGATCATTGTTCTCATCCTTCTGACTCCTTCCTCTGGGACTCAGACTCCAGCATTGGCGACATGTTCAAAGCAACTCTGTCCGTCAACATGGTTTCTGTTGACCAAATCGCAGACGATGACCAATCGATCGAGCTCGAACAATAGGCTCAAAAGATGGATACTAGGTGGGAGCTGCGCTTCGAACAACATGAACCACCTACCGAGGACGAAGTCATCTAAGTCAATTTAGGAGATAAATCGTCTTTTAAACCAATCTTCATCAGCAAAAGTCTATCTGACGAAGAATGCCAATCTCTTATACATCTTATAAGAGAATACATCGATGTATTTGCATGGAGCTATGAAGACATGATAGGCCTGGATCCTAAAGTCTCCATGCACCGCCTGAATATTTGTTTAAAGCTAAGCCAGTGAAGCAGCAACAACGACGATTCCGACCAGATTTCATGAAGGCCATCAAAAATAAAGTCAAGAAGCTCATTGCCAGTGGATTCATTCGCGAAGATCAACATCCTGACTGTGTTGCCAACATCGTTCCAGTCATAAAAAAGAACGGTAAAGTTCGAGTCTGTATCAATTACCATAATTTGAACTCCGTATGCCCGAAGGACGAGTTCCCTCTACCGATCACCGACGTAATGATCGACAATACTTGCGGCTTCGAGCGGATGTCCTTCATGGATGGGTTCTCAGGCTACAACCAGATTAAGATGTTCCCCGACGATGAGAAGCACATATCTTTTCGAACACCGTTGGGGGTATACTGCTATACGGTGATGCCCTTCAGATTAAAAAATATAGGGGTGACATACCAGCGAGCCATGAACATAATTTTTTACGATCATTTACGCAAAATAGTGGAGTGCTACGTAGACGATATTGTAGTTAAAAGTCGTCTCAAGGACAACCATCTCTAAGACTTGAGAACGGTGTTCAAACTAATGCGTGCACACCAACTTAAGATGAATCCAACCAGGTCCTTTTTGGGAGTATCCAGCGGCAAGTTCCTTGGTTTCGTCATCACTTCAAAGGGTATACATCTGGTCCCGGAGAAAGTGAAGGCTGTCCTCGATATGCATCCTCCAAGAAACCTCAAAGAGCTACGTGGACTACAAGGAAGGCTGGTCTACATCAGACGATTCATTTCGAACCTCTCTGGAAGGTGTCAACCATTCACTCAGCTCATGAAGAAAGGCGTATCTTTCGTCTGGACTGAACAATGTCAACGTACGTTCGACGACATTAAGGCGTATCTCACAAGTCCTCTAGTATTGGTAGCTCCAATAATGGGGAAACCTTTCTTACTATATGTCCGTGCTATGGACCATTCGTTTGGCGCCCTCCTAGCTCAGAATATCTCCTTCAACTCGTATCGTCCTCTTATTCACCTGTCTTTTCGTTCCCTGTCTTGCAATCATCTTCTATCACCGCCGACTCATTCGACTCCTTCTCCGAGTCTTCCTCCTCCTCCTCGGAGTCATCGGAGAAAGAGTCGAATGAGACGGCGGTGATAGCAGATGATTGCAAGACAGGGAACAAAAAGACAGGAGAAGAAGAGGACAATACGAGTTGAAGGGGAAATTCGAGTGACAATGTAGGCACCGAGAAGTTGGATAGCGTCACAGACGAGGAGGCTCGCGAGTACAAGGCGGCAATGATATTTATGTGAAGAAGAGGTACGAAATTTCTTTTCTTATGACCCGCGTCAGAGGAAGAGAAAAAATCGGTAGCGAGGCGACGAGTGCGAGTCAGAGCTCCGGGCCGACAAAGAGGACCCGTTTCCATTTCGACTCTGCAGCCAGCGAGAAATTGAAGAAGCTGGGCACGCTGAGCAGCCCGTTATGCCTTGATGAGGACGATCCGGAAGACAATGCTGATTCAGTTTTGCCTTCCTCGGATGGCATTGATTCTGTAGATCCGTGTATAAAGAGGAAGATTATTGGAAGCTGGGTCAATATCCAAGAAGCGAAAGAGAGTCGAGGATTCTGATTTTGATGGCATAGAGGAAGAGGTTTACGACATAACGAGAGGGACAGAAAAGGTGGCAGATGAAGGATGGCTCAGAACACAACCCAAAATTTATTCTAGCATACATTAGTATGAATCATCTATGTTCTGTACATATGGTGTAGTATATGTTCTTATCGTATCTAGTATCTGAAGGATATAACAGAATCAAGATGAACTCACATAATGTAATACTAAAACATCATCTACTACTATATAAGATATAGTGATAGGTTGTCGTATCATCATTGTCGAGGGATGAGGGTCGGAGGACAGTCAACTTTATCTACGGCTACATAGTTTCTGCCTCGCCAGTCGAATGGCTGTAGGGACCATGTCGTACCGTAGATTAATGCAAATGGAGCTGGAGCCAAAATACAGAAACCAAAATACAAAATACAGAATCAGATCCCTGGTTTTGCTAAATATACAAAACACAGTTCTAATTAATATGTATTTTAAGTGTGAGAACGGATGGCTCAGAACATAACCCAACCGGAGAGGATACTCTACAGATCCATCTGAGTAGGACGTATACTCTGAGAGATCACCTTTACAAGAATGATATCAGTAGTGGGATTGAGTGTGTACGTCCTACTCAGATGGGTCTCTCACCTTTACTATTTTTTCTGACAGCATGGTGGATGTGCTCCGTCAACAGATTCATGCTCCGAGCCAAAACTTTGCCCCAGAGCTCAAGTGGACATCCTTCGTGTAGAGCTCGAGTAAGAGGTTCCTGACAGCATGGTGGTCTCCTTTGTTAAAGTATCCGTGCTCGTCCCACAACCAATGTGTGATGAGCACGGATACTTTGACAAAGGAGACCACCATGCTGTCAGGAACCTCTCACTCGAGCTCTACACGAAAGGTGTCCACTTGAGCTCCGGGGCAAAGTTTTAGCTCGGAGCAAGAATCTATTTACGGAGCACATCCACCATGTTGTCAAAAAAATAGTAACAGTGAGAGACCCATCTGAGTAGGACATACACACTCAATCCCACTACTGATATCATACTTGTAAAGGTGATCTCTCAGAGTATACGTCCTACTCAGATGGATCTCTCAGAGTATCCTCTCTGGTTGGTTGTCGTATTATCATTGCCGAGGGATGAGGGTCGTAGTACCAATACAATCCAGAGATTGACACAGTACTAATTCATATATGTAGTCCAATACAAATAGTCTAATATAAAAACAACCCAATACAAAAAGTCCAATAGAAATAAGTACTAATAGCTAATGAGAACCACGCAGCTCACGCAAACGCTCAGTGATACGATCACGCAACCACCTCAAAAAAGTGAGATCTTTGGCGTGAGGAGAGATGTCGTCCCTTGCAAATGTTGCACGAATAGAACTCCCGGTCTCACTAGCTACCGGTGCTGGATGAATAGAACTCCCGGTCTCACTAGCAACCGGTGCCACTTCCTCCTTAACTGTAGGTGGAGCCACCTTAGCATTCACTGTTTTCCTCAAACGATGTGCCGCTCCTCGGGTCATGGGTACCATATGGTAAGCAAGATAATATAATTATAACATAAGCAAGCTAACTAAAGGAACCATCGTGTAATTTGAGTACATTTTCGAAAGCAGATAAAGTACAATAAATTTGATTTTTTGCTAAGTAGCAGAACGGATGGCTCAGAACACAATCCAAGATTCATTCTAGCATACATTAGTATGAATCATCTATGTTCTGTACATATGGTGTAGTATATGTTCTTATCGTTTGTAGTATCTGAAGAATGTAATAGAATCAAGATAAACTCACATAATGTAATACTAAGACATCATCTACTACTATATAAGATATAGTGATAGGTTGTCGTATCATCATTACCGAGGGATGAGGGTCAGAGGACAGTCAACTTTATCTACGGCTATATAGTTTCTGCCTCGCCAATCGAATGGCTGCAGGGACTATGTCCTGATCACGATATCGTACCGTAGATTTAGGATTTAAAATATGGTATTCAGGTCAACTTAATTCAGTCAAAGGGTACTGAACAGAAAGTCTAATTATTCCATATTTCACTAATGTCAGTGAGCTAAATCATACTCAACTGTCGAGAATACTTAGAAGAAAACTCATTCACAGGATTAGTATCCATCCTTTGCGACATAGCTGAAATTTTATAGGGCTCGATAATAATTATTAATCAATTTATTCATCATTTCAAAACCCTGAAAATGCCCAAAAAACTCCCAGTATCAGTAAATAGGGCTCGAACCCTAAATTAGAATTCGAATCCAAGCAAAACATCAAATTGACAGTTGATATGCCCAAAAAAACTCCCAGTATCAGTATATAGGTGTCATACTGTGAGTCTCGTGTCCACACAGTAGGACACGACGTGTCTAAACCAATAAAATAGGTGTCACACGAACTAGAAGCGAGTCTACGCTCTCGTATCCCCCACAGCGAGTCCACTGTCAGTCTCGTGTCCCCCGCAGCGAGTCCACGCTCTCGTGGACACGAACTAGAAGCGAGAGAGGGAGCTAGAAGACGAGGAGAAACTGGAGAGAAGCTACCTGAGGAAGGAGGAGGAGGAGAAGGAGGAGAAGGAGGAGCTACCTGAGGAAGGAGGAGGAGGAGAAGGGGGAGGCTGGAGGAGGGAGATCGCCGGAGGAGCGCCGCGAAGGAGGAGGCCGGAGGAGGGAAATCGCCGGAGGAGCGTCGCGGAGGAGGAGCGTGCCCAAAATTGGGTGGAAAAAATTGTGAATGATCGAAAAAGAAACCCTCGCTGGCGATATGAAACGATTAGCGACGTCCTTATAGGACGTCGCTAAACGTCGCTGACATATAATAAGCGGCGACGCTGCTTAAAGTGCGTCTCTACACGTCGCTATTTCAGCGACGGGTACCGACGAACTTGCGATGCAGGTTCCCATTTAACAAATTGTAGCCGCTAGACGTCGCTATTTAGTCGCTGTTGACGACAAACAGTGATGTTTTATACTAACGTCGCTAAAACCCCAAATATTAGCGACGAACTATCTTCGAGTCGCTAAATACGTTGCTGATATGACTTATTTTGGTAGTGTCTGCCTTACTCCTTGGACGATCGGACGTAGCCTTGGCTCTGATGAAGAAATGCTCTCGAGATATGTAGGAAGATTCTTCTGTATGCCGTCGCTCTCTCTGTGCGTGCCTCTGTCTCTCTATGTGTCCACCATTTGCAAGGGAATAGCACCTTACTATTTATAGGAGTAGGGTATGATAAGTAGGGTTTGCAATGATTGTCCCTTAAACAGTGGGCAGTTAGGGATTTGTTAAGATTTGCCTTGATCTTGCTTTTATGTTGATTGCAACAAATCTGCATCATGTGTTGGGAATTGATCCGGGTAATTATGATAATTGCAATAAATCTGATTGTTGTGATTTGTCGATAGTAATAAATCTGGGTAGGTAAATCTTGGTTGATCTTGTGCCACGTGTCTAACTGTTATTATGCTGCAAGCCGTAGGAACACGGGGGATTTAGTCTTAACTGATCTTCTGCCACGTGTCCTAACTGTGAGCCGCATGGATAGGGTGTCCTGACAGAGCCGTATGCGTGTGGTCTGGTAGTTGAGCTGTACGATGGTGCCCCCCATGATCCGAGCCGCATGAGGGTGGCAGCCGAATAGGTGTGACCTCCGAAATTTGAGCCGCATGAGGGTGGCTCCAACTGAACCGCATAAGGATGACCACTTGTTAAAGCCGCATAGGTGTGGCCTCCCAGCATCTGAGCCGCATGTGGATGGCTCCCCATGATTCGAGCCGCATGAGAGTAGCAGCCGCATGGGGATGGCCTCCGACTGAACCACATAAGGGTGGCCACGTGTTCAGAGCCGCATGGGTGTGGCCTCCCAACATCTGAGCCGCATGAGGATGGCCTCCGACTGAACCGCATAAGGGTGGCCACGTGTTCAGAGCCGCATGGAAGACCTTGAAGCGATCCGTATGAAGAGCTTTAGAATTTTGGTGGATCATGCCAGCTACAGAGATTTTCTTTAATTCCCTAGAAACACGCCATTATGTCAGAGTCATCATTACAGCTTTATGTCAGAGCTGTCAATTCTCCTTTATGTCAGAGCTGCTTTGTTGCGTTAGAGCATTAAATGAGGCCGCTGCTTGATGGCCAGCTGTAGCGGCGTACCGCATAAGGCCACATGGCTTTTACCCGAGCTGTATGGCTATGTTGGGAATTTTTTAGCCGCATGAAGCTCTAGGGGATTTTTGAGCCGCATGAAGCTCTGAGAGATTCTTTGAGCCGCATGAGACTCCCTCTGTTTTGAGTCGCATGGACTTTCCTATTCTTTTCTATGCTTCTACAAGACCCCCTTCAATATTTTCAATTTGTAAAATTGAAATACTTTGAATAAGAAGCATGGCTATGTTCACATAAGCTCTTCTGGCCACATAAGATGTTTCGGCCGTATGGACGTCCTAGCCGCATGGACTTCCTAGCCGCATGGACTGCCTGGCCGTACGGACTGCCTGGCCGCATGGACTTCTTAGCCGCATGGACTGTTCTGGCCGCATGTTGTCCTCTCTGCCACGTACGCGTCTCATTTAATGACCCTTGATTTTGTCTTGATTTGCTTCGAATTTGAAGCCGCCTTTTGGGGCAGGATCCCAAGGGTCAGTTTTAAATACCCAGATTTGCCTCGATGGCCGAAGCATCGATTTTGTTCTTTAGGCGGCGCACGGATCGAAGCGTCTATCGGTCTATGAGCCCCCATGTCCGCCTATAAATAAAAGTAACTTTTTAGAGAAACTCTTTACTTCCTTCTTTTATTCGGACCTCTCTTGCCCTAGGCTGCCGTCTTCTTCTTCTTCTTCGATCATTCGATGGCCCCCAAGGCTTCCAAGGCTGCGGCGAAGGGTAAGGGAGTGGCTTCTTCGTCGACTGCGGTGCCTGAAGTTTATCCCGACATTCATCCCGCTATTGTTGGTAAGGATTTTGGGAGAAATTGTATGAACTCCTAACCATCATGGCTATGTCGCATATTTTATGCGCGGGCCTTCTTCGTCTTCATTGAACTGTTCAAATTGTATATGCCGTATGCACGTCCCATGTCCGAGCCGTATGGGGGTATACCCCACGTCCGAGCCCCATGAGAGTCATACAGTGACCGCATATGCACTTTGCAAATTGACACGCATAAGGACCCGTCGAACAGAACCGCGTAAGTCCCTCTGAACTGAGCCGCATGAAGCCTCATCAAAACAGGACCGTATAAGCCCCCCTTTGAACTGTGCCACATAAGGCCCCGCTAAGCCGAACCGCATAAGTTCATCTGGACTGGGCCGCATAAGGCTCCGCTAAGCAGAACCGCATAAGCTCATCTGAATTGGGCCACATAAGGCCCCGCTAAGCAGAACTGCATAAGCTCCATCAAAACAGTGCCGCATGAAGCTGTGCTAAGCTGAGCCGCATAAGATCATCTGACCTGGGACGCATAAGGCTGTGCTAGGCCGAGCCGCATAAGCTCATCTGGGCTGGGTCGCATAAGGCCGCACTGAACCGAGCCGCATAAGCTTAGAAATACTAAGTTGGTTTCACCATGCCATCTTCTAACTTTGTTTTTTTATCCTTTTTCAGTGAATCTGTCGGTCAATCCAGCGTGAGAACCCCTGGTTGGTTCGGCCCAATCTGCTGTGGGTATACGATTCGACCACTTAGTCCAATATGTGGCGAACCAGCTTCCTACAAACGAGCCTATGGAGAGGATGAATGCTATCAGGAACCAGCCCTTCTACTTTCTCTGCGCTATGATGAACTCGGGGCAATTGGAGGGAAAATACCAGAAGTTGGCGTTCTTCTTTGGGGATGCCTTGACTGTAAAAAACCCGAGTGCTGGATATATCCGAGAGTTGGGACTTTACTCTTGACGGGATGGCGGTCCATATCCCTCCATTGGAGCGTCATTTTCCTCTGTCATGGTTCAACATGTTACCGTTGGACAGAAAGATGGTGGACTCCTTGACTCCAAGAAGGTCGGGGATGATTGTGGGTAACATCTATTATAACAGAAATTTGGGGTCAGCGTATGCGGGAAGGGAATCGGTCAGTCGGTACGTGATGGGACTGGCTCCGGGTACCTTTATAAACGTATCTGGTCCCAATTTCACGTTCTCTCAAGCTGACACCTTCTTGAACCAGCTTGCTCGGAAGGGGTCCTATCCCGTCGGCCGATTGGCGCTACTGAACTGGATAAACCCCATCCCTGCGTGGCCTAACTTGACCATGTGGATTCTGCGAAAGTATGAGACTCCCCTGCGTGAGATCGGCCTCTACTACGCCATTCGGGACACTTGTCATGGTCTACCCATAAATAAGCCATTGTTCATGGCTCTCTTGGAGATGTACAACCGGCGGACGGAAACCTTCTTCACGCCTGGAGGGGAGATGGGGCTCGCTCTCCACGAAATGTACGTTATTTCCAAGCTGCCCTGGGGGAAGAAGTCTTTGAAGTGTACACCCCTACGAGCGAAGAGCTCGAGGATTTGGATCGGCAGTTCTCTGGTTTTGTTACAGTATATCAGGAATTGTTATGTCACCACAGTACCTGTCACCAGACGTCCATCAAGAAGGTTGGTAGCTCGGAAGGGAGCATTCCTCACACCACGTCCTGGGTCTCATACCTTTTTACACTAGGCGCCTCAGGCCGGGTTTCCTCCCAAGATCCTCAAACCCAGGAGGAGGTACAAGAACTGGCGTCGACTGCCAAGAGATCGAGGGCCACGGGTGTAGCTCCCCTTCCCGAAAAATTTTGAAATATTTTTTTTTGTTTTATTTATGTAATTTAAATGGGGATTTTATAATTTTTATAAATGATTATTTAGTTAATTATTATGGTAGATGACTCTAGCCATAGTTGAGTTTTGAAGTACTAGACGACTAGAATTTGTGGCACGGAAGATGTAGCAGTGTGCCTTGACTAGTGTACTAGCCATGCCCGGGAAAACCTAGCCATAGGGATGTCGTAACTAGGAAAACCATGCCAAGTTGTGACATGACCATTATAAATACTTAATTATTCATTATTAATATTATTTGACGTTTAAGTGACCCGATCGTACCGAACTAGTCAAACTGGACCCGAACTGAATCCAAGCCCAGGTAGGCATGTAGTGGGACCAAGTACGACCTTGTAGACATGTTTGGTAAGTGTAAGTATTTTGTATATATTTTCGGAATTGACAATTATTTTCTAAATATTGTTATAGGTAGATTATAGGTATTTTTATTATTATTATTAAATAGGGCTTTACAGAATTTGTATGACCTTCGGGAGCCATATAAGTAGGGTGCATGTTACATCCATCAGAAACGAGTTTGGGCTATTTTAATTGTTATTAGGATTTTTATTTTAATATTACTTTGTTTTTATTAAATGACAATGATTTAAATTTATTAAATCATTTACTTTATAAATGATATGTATATATATGTGTATATAGATTATATATGGGAATGTGTGTATTTATAAATATTATATATGAGTGTATTGGTATGTATATATAAAATAGTGTATATGTGTGTTTGTGAATATGAATATATATATATAAATGTATACGTGTATATATGTATATACGAATATACGTGTATATATATATATATATATATAAAAAAAAAAAAAAAAAAAAATATATATATATATTTTATATATATATATATTTTATATATATATATATATATATATATATATATATATATATATATATATATATATATAGAAAGAAAAAGAGATAGAAAGAATATATATATATATATATATATATATATATATATATATATATATATATATATATATATATATATATATATAGTTAATTTTTAATGAAAGAAAAAGAGATAGAAAGAATAAGTAGCAGCCCGGCCAAATTCTCAGCTCAGCCCAGCCTTGATAAACCGTCCTGGCCCAACCCGCGCCCCTCTTTCCAGAACAGAGAGCTAAGACACCCCCCCGCGAGTATATAACAGCCGAGAGATAGAGAGATCGGGAGAAACAAATAACTAAAACCCCAAACCCTAAACTTCGACACCCCCATCCCTGTGCGTGCGCGTGCGCATCCTCCGCGCCGCCGCCATGGCGGCCGGCCGTTGGCCGGCGGCGACAGAGCCGCGGACAGCGCGCAAGCACAGGCACAGAATAGCAACGGCAGCAGTTGCAGCCACGAGGAGATGGTTCACGACGACGCTGCGTCGTACACGCTCGTCCTTTTGACGAGCCGTTTCTTCAGGTATGACCCCGACATACCCCACTCCGATTCCCTTCAGATACTTCGATCTGTTTTACGTCATGTGTATCGTAAACCGAGCCCGAAGTTTGGCAAAAAATTGATCCAAAACAGAACAGTTTCATAGATCAACTACCTTACTTTACGGTCAGTTCTCTTCCAAACCATGAACGATTTTGAAAAAGTATTTGAAGGAAGTTGGGGACAACCTATAGGACAAAAAAACCTTTCTTTTACTTTTAATTAATTCATTGTATTCGTCAAATAAAATCTGTTTAAAGTTTGCTAAAAATCATGTTTCAGAAACTAAAAATTCATCCACACGACGTGCGTCCCGCCATTTTGGGCGACGTGGTCGCGAACCGAAAGCATCAAAAGCTGCGTAACTGCTTCGTGGTCGTGTGGGCTTTGACGGAATTCAAATTGGTCGCATGTGCGCGACGAATTTGATACGTATCCGTCGAAATTCATCGTATCGTACACTTTACAAATTCTCCAATTACTTTGTGCACGCTCGTCAGATCAAGATGAAACTTGTGGTATCAGGACCGTATCTTTTTTCTGGTCCTGTATGCCAAGTTTGGTCCAGTTCTGAGACAGTTGAATCGTAGGTCGTTTTGCGGGCCCCACGGTCCCACTCAACGGGCGATTTTGTGTATGGCCCACCGAAATCCAACTCTGGACATACGGTTGGGTTCGTATCGAAAAACCGGATTCGTAGACATATAGTTTGACGACTTTAGAGACCGTTGACTCTGACACGCTTTTCGGTGCAAAGCGGGTCCAACGGCGGATATCGTTTTTGCTCGAAATTATCGTTTTACCCCTGTGTCCAGAATTGGACTTAAGAACAAGCAATCCTAGCTAATTTAACTATTCTGAGAACATTGGTAATGTTTATTTCAGCTTTCGGGGACAGTTGTGATGATTTGACTCTATGGTTTGGTGGTTGACTATTTTTGTTGGATTCTGCGTGCAACATCCAGGCAAGTATACCTTGTCTCCCTCTAAAGTTTATTTACATGCATATTTCTATTATTATATAGTTTTACTAGTTGGTTATTTACATGTGATTCGTATATTGTGCTTGCTAGTATAGATATAGTCTACGTACATGGTTAGCATTGTAGTTCGTATTGGATTGGTTCTCTTGTGTATCGTGATTGGGTCGTGTCGTGTCTTCACCTGTGTCTTGACTGAGTCGTGTCTGCAAGTATATATGAGTGAACTGCTATTCCTTGTTTTTCCCACAACCTGCGAGTCCACAATCGGGGCGAGGGTTGCCTTTGCACCTGCGAGTCCACATACGGGGCGAGGGTGATTTGTCTTGAAACAACCTGCGAGTCCACAATCGGGGCAAGGGTTATCCTTTGCACCTGCGAGTCCACAATCGGGACGAGGGTGACTTATCTTGAAACTGACCTGCGTGTCCATAATCGGGGCGAGGGTTGGTATCCATTGATCTACCAGCAGTTCATTTATGCATACTTGATCCCGTATCCGAGTTCATAGTTACCTGTCAGTAGCTACTTGTCAGATAGGCATGTTTTATGTATCTTGCTAGTCCTCTGAGGACCTGATGATCTCTTCAGGTTTAGCGATTGCATGGAGTTAGTTAGTAGAGCGGGATGGTAGAGGATTACGATCTATGATACAGGTATTTGTTTGTGTTATTTCTTTATTATCTTTTCGTGCTTTATATTCTGTATCATGATATACTCTGCTTATTTATAGACTCATATCATTCTTGGAGTCTAATCGAACAATATGTTAATGGGCTGCAGACCATGACCCATACTTGTTCATTCTTGTTCATATGATTCATGTAGATTGAGATATAGTTTAGAGTAGACATGATACCCATGATACTAACAGCTTATACGTACCCGAGTTGGGCTAGAGTCCGCTCGATACGTAGCTGGCTTGCTCACGAGCTCGCGTCCGAAAAGCGGGTGCTCGTCGTGACAACGGGCGACACATTTGGGAGTCGAACTGACTCTTTTAGTTATTTTTATCATGGTACTCAGCGACTGTCAAAGAAGGCACTCTTGGCAGGATTTCTGATGGTGTGGCTACGAAACTGCGTGGTCTCAGGAGGGACGGGTTACATTGAGAGGATCAGTCGCCACTTTATCCTCCCTGCCGTAAAGCTGGTCTTTGGGGTCAGACTGGCCCTTCTTCCGGCCATGGTGTGCAGCATACACCATGGTCTTCGCGCCTTTTTGTCCAAGGTCATCGCCCATGACACGGCGATGGATTTTGAGCGCATAGAGCTGCCATACCATTATCTGTTGGGGTGGCTGTTGATGCACTGCCGGTCTTTGATGAGGCCTGGAGCAGAAGACGACGTTACGGCTGATGATGCTTTCATTTTCCAATATCACCATCAGCCCTGGGAGTGTAGCACTATGCCAGCCTGTCGGAGGGCGCTGGTGAGAGTGGACGGATATGATTTTTTTGTGTCTATTCTCCATTTTATCGATGAAGAAGTGAGGGGCATACATACTGATGGTACCAGACCTCCTCACCTCTTGTCTGAAAAGATGCTCCTTTGGTTGCGTAACTTCCGTCCAGCACACCTAGTATACCGTAATCGCAATAATGTCTATCTGGAGCCCTACTTGCCCAGTAGGTTCTCCCGCCAGTTTGGGTACAGCCAGCTATTCTTTGACGGTCCCAACTCTTGTCTGGGCTTTGTAGGTAGCGTCCTTGACGGTATCAGGGCCTAGCATTATTATGACACGGTCCATACCCGAACCAGCTTCTCGATTTCAGATGCCGAAGCACCAGGGGAGATTTTGTATATGGTAGCCCAATACCATGTTACGGCGAGCAAGCCTCCCGTTAATTTTGACCCGAGTACCAGCTTCATTGTGGGTACTAGCTTGGCGGAGAAGTCCAAGGGGTCTAAGACGAGGAAGAAGAGGGTAAATACGATTCCTGTGCCTGACTCGAAGTCCACAAATACGGATGAAGAGCATGACGAGCACGATGCCGATAACTCTCTTCTACCTGCGGAAGAGGTGGTGGCGGATCAGCCGCCTGTTGTGCCAGATGAGGTGGTGGCAGATCAATCGCTTGTTACGCCTGCCCTTTTATGCAAGCGAGGCAGGCGTGAGTCTATTGGCGAAATAACCTTCTCCGTGAAGCGGGCTACAGTAAGACGCCGCGGGCTGCTTATTAAGGAGAGAGGCGAAGGTGATGATGCCATTTTGGAGGTGAATTTGAATTCTGTCCATCTCCTTCTTTAGCCCTTTCTCTTCCTGAACTATGATCTAATTATTTTTCTCTTCTCTGTAGGCGTCAGAAGAGTCGGACTCTCGAAAACCGGCCGCTATTTCTGAAGTCAACCCGGCCCTGACCAGTTTGATTAGTGACATATGTGCCGATATTATTTCTGTTGGAGCTTTCTCGGTGGCAGCTGAGGGATCTCACGTTGTTGAGGTCTCGACCCAGGACGACGGTGGCTCCATTGAACCCGTTTCCGAGACTGCTAAATTTTAGCAGGGTGATACTGATCCAATCGTATCTCCTTTCGGGGCTGCTGGGGCAGAGGAACCAGCTGAATTCGGCTTGGAGGTCACTGGTGAGGAGACTATGGTTGCTGTGAACGATCCTCATCCTCTACAACCCTCCCCTGGTAAGATAAGCCAAATCTTGACTAGTGAGGAGGCTCATTTGCTCTATCATCATGTCCTTCGGGTTAGGCTGATTGATGGTTGCTCTGGACATACAGGTCCTGTCTCTTCACTGTCAATGACGGATATTGTCAGGGGAGACTCTGCCAGTAGGGACCTAGTGGTAGGTAGTGTGCCCCCTCCCCTTCCGACTTATATTAAGGGGCCTCCCGCTGGATCAAGTTCGGAAGATCAGATGGCGGCACAACTGGGGCAAGGAGCAATGGTCCCTGCATCCTCCTCTGCTCATGTGGCTTCGAGGGTCAACTTCTCCGCCTTGCCGAGTATCTAGGTTCTTTGGGCCGCAGAGGAGGAGTTAGCTGCTATCCAAGCGTCTTTTTGCTCGAAATTTGTTTCCCTGGTGGCAGGGGTGGCAAGTTCTGGTGCGTCTCCTTCGACACTGCCAGCTACACTTCCTTTGACGTCGTCCTCTACGGATGTTCTGGATGAGGCATCACAGGATGGGGTTGATAGTTTCTACCGCCACTTGAAGAGAGGGGTCGAAGCTGTTGTGGAGCGGGAGACCCCCTTTGCCTTGGCCCGATAATATGTTCGTGGCCAAATTGAAATTCTTAAAACCCTCCCTGGTGGGGCGGAGATAGTTGCGCTTCTGGAGCCCAAATTGCTAGAGGCTGATCAGCTCGTGGCCCAGTTTCAAGTGCTACGATAAGCTGATCTGTCTGCAGCCGTAGATCAAAAGCGTGACTTCCTCACTACTGCCCTGGAGAAGGTAAGGACTACACGAGATAAGTCTAAGCCGGTTAAAATGAAGGACCTCGGCGACCTATCTCTCCAGTATGACCAGCTGAGCTGCAGGAGCGAGGATTGCATGGCTCGGGAAGCGGCCGCCTCCCGCGGAATAATTGATACAAGGGAGCAGATCCTCGAGCTCCAGAGAAAGCTGGCTTTCTTGGAATCTGAGCTCGAAGCTTCCCGTGCGGATAAAAAACTAATCGTTCAGGAAGCTGAAAAGGTCACCCGAGCTTCTGCAAGCCTGGAGCGTGCTCTGAAGAAGCTTGAGGATGGCTGGCGGGCTCATGCGCATCTGGAAGATGCAGCACGGCTGACTCGGGAGGCCGAGCACCGGGCCAAGCAGCGGTTTGAGCGGTCGACTGTCTTGCTGAGGGACCGTCTCATGGAATTATGTATTGCCGAACCATAATCGCCATTTTCCTTCTTTTGTTTATGTTCTTTTCTTTTCTTGAGAGGGACGTGGTCCCAGAACATGTAGTACTTTTGACTTTCAAATAAAAGAGTATGTTCTATTTTACCCTTCATTTGTATTGCTTATTGCGTTTGTGGTATTGTGGTATTTGCCCCACTGGGGTTTGTAGACTTGTTACCCTTGGTATACCTTGGTTTTAGGTACGGATAACAAGTTTGATAGGGATACTTAGAATAATTCCACAGTAAGGTGGCCATGGACGTTCCTGTTATCGGGAAAAAAATGCCATAGAGCAGCTGGGCTCCCGGGGCATGATGAGAAATGAGGGGCATGTACTAGAAAACTTAGTACAGCATTTGTGGTCAACAGAGGACATGTGTGGTCAACAGAGGACATTTGTGGGCCTATTATCCTTGGCATACTCCGATTTTGGGTATAGATAATAAGTCGAGAGAGAACCAACATACTTACTCAGAGGTAATGAGGACGTGGTAAGTATGAGGGTTTCTTCAATGGAGCCTTCCCACTCAGAGGTAATGACGACGTGGCAGGAGTGGGCTCCATGAAGGGTACATAGAATAACTCAGAGGTAATAAAGACGTGGAAGTTCTACGTGAGGGGTGGTTTATTTTTGATGGAAGGAAAACAACTCAGAGGTAACATCGATGTGGTTGTTTCGGAAAATTTGTGGATCTGTTACCCTTTTTATGCACTGAAAGTGCGGGTATTGGATTATGAGGAGGGAGCTCTTTTAGGAAGAAAGTTCAGAGGTATGATTGTACATGACTTACTACCTAAAAGATGCGATATAGATTCATCTGGAGTGACTAGAGTGTAAGTTCAGCGGTACCTACGGGTACATAACTCAACAATTTGGGAGATTTAGAGTCAGAATGTAAGTTCAGCGGTACCAGAGGGTACATAACTCAACCATCTAGAAGATTTGGAGTCAGAATGTAAGTTCAGCGGTACCAGAGGGTACATAACTCAACAATCTGGGAAATTTGAATGATGTCGTTTTATACATAATACTTCTTCAGGAACTTGCCGTTGATGGGCAACATGAGCAAGTCTACGTTTTGTTTTGCAAGGCGGTAAGCACCATTGGAGAATTCAGCCTCGATGACAAATGGGCCTTCCCACTTTGGCTGGAATTTGCCGGCGATTTTGTGGGTCATAACCATCGGCCTTCGAACTGCCAGAACGAGATCGCCTACTTAGAATGGTCTGATTTTAACCTTCTTGTTAAAAGCTCCCAAGATACGTGCTTGGTACAGCTCGATTCATTGTTGAGCTAACAAGCGCTTCTCATCTAGAGCCTCCAACTCTTGTAACCGGCGATGGTGATTATCATTCGTCGTCAGTCGATAGGTAAGGGCGACACGGAGCAAGGGGATTTGAGTTTCCAAGGAGAGAACTGCCTCACTGCCATAGACCAGAGAGAACAGGGTGTTCCCAGTGGCTGTTCGGACTGTAGTACGGTAGGCCCATAAGCATTCGCCAAGCTTTTTATTCCAGTCGTATTTGTTTGAGGACACGAACTTCTTGAGCAGCTTGATTATAGTTTTATTGAACGCTTCTGCCAACCCATTCGCTGCCGGATTGTACGGTGTTGAAGTAACATTCTGGATCCGGTGTTTGTCGCAGAACCGATAGAAGGCGTGGCTTACGAACTGCAGACCGTTGTCGTGGATGATCCTTCGGGGAATTCTAAAACGATAAATGACGTGATGCTTGAGGAAGCTGATCACGTTTGAAGTCTTCACTTCTGCCAGCGGAACAGCCTCCGCCCATTTGGAGAAGTAATATGTGATTATGAGTATAAAGCGGTGTCCTCTGGACGAAGGCAGAGTGATCGGACCAATGATGTCCATTCCCCATGCTTCAAAGGGCCAGGATGCCACCATCGGATATAGAAACTCGGATGGCTGGTGGATGAAATCCGCGTAGAATTGACAGGCCTTGCACTTCCTTGCATAGTCTATCGTGTCTGCTACCATCGTGGGCCAGTAATAGCCTATTTGGCGAAGGCGGTCTTGTAATTTTGGGCCAGGCTGGTGGGTACTGCAGACGCCGTCGTGAGCTTTACGTACAGCTTCCTTGGCTTCTGTATTTGACAGACACCAAAGCAGTAATCCATCGTATGATCGTCGATACAGCATTTTTGTCTCTGTATCGTAAAAGAATCTAAGGAAACGTCTTCTGATGGAAGTGGCCTCTTTCGGATTCTCTGGCAGAATATCGTAGACTACGAATCGATGAATGGTTGCCTCCAGTCTGGTGCTTCGTCGACTGTCAGAGCAGAGTAACTTTCAGCATATTGGATATTATTCTTGGGACAGACCAATTCACGGCCTATTATGTCAACCAGATGATGAGCATAGTTCGGTACTGCTAGGGAAGCGGCCAGGCCTGCTAGGGCATCGGCCTCAATATTCTGGAGTCTGAGAACATGTTTTATGAAGAATCCTTCCAAGGATGAGATGATGTCGATCGCTATTTGGTGATAAGGGATCATATCTTCATGGCGAACTTCATATGAACCCCGGATCTGATTGACGATTAACTGTGAATCGTCGTATGCTTCAAGATACTCTACCCCCAGCCCTTTTGCAAGTCGGAGGCCAATGACCAAAGCGTTGTACTCGGCCACATTGTTTGAACTGGGCTCCGTGAGGGAGTAAGCCCGATTAATCACCAGCCTGGAGGGAGAAATCAGCACCACTCTGACTCCAGCGATGACGTTGCCATTGGGCCCAGTTCTGGAAGCGCTATCGAAGAACATTTGCCATACGGCATCATGAGAGGCCACATTTGAATTGGAGACCTCATCTGGAATCTCTTCGTCTATTCTGGTTGACTCCGAACCTGGATGAGCTGCTAAAAAGTCTGCCAGAGCTTGACCTTTAACAGCCTTCTATGGGACAAAGATCATGTGTTAGGGGGACAGTAATATCGCCCATGTAGCGAGGTGAGATCTGAGTGCACTGGCTTAGTCATAAGGACCCTGAGGGGGTTGACACTTGATACGACATGGATGGTTTGTCCCATGACGTAGTATCACGTCTTCTGAATGGAGAAAACCAGAGCAAGGCACTCTTTCTCCACGGCAGTGTATCGATGCTCTGGCCCCATCATCTTTTGGCTGAGGTAATATATAGCTTGTTCATGGCCTGCATCATTGTTTTGTGCTAGCAGAGCACCGAAAGAATGCTCCATTGCTCGCACATAGAGCAAGAATGGTTTTCCAGCGACCGGGGCCACTAGGACTGGAGGGTTCGTCAGATATTCTTAGATGCTGTCGAAGGCGCGCTGGCATTCCTTATCCCATATGAATGAAACGACCTTTTTCATATGGTAGGTGAATGGCTGACATCGTCCGAAGAGGTTAGAGATAAACCTTCTGATGTAGGCCAGCCTCCCTTGAAGACCTCAGAGTTCACGGAGATTTCTCGGAGGACCCATCTCCATGATTACCTTCGTCTTCTCGGGGTCTATGTGGATACCCTGGGAAGTAATAATGAAACCCATGGACTTTCCGCTGGATACGCCCAAGAAGGATTTTGTGGGATTCATCTTCAAATTGTGCGCTCGCATCAGGTCGAACACTGTCCTCAGATCATGCAGATGATCTTCCTTAGAGCGGATCTTGATGGTGATGTCATCGACGTAGCATTCCACTATCTTGCGCAAGTGGTCTCTAAATATGACGCTCATAGCTCTTTGATAGGTGGCGCCAGCATTCTTTAAATCGAAAGACATGACTGTGTAGCAGTATGTGCCAATTGGTGTTCGGAATGATGTATGCTTTTCGTCATCAGGGAACATTTGGTTTTGGTTGTACCCCGAGAAACCATCCATAAATGATATATGCTCGAAGCCGCATGTGTTGTCAATTATGATGTCTGTGATAGGAAGGGGAAACTCATCCTTAGGACACGCCTCATTCAGATTGCGGAAGTCGATACAGATTCGAATCTTTCCATTCTTCTTGAGGACTGGTACTATGTTGGCGACCTAGTCTGGATGTTGCTCCTCTCGGATGAAGCCACTAGCTATCAGTTTGTTAACCTCCGCTTCGATAGAGTTCATGACGTCCGGGCGAAACCGTCGTTGCTGTTGCTTGACCGGTTTTGCGTCCGGATGAATGTTGAGTTTGTGAAGTGCTACCTCGGGATTCAGTCCTGGCATGTCTTCATAGCTTCAGGTGAACACGTCGATGTATTCTCTGACGAGTTGCAGTGGCAATTCTCGCTCTTCGTCTGTCAGATTCTTGCCGATGAAGATGGGCTTTGAAGAGGACTTATCACCGAGATCAACTTGTACAACCTCATCTTCGGTAGGAGGCTCTCTTTGTTTGAACCGCTTCTTCCATTGTGCATCTAGCTATTGTGCCCACGGCTCTAAATCAAGGAGTTCAGGAATATCTTCATCTTCTTCATATACATCTACGAATGTCATATTGACAGACAAGACTTGCCTGAATACGTCCCCGATGCTGACATCCGAATCGGAAGTTGGTGATCCGGTTGATTGTGAATGCCAGTTGTATTTCTCGTCTAAGCTTTCAGGGGTCGTCGCAGGTGTAACATAACCTAGCCCACATCTGGTTTTATTGTAGTAATCTTATGGTTTCCCAGCGGAGACCGGCAATTGTAAGGGTAATTGCCGTCTAATGTCGTAGTTCAAGACTGGCGTAGTTACCAGATCATACCCCTGTTTTTGCATGAGGTACTTAGATCGGGAACTATACAGATAAAGGGGTAGTCTTCCGGTGTCGGGTTCGAGATCAACTTCTTCTATCCTGAAGGGTTGTGGATCATTCTTCCGGCCGAAGATGATTGGATGATCCTCTCCCTCGACTATGTAGTGAGCGTCTTTCGCTGGAGTAAGTTGGTTTACGGTGTAGACATTTGTCACCTGTGTGTGTAGGAGGGTGCCTATACCGTATTCCATAGCATTCATTATACAAAGCTTATCAAGCTTGAGGTAGTTCAAATATAGCCCTTTATTGATGAAGTAAGGTATCTTTTCCAGCGGGATTATATCATCTGCGGATGGAACATCAGTATGAGCAGCCACATACTTGGCCAGCTCTGACTCTTCTTCAGCCATCCCCTGTGTCACTAAAGACTGAAAGGATGACTTGGGAAGCTTAATCATCAGGGGCTCCATAGGTAGAGCAGAATGCGAAGTCGTTGGCGTACCAGCGACTCTCAGTTTGGTGCTCGAAGCGGGGCGAAGAGTTGTGGGCTGACTAGCAGTCCCCGACTTAGCGCTTGGCTGCCGATTCATTTTGGAAAGGCGAATCATCATCGGCTTGATAGAGGGATTGAGCTCCTCTGTTTGTTGCTGGCTAGCTCTAGGCAGCCTGATTGTCAGTGGCTCTGTCGTGGTTCTTGGCGCTTGGCCAGACCTTGGCAGCCGGATTATCATTTGCCCCTCTTGTGCAGAGAGGCTGATTGCATCCTTACGCAGAGTGGCTGTAAGTGGTGTAGTTATGCCAGGTTTGTGGGCTTGAAGGTGGATTATCAGAGGTTTTTCCGATCCAATTGCCGCCTCAGTTTGAGCTTGAGTATCTCCTTCGACAAGGTGCCTTTTCGACTTCTCGTACAAGCATGAGTTGGAGTAGTAGGATTCGACCCCTTTAAAGGGATCAATGTCAGCAAATTCTATCCTCATGAAGCCGTGTTTATCGACGTACTTGAAGTACTGGTGCAGTATGGAAGGCACGATCATATAATCGTGTAACCAAGGACTCCCCAGGAGAATATTGTAGGAAGTGTCCGTATCTATGACATAATAGGTCACTTCTGATTGAAGATCGTCGATTTGGCATTTCAGACGAATCTTTCCGATCGGATAGCTTCTTCCTGAATTGAAACCGCTGATGGCAGTACTTGTCGGCGTCAGGCGATTCATTGGGATGCGCAGATGGTGTAAAAGGCTCTTCGGGATGATGCTTATGGAAGAACTGGGATCAATATGCATCCGATCCACCTTGATGTTGCCAGTGTATCCAGCGTAATACAGAGGGCAATCGTGCAAGTTAGATTTGATAAGCATGTCCTGCGGAGTGAATACGATATTGGGCATTGCACCGGTACAAGCACTGTCCTGGAGATCTGTTGGCGAGCTCTCCCCTGTAAGCTTGACTTGAGCCAGATAAGCATCAGCATTTTGAAGTGCGTCACTCAGGGCAATGCGAACATCTTTGGAGAGCCTTAGGAGCTCGTATAATGACAACTTGGCCGGTGTGTTGGCCAATTGTGCCAAGATGTCAAAGTTGTAGGGCCTCTCCAGCCCATGAGGTGCCTCTTTTTAGAGCGGTTTGTCAAAGCGAGTCTTCTTCGGCCTAGGCTTGTCGGTCGTCGAAGGCTGAGAAGGTCCTGGAGCATCAGCAGTAGCTGGCTGATGATCTTCAGCCAAGTTACCCGGTGTAGGTTGGGATTGTGCACCCGACCGGATGACGACAGCCATAGCTTCTTCGACCTCTGCAGAGATTGTGCGGCATGATTTGACTTTTCCACTCTTCTTCTTGCTGGTGGAGGGTAGTGCGGATTGAGTCACTTCAGATACCAGGTCCGGATGGACCCACATGAGCTCCTCTCGTGATGTGGTAAGGGGTACTAGACCAGCAGCCTGGTCTCGAGGAGGTGGAAGGTTAGCGACCTCCATCTTTACCTGGGGACGGGTACTACTCCATCTTGAGTCTTTGTCGGAGGGAAGCTGCCGAATTGTACTGACACCATATTGGCTGCTATAGCCACCTCTTCGAAATCAATGGCCAAGGCCTTAGAATCGATGAGATGCTGGATGTATCGCTTCAGCTGGTAGCAGTCTTGTGTAGCATGGTGGACATAGCAATGGTAGTAGCAGTACTTGGGGCTCTCCATCTCTGCAAGATGAGGTTCACGCCTTGGGGGAGGGAGCTGAATTCGACCTCCTTGTATGAGCATGTCTAAGATGGGCTTGACATGGCCGTCCTCGAAGGAGTAAGTCGACTGAGGCTACTGCTTTTCTGCTGGCTTTGGTTCAGGCTTCTGGGCTCTGTCGGTTACCATAGCTGCTTGCCCTTGTTGTCTCGGTTGTTGGAGGAATTGTTGTCGTTGTTGTTGTTGGCATTAGGGTGTTTGCCCTTGTCCTCTCCTTCCGAGACGTGCAATCCCAGTTGGCGAGCTTTCTTCAACTTGTCTTCTGTGCTAGTGGCACTGATAATGAAAGTCTTCCAATCCTTAAACTGACTTTCGCCCATCCAGAGGCTGATTGTGGGGAGCAGCCTCTTTTGGCAAATTTTAATTAAGGAGGAATCAGGGTTACCGGAAGGCAACTTCATCGCGGTTTGACGAAACCGCTCGATATAGTTCCTTGTCAGCTCCTTTTCTCCTTGAACAATGTCCATGAGAGTGGATATCGTCACGTCTTGTCCTACTTCGTAGAACCTCTCCAGGAACATATGTTTGAAGCCAACGAAGGAATGGATGTAGTTGTCTGGCAAGTTGTGGTACCAGTCGAAGGCGACCCCTTCTAACGCTCCAATGAACAACCACGTAAGGATGGCGTCGTTATGAGGCAGATAGTCGGTTGTGACTTTGAAGTAGGTGTTGTACCTGCTTGCAGATGTCTTCCCATCATACGGATTGATGTTGAATGGTTTATATCTTGGTGGGAAGGGAACCTCTCTCTATATAGCAGGATACGGTTGTCGTATCCTGAGGTCCTAGCAGTTTTCTCGGGCGTGGAACATGGCCTGGAGCTTCTAGACCTCTCATCTTGCCTTTTTGGCGTCGTCTGCAGCGGTGGGGGCCGATATTTCAGGAGGATTGTCACCCGAATTTGGTGCAGCTGAGTTTGAGTCTGCATTAACCGCGGGTCCCACATTTATTTGGCCTTGCGTCCTTCCTTACAGAGTTAGAAGGGCCGCTTTGATCTCGTCTACGGACTTGACCAAGGCATGCAGTATGGCCTCCAGAGTGTCGATGCGTTGGCGATCACTGGGACTGTCTTGGTTGTTGTCCGTCATGAACACTGTCCTCTCATGAGGAGAGATGGAAGGAATGGTGGAGGACGTGCCCTCTGAGTCATACCCTTGTACAGAGAAGTTGTCAGGGTATGTGGGAATGTTCTCCTCTGGTTCAGACTCAGAAGAAGTGGTACCCCCAGCTTCAGAGCTTGCCTCGTTTTAAGAGTTGTGGACGTCCTCGGGGACATCAGAACCTGCTACATCTGTTGGGGGAATCTTTTCTCCTGGATTATCTTCTTGGAACACTGGATTATCGTGGATGTTTGGAGGAGTGCTACCCCCGGCTCCAGTGCCTCCCAGAGATGTGGACGACGAATCTCCAAGTGTGGCAGATTTCGTCTTTGAGCGAGTACCTTGGAAAACTCCTCCAGTAACGGTCGTGGACAACCGCTTAGAAGAGAGTTTCTTGGTTGAAATTTTTGGGCTAGAGACGTTTGTTTTCTTCCCTCTCCCGCTGCAAGGGATCTTATGAGCAGAATTACAGGAGGCGACGAGAAGCGCCTCGTCTTCTGAGCTTGGGTGTTGCAGTCATCGGAAGACAGATTATCGGTCCTCTTGTGTGGCCGTCTTGCTGCAGCAGCAGTTGACAATGACTTGAGTGCAGTGATGTCCATGAAAGGATTCTCTGCACACCAAGTTTTCGTCTCTTTCCTTACGTTTGTGAAGAATCACGTTGCGTAAGTCACTCGTTTTGTGGGCCCGGGAGTCCTGAGTACATGAGTGTGTTGGCATCCTGCCTGTTCTCTGATGTGGGGGTAGTAAGAGTAGTCGCCCCTAATTGTTGTTGGGATATTCTTGACAACTATTCAGTCCGTTAGCCGTCGGGGGTTGGACACGAATAGTTCTGTACAACTTTTCGTCAGGGGCACACGTAATAGTCAGCGGGACGCCCTGATGGTCAGAAGTTGGGACAGCTGACTGAGCTTGGCGAGCCCACGCTGCCCGAGACTTCTTCCTACTAGCACGTGAGAGTGCATAGTAGGAAGAGTCCATAGAGATTGGCACGTGAGAGCATCTGGGGTCAGGACCGCCTGAGAGACGGTCAAAGACCGAGCTCGAGCCGCATGAAGCTGATGGCCTGCGGCTGAGATTGTTAGCCGTATAGCCTGCCTGCATGCGGCTGGCATTTGTGACCGCATAAGCGGTCCATATGCAGTTGGCAGTTTGCATGCGGCTGGGAGCTGTAGTGGTCGCGTGGGCCTCTTCTATGCGGCTGGAAGTCATGGTGGCCGTATAAGCCTCCTCCATACGGCTGGCAGTTCTGGCCGCATGAGCCTTCTGTCTGCGGCTGGCTTTTGTGGCCGCATAAGTCTTCATGCAGCTGGCGCCATTCAGTGGCATCTTCCTGGATCGTATAGAGTTACCCTTTGCCCCTGCAAGTCCAGCATCGTAGTATTTTCCTCTGTCGGACTTGGGGACAACAGAGTCCTCTATGGTCTAAAGTGGGGTCGCCTGCGAGACTTCTCCGCCGTCTTGGGCAATAGAGAGTACTCCTTCGTGAGCTTGGGGAGGAGCGAATAATTTAGGCCTCTACTCCCTGCGGGCCTTCTTCGTGCGGGCTCGCCGCTGGACCGGACCAGCGCTCCCGTCGGAGAGCATTTCTTCAAACGCCTGCTGGTCGAACCGGGAGACCAACATCTGTTGAGTGGAGGCAAGTTTGGCTGCGTCCGATTGCGTCACCAACTCCTCAGCCGTAGAGAAGTTAGTCCCCAGCAGAGTCGCCATTGTGTTTGCCATTGATTGTAAAAGTACAAAACAGTTTTATGGGAGGACTGAACTTAGACTCACAATACAAACTCGCTCGTACAAAAAAAGTCTAGGAATAAAAACCTAGGTACAGCAATCTAAGTACAATTGTTTATTTTTGATTCTGGGGGGTGACGGTAGAGGCTCGGGAGAGTGCTATCAACTCTGCCTTACTCCTTGGACGATCGGACGTAGCGACAGCACTGATGAAGAAATACTCTCGGAATATGTGGGAAGATTCTTCTGTGCGCCGTCGCTCTCTCTGTGCGTGCCTCTGTCTCTCTATGTATCTACCATTTGCAAGGGAATGACACCTTGCTATTTATAGGAGTGGGGTGTGATAAGTAGGATTTGCAATGATTGTCCCTTAAACAGTGGGCGGTTAGGGATTTGTTAAGATTTGCCTTGATCTTACTTTTATATTGATTGCAACAAATCTACATCATGTGTTGGGAATTGATCCGGGTAATTATGATGATTGCAATAAATCTGGTTGTTGTGATTTGTCGATAGCAATAAATCTGGGTGGGTAAATCTTGGTCGATCTTGTGCCACGTGTCTTACCGTCATTATGCTGCAAGCCGTAGGAACGCGGGGGATTAAGTCTTAACTGATCTTTTGCCACATGTCCTAATCGCGAGCCGTATGGACAAGGTGTCCTGACAGATCCGCATAGTTGTGGTCTGGTAATTGAGCCGCATGATGGTGCCCCCCATGATCCGAGCCACATGAGGGTGGTAGCCGCATAGATGTGACCTCCGAAATCGAAGCCGTATGAGGGTGGCTCCAACTGAACCGCATAAGGATAGCCACGTGTCAAAGCCGTATGGGTGTGGCTTCCCAGCATCTAAGCCGCATGAGGATGGCTTCCCATGATCCGAGCCGCATGAGAGTAGCAGCCGCATGGGGATGGCCTCCGACTGAACCGCATAAGGGTGGCCACGTGTTCAGAGCCGCATGGGTGTGGCCTCCCAGCATCTGAGCCGCATGAGGATGGCCCCCCTTGATCCGAGCCGTATGAGAGTAGCAACCGCATGGGGATGGCCTCCGACTGAATCGTATAAGGGTGGCCACGTGTTCAGAGCCGCATGGAAGACCTTGAAGCGATCCGCATGAAGAGCTTTGGAATTTTGGTGGATTGTGCCAGCTATAGAGATTTTCTTTGTTTCCTTAGGAGCACGCTGTTTGCCATGAAATATAAAAAAAAGGATAATTATATCGGAGGACTGGACTTTTACTTCACAATACAAACTCTCTTGTACAAAGAAAGTCTAGGGACGAAAATCTAGGTACAGCAATCTAAGTACAATTGTTTATTTTAGATTCTGGGGGGTGACGGTAGAAGCTCGGGAAAGCGACGGCAGTTCTGCCTTACTCCTTGGACGATCGGATACAGCCTTGGCTCCGAGGAAGAAATGCTCTCAGGATGCCCTCTGTGCGTGCCTTTGTCACTCTGCTCTCTCTCTTTAAGTCTCTCCAGGTGCTCTGGTGCTCTTCGAAAAAGTCCTCTCTTGCAAGGGAATGGCACCTTGCTATTTATAGGAGTGGGATGCAATCATTAGGGTTTACAATAATTGCCTCCTTGATAAGTCGGCGGTTAAGGATCAATTAATCTGGGCCCTTCATTCTGATTGTAGCAAATCTAGGTAATTAATGTATATTGCATCAAATCTCTGTGGGCAATTAATGATGATTGCCATAAATCTTCATGATTTGTTATGCCAAGCTCGGATCTCCCGCCACGTGTTCAATTTGCATGATTGCAAATGATCTGATTTGATCCCAGTAATTATGAGGATGGCACTAAACCTGGTTGTTGGGATTTGTTGATGAATCTTGATCGATTTGATGCCACGTGTTCCATTATTATTATGTTGCTAGCTGTAGGGACGCGGGAAAAACTAATCTTATGCCATGTGTCTTAACCACGAGCCACTTAGGAAATCCGAACCGCATGAGGATTGTTCCCTACTGAGCCGCATAAGACTGTCCATGTATGGAAATGATCTGAGCTGCATGAGCGTAGGTGACCGTATGATGGGTGGCTTCTCAGTGAGCCGCATGAAGATAGTCTTCGTGAGCCGCATAGGGTAGGCTCTGCCTGAGCCGCATGAGGTGGCCTCTCCCTGAGCCGCATGGGATGGCCTCTGCCTGAGCCGCATGGGGTAGCCTTCTGCCTGAGCCGCATGCGACTGTCCACGTGTCAAGGCCGCATGAAGGATTTTGGGGTTTGTGTCAGAGATTTCCTTCATTTTCCTAGGAGTCTACCATTATGATAGGGTCTTTATGGCAGCTTTATGTCAGAGTCGTCAGTTCTCCTTTATGTCAGAGCATTAAATAGGGCCTTTACTTAATGGCCAATTGCAGGAGCGAACCGCAGAAGGCCACGTGGTGTTTGCTTGAGCCGCATGTCCAAGTTGGTGACTTTTGAACCGCATGATGCTCTTGAACCGCATGAAGCTCGTCTGTTTTTGAACCGCATGGGTTTTCCTGTTCTGAGCCGCTTGGGCAATCATGCTCTTTTCCATGCTTCTACAAGACCCCCTTCAAAGATTTTAATTTGCAAAATTGAAATACTTTGAATAAGAAGCATGGCTATGTAAAAATTCTTCGGACCGCATGGATATCTCAGCCGTAAGACCTCCTTAACCACATGGATTTCTGAGCCGTATGGCCTCCTTGCCGCATGGCCTGTCTAGCCGCATACATTTCCTAGCCGCATGGGCTCCCTGCCACGTGTGTGTGTCATTAATTGCCTTTAATTCGTTTTAGAGTCATCTTTTAGGGGAATCCCAAGGGCCGATTCATTAAATCTTCGGATTTTATGCCCTGGGTGAATCTCCTTTATGAGTGAGGGGGCAAAATCCGAGGAGTCGGTTTTGTTTTGGCTGCAGCACACGTCCCGAAGCGGTTATTGGTCTACGTGTCACCCCCCCTCTTTTGTCCTCCTATAAATAAGAGGAATTAAGAGAAGAAACTTATTTACTTTCTCCTTCAATTCAAACATTTTACTGTCCCGATTGTCTTCCTCTTCTTCGATCACCGATGGCTCCCAAGAAGACTATTGCGACAAAGGATAAAAAGGCGGCGTCTTCGTCGGCTGCGCCAGCGAAGGGCACGAAAGCTGCTTCTACTTCGACTGTGGCCGCTCCTCCGCCAGCCGACGTGCCCGCAGTTCATCCTGACGTCTACCCCCTATTGCTGGTAAGGACGTTATGTGAGCTTAAAACCCTAACTGCTGTGGCTACGTCGCACGCTTTATGTGCGAGCCTTCATCATCATGTGTGCTGTATGTACGTCTCATGTTCGAGCCGCGAGCCGCATGAGAATTGTTACTGTGGCTGCATAAGCACTTCGCCATCGGGGCCGCATAAGCTGTGCTGAGCCGCATAGGCTCGCACAAATGTGCTTATCGTGTGAACTGTATGAACTTATCTGAACTCTGAGAGCCATATGAGAGCACTGCCGCATGAACCTTCACTGGACGGAGCCACATAAGTGTTTTTCTGAGTTAGGCCGCATGAGGTTGTGACCATCTCCTAACTTTGTTTATCTTCGATTCTTGCAGCAACCCTGCCGATGGCTGAGATTATCGTGAAGGAAGAGCTGCTGCCCCCTTTCAACCAAGAGTCATCGTCTGTTAAGGAGGAGGTAATACCAAAAATGGAGGAACAGAAAAGAGGGCTGGCGCCCATTGCTGTAAATGAGGAGCCCCAGTCTGACGGCGGTAGTACTGGGAGTCCTGACCTTCCTACTTCGGACGAGGATTTTGCTCAAGTACATCCTTCATATGCAAAATGGTTGAGGGATTGGTATATGCGCCCTCGCAACTAGGATTCTTGGGCTCTCACAAATGTCCGTCTTTTGTCTTGATATTTCTGTCTATCTTTAGCTGCAGTTTGTGTTTTGCTTCTTTTGGACACCAATGTAATCTTTTTTCCTTCTTGTCTGAATGAAATAATAGAGAACTTTTCTGGCTTGCTCATGAGATGTAGTCATGTGAATGTAACTGATTTTGAACAGAACACATTTGCTCTGTTCTTTGCTTGTAGTAGTTGTCCCAATGGGAGACTTTTTGTAGACCCATTATCCTTTGCGTATCCCAGTTCTGGATACGAATAATAAGACGAGAGAAAACCAACATACTTACTCAGAGGTAATGTGGACATGGCAAGTATGGGGGTTTTACCGTGGAGTCTTCCTACTCAGAGGTAATGAGGACATGGTAGGAGTGGACTCGACGGAGGATATTTGTGGTCAACAGAGGACATTTGTGGACCTATTATCCTTGGCGTACCCTGGTTCAGGATACGGATAATAAGACGAGAGAGAACCAACATACTTACTCAGAGGTAATGAGGACATGGCAAGTATGGGGTTTTACCGCGGAGTCTTCCTACTCAGAGGTAATGAGGACATGGCAGGAGTGGACCCAACGGAGGATATTTGTGGTCAACAGAGGACATTTGTGGACCTATTATCCTTGGCATACCCTGGGTTTTATTTTTGGTACAAATCAAGGAAGGACCAACATATTTACTCAGAGGTAATGAGGATATGGCAAATATGAGGGTTTCTTCGATGGAGCCTTCCCACTCAGAGGTAATGAGGATATGGCAGGAGTGGGCTCCATGAAGGGGTACATAGCACGACTCAGAGGTAGTGAGGATATGGAAGTTCTATGTAGAGGGGTGATTTGTTTTTGGCGGAAGTGAAATGACTCAGAGGTAACATCGACGTGGTCGTTTTGAAAATTTGTGGATCTATTACCCTTTTTGTGCACTGAGAGTGCGGGTAGTGGATCATGAGAGATGAGCTCTTTCAGAGAAATAAGTTCAGAGGTATGGTCATACATGACTTACTATCTGAAAGAGTGACCGGAATGTAAGTTCAGAGGCACCCGCGGGTACATTACTCGATAATCTGGGAGATTGTGAATGTGAGTTCAGCGGTACCGGAGGATACATAACTCGGCAATCTAGAATTTGAAGAATGTGAGTTCAGCGGTACCGGCGGGTACATGACTCAATAATCTGGGATTTTGTGAATGTGAGTTCAGCGGTACCGGCGGGTACATAACTCAATAATCTGGAATTTGGATTATGAGTTCATCGATACCGGCGGGTACATAACTCAATAATCTGGAATTTGGAATATGAGTTCAGCGGTACCAGCGGGTACATTAATCGATAATCTGGAATTTGGAATATGAGTTCAGCGATACCAGCGGGTACATAACTCAATAATCTGGAATTTGGAATATGAGTTCAGCGGTACCAGCGGGTACATAACTTAATAATCTGGAATTGGGAGAATGTCGTTTAGACATAATATTTCTTCAGGAACTTGCCGTTGACGGGCAACATGAGCAAGTCTCCATTTTGTTTTGCGAGGCGGTAAGCACCGTTGGAGAATACGGCCTCAATGATAAATGGACCTTCCCATTTTGGCTGGAATTTGCCGGCAGTTTTGTGAGTCATGACCATCGGCCTCCGAACTGCCAGAACGAGATCACCCACTTGGAATGTTCTGATTTTAACCTTCTTGTTGAAGGCTCCGGAGATGCGTGCTTGGTATAGCTCGATTCGTTGCTGAGCCAAGAGGCGCTTTTCATCTAAGGCATCCAACTCTTATAACCGGCGAGATAGTTATCATCTGTCGTCAATTGGTAAGTGAGAGCGATGCAGAGCGAGTATATTTGAGTCTCCAATGGGAGAACTGCCTCACTCCCGTACACCAGGGAGAATGGTGTGTTCCCTGTGGCCGTTCGGACTGTGGTACGGTACGCCCATAAGCATTCACCAAGCTTCTCGTTCCAGTCGTGTTTGTTAGACGATACGAACTTCTTGAGAAGTTTAATGATTGTTTTGTTGAAAGCTTCTGCCAACCCATTTGCTGCAGGATTGTATGGTTTTGAGGTAATATTCTGGATACGGTGCTTGTCGCAGAACCGATAGAAGGCGTGGCTTGCGAACTGCGGACCATTATCGTGGATGATCCTTCGGGGCAGTCCAAAGCGATAGATGACGTGATGCTTGAGGAAGCTGATCACGTTTGAAGTCCTTACTTCTGCAAGCGGAACAACTTCCAGCCATTTGGAGAAGTAATTTGGATGGCAAGTATGAAGCGATGTCCTCGGAAAGAAGGTGGAGCGATCGGACCAATGATATCCATTCCCCATGCTTCGAATGGCCAGGACGCCACTGTCGGATGTAGAAATTCGGATGGCTGGTGGATGAAGTCCGCATGGACTTGGCAGGCTTTGTACTTTCTTGCGTAGTCTATCGCATCTTCTACCATCGTGGGCCAGTAGTAGCCCATTCGGCGAAGACGGACTTGCAATTTTGGGCCAGGCTGATGGGCCCCGCAGACACCATCATGAGCTTAGCATACGGCTTCTTTGGCTTCTGCGTTTGACAAACATCGAAGCAATAATCCATCGTAGGATCGGCGATACAACATTTTTGTCTCTGTATCGTAGAAGAATATGAGAGAACGCCTTCTGATAGAGGTGGCTTTCTTTGGGTCCTCCGGCAGAATATCGTAGACTACGAAGTCAATGAATAGTTGTCTCCAGTCTTGTGCTTTGTCGATCGTTTGAGCGGAATAACTCGCCACGAAATGAACATTATTCTTGGGACAGACCAGTTCATGGCCTATCACATCCACCGATTGATGAGCATAGTTCAGAACCGCCAGGGAAGCGGCAAGGCCAGCTAAGGCATCGGCTTCGATATTTTGGAGTCTGAAGACATGTTCGATAAAGAATCCCTCAAATGACAAAATGGTGTTGATCGCTATTTGGTGATAGGGAATCATGTCTTCATGGCGAACCTCGTATGAACCCCGGATCTGATTGACGATTAACTGTGAATCACCGTTTGCTTCAAGATATTCTACCCCCAGCTCTCTTGTAAGTTGGAGACCAATGACTAAAGCGTTGTACTCGGCCACATTGTTAGAGCAGGGTTCTATGAGGGAGTAAGCGTGATTGATTACCAATCCGGAAGGAGAAACCAGCACCACCCCGACTCCAACGACAATGTTGCCCTTAGGTCCGGTCCTTGAGGCACCGTCGAAGAACATCCGCCATATATCATCGTGAGAGGTTGCATGCGAGTCGGCGACCTCATCTGGGATGTCTTCGTATATTCTGGCCGACTCCGGGCCTGGGTGGGCTTCTAAAAAGTCTGTCAGAGCTTGACCTTTAATAGCCTTTTGTGGGACGAAGATCATATGGTAGGGGGACAATAATATTGCCCATGTAGCGAGGCGAGAGCTGAGTGCCCCTGGTTTAGTCATGAGGACCCTGAGGGGGTTGACTCGTGATATCACATGTATGGTTTGCCCCGTGACATAGTGTCGCATCTTTTGAATGGCGAACACCAGGGCGAGGCATTCCTTCTCTACGACGGTATATCGGTGCTCTGGCCCGATCATCATTCGACTGAGGTAATATATAGCTTGCTCATGGCCTGCATCGTTGTTTTATGCCAGCAGAGCGCAGAGAGAATTCTCCATTGCTCGTACATATAGCAAGAATGGTTTCCCAGCAACCGGGGCTACCAGGACTGGAGGGTTCGATAAATATTCTTTGATGCTATCGAAGGTACGCTAACATTCTTTGTCCCATACGAATGAGACGCCCTTCTTCATGAGATGGGTGAATGGCTGACAACACCCGAACAAGTTGGACATGAACCTCCTGATGTAAGCTAACCTCCCTTGGAGGCCTCGAAGTTCTCGGAGATTTCTCGGGAGACCCATCTCCATGATTGTCTTCGTCTTCTCAGGGTCTACGTGGATACCCTAGGAGGTGATGATGAAACCCAAGAACTTTCCGCTGGCTATGCCCAGGAAGGACTTCGTAGGGTTCATTTTCAAATTGTGCGCTCATATTAGGTCGAACACTGTCCTCAGATCATGCAGATGATCTTCCTTAGAGCGGCTTTTGACGGTGATGTCGTCAACATAGCACTCCACGGTCTTGCACAAGTGATCCCTGAAGATGATACTCATGGCTCTTTGATAGGTGGCGCCAGCATTCTTTAAACCGAAAGGCATGACTGTGTAGCAGTTTGTGCCAATCGGTGTTCGGAATGATGTATGCTTTTTATCGTCAGGAGACATCTTGATTTGGTTGTACCCCGAGAAACCATCCATGAGTGACATGCATTCGAAGCTGCATGTATTATCGATCATGATGTCTGTGATAGGGAGGAGGAATTCATCTTTGGGACATGCCTCGTTCAGATTGCGGAAGTCGATACAGATTCGAATATTCCCATTCTTCTTGAGGACCGGTACTATATTGGCGACCCAGTCCGGATGTTGTTCTTCACGAATGAAGCCGCTGGCTATCAGTTTGTTGACTTCGGCTTCGATCGCTTCCATGATGCCCGGGCGGAAGTGTCGCTGTTGTTGTTTGACCGGCTTTGTATCTGGCCGAATGTTGAGCTTGTGAAGGGCAACCATGGGGTTTAGTCTTGGCATGTCTTCATAGCTCCAGGCGAACACATTAATATATTCTTTGACAAGTTCCAGTATCGATTCTCGCTCTTCGTCTGTCAGGCCTTTACTGACGAAGATTGGTTTTGGAGAAGATTCGCGGCCGAGGTCGACCTGTATAACCTCATCTTCAGTAGGAGGTTCTCTCTGTTCGAACCGCTTTTCCTATTATGTATCTAGCTGTTGGGCCCACGGCTCTAACTCGAGGATTTCAGGAATATCTTCATCTTCTTCGTAAGCGTCGACGAATGCCATATTGACTGACAGGACTTGTCTGAATACGTCTCCGATGCTGGCATCCGAATCAGAGGTTGGTGACCCGGTTGAATGTGAATACCAGTCGCATTCCTCATCTGAACTTCCAGGGGTCGTTGCGGGCGTAACATACCCTAATCTACATCGGGTCTTGCTGTAGTAGTCCCGTGGTTTGCCAGCCGGGACTGGTGGCTTTAAATGTAATCGTCGACCAGTGCCATAGTTTAAGCCTGGCGTAGTCTCCAGATCATACCCCTATTTTTGTATGAGGTATTTGGATTGGGGGCTATAAAGATACATAGGCAGTCTTCCGGCATCTGATTCAAGATCGATCTTTTCTATGGTAAAGGGCTGTGGATCATCCTTTCGGCCGAAGATGATTGGATGGTCTCCTCTCTCGATTATGCGGTAAGCGTCTTCCACTGTAGTAAGCTGGTTTGCGGTGTAAACATTTGTCACATGTGTGTGTAGGTGAGTGCCTATACCGTGTTCTATAGCATACATTGTACAAAGCTTATTGAGCTCTAGGTAGTTCAAAGATAGCCCTTTATTGATGAAGTAAGGTATCTTTTCTAGCAAGATTACATCATCTGCAGAGGGAACATCAGTGTGGGCAGCCACATACTTGGCCAGTTCCGGTTCTTCTTCTGCCACCTCCTGTATAAATGAAGACTGAGAGGATAACTTGGGCAGCTTGATCATCAGGGGTTCTGTTGGTGGGACCGAACATGGAGTTGTTGGCAAACTAGCGACCCCCAGTTTGGTACTCGATGTTAGGTGGGGAGTTGTTGGCTCGCTAGAAGCCCCAGACTTTGTATCGAGGTGACGATTCTTCTTGGAAAGGCGTATCGTCATTGGCTTGTCGGAGGGGTTGAGCTTCTCCGTTTGCGGCTGGCCGACTCTTGGCAGTCTGATTGTCAGTGGCTTCGTTGTAGGTCTTGGCACTTGGCCGGACCTTGGCAGCCGGATTATCATTTATCCTTCTCGTGCCGAGAGGCTGATTGCGTCCTTACGCAGAGCGGCCGTAAGGGATGCGGACTTACCAGGTTTGCGAGCTTGGAGGTGGATTGTCAGAGGTTCTTCTGATCCTGTGTCCGTCTCAGTGTGAGCTTGCATATCTCCTTCACCAAGGTTCCTCTTCAACTTTTCGTATAAGCAGGAGTCTGAGTAGTAGGATTCGACCCCTTTGAAGGGATCGATGTCGGCAAATTCTGTCCTCACGAAGCCGTGTTTGTCGACATACTTGAAGCACTGGTGTATCGTGGAAGGCACGATCATGTAATCGTGTATCCAAGGGCACCCCAGGAGGATATTGTATGAAGTATTCGTATCTATGACGTAACAGGTCACTTCTGACCGAAGATCGCCGATTTGGCACTTCAAGCGAATCTTTCCAATCGGGTAGCTCCTGCCCGAATTAAAACCGCTAATGGTGGTGCTTGTTGGCGTTAGGCGAGGCATAGGAATGCAGAGATGATATAACAGACCCATCGGGATGATGCTTATGGAAGAGCCAGGATTAATGTGCATCCGATCCACCTTTACGTCACCGATGTATCCAGTGTAGTATAACGGACGATCGTACAGGTTGGTCTTAATGAGCATATCTTGCGGAGTAAAGCCGATGTTGGGCATCACTCCTGTGTAAGCGCTGTCTTGGAGATTTATAGGCGGGCTCTCTCCTCTGAGGTTGACCTGAGCCAGATAGGCGTCGGTATTATGGAGTGCATCACTCAAAGTCGCGCGAACATCCTTTGAGAGTCTCAGGAGCTCGTATAATGACAATTTGGCCGATGTGTTGGCCAATTGTGCCAGGATGTCGAAGTTGTAGGGCCTCTCTAGTCCCTGAGGTGCCTCTTTCCGGAGGGATTTGTCAAAGCGAATCTCCTTCGGCCTAGGCTTGTCGGTCGTCGGAGGCTGAGAAGGTCCTGGAGCGTCAGCAATAGCTGGCTGATGATCTTCAGCCGAGTTATCAGTCACAGGTTGGGATTGTGCCCCAGACCGGATAATAACAGCCGTAACTTCTTCGATATCTGTCAAAATTATGCGGCAGGATCTGACTTTTCCACTCTTTTTTTACGAATGGAAGGTGGTGTGGACTGAGTCACCTCAAGTACCAGGTCTGGATGGACCCACATAACCTCCCCCCGTGATGTGGTGAGGGGTACCAGTCCAGCAGCCTGATCCCGAGGAGGTGGAAGATTAGCAATCTCCATTATCGCCAGAGGGACAGGTACCATACCGTCTTGAGTCTCTGTTGGAAGGAAGCTGCCGAATTTTACGGACACCATGTTGGCCGCCACGGTTACCTCCTCGAAATTGATGGCCAGAGCCTTCGAGTCGATGAGATGTTGTATATATCATTTCAGTTGGTAGCAGTCGTGTGTAGCGTGGTGGACGTAGCGGTGGTAATGGCAGTACTTTGGGCTCTCCATTTCTGCCGGCCGAGGTTCCCGTCTTGGTGGAGGGAGCTGAATTCTGTCTCCTTGTATGAGCATGTCTAAGATGGGCTTGACGTGGCAGTCTTCGAAGGAGTAGGTCATTTGCGGCCATTGTTTGTCTGCCAGTTTTGACTCAGGTTGCTGGGCTGTGTTGGCCACCATAGCCTGCTTGCCCTTGTTGTTCCGATTGTTGGAGGAGTTACCACCATTGTTGTTGTTGGTATTAGGGCGCTTGCCCTTGTCCTCTCCCTCCGAGATGTGCAATCCCAGTTGGCGAGCCTTCTTCAACCGTTCTTCAACGCTAGTGGCACTGATGATAAACGTCTTCCAGTCCTTAAATGGACTTTCGCCCATCCAGAGACTGATTGTTGGGAGCAATCTCTTTTGGCAAATTTCAATCAAGAAGGAATCCGGGATACCAGACGGCAACTTCATTGCGGTTTGGCGAAACCGCTCAATATAGTTCCTTGTCAGCTCCTTCGCCCCTTGAACGACGTCCATGAGGGTGGACATCGTTACGTCTTGTCCTACTTCGTAGAATCTCTCTAAGAACATGCGCTCGAAGCTGGCGAAGGAGTGGATGCAGTTGTCTGGCAGGTTGCGATACCAGTCGAAGGCGACCCCTTCCAATGCCCCAATGAATAATCGTGTAAGGATGGCATCGTCATGGGGCAGATGGTCGATGGTGACCTCAAAGTAAGTGATGTATCGACTTGCGGAGGTCTTGCCATCATAAGGATTGATGTTGAACAGCTTATATCTTGGTGGGAAGGGGACATCCCTCCATGCAGCAGGGTATGATTGTCGTATCCTGAGGTCTTGGTAGTTTTCTCGGGCGTGGAACATGGCTCAGAGCTCCTGGACCTCTCTTCTTGCCTCCATGGCCTCGTTTGCCACGGTAGGAGCCGACATTTCAGGAAGATTATTGCCCGGGTTCGGTGCCGCTGAGTTCGAGTCTGCATTGACCATGGGACCCAAGTTTGTCTGGCCAGGCGTCCCTCCTTGTAGAGTAGGGAGGGATGCTTTGATCTCGTCAACCGATTTGACCAAAGTACGTAGTATGGCCTCCAGAGTGTCAATGCGTTGGCGATCTCTGGGACCATCTTGTTCGTCGTTTGTCATGAATGTCGTCCTGACATGAGTAGAAGTGGAAGGGACGGTGGATGACATACCGAATCATACCCCTGTAACGAGAAGTCATCGGGATATGTGGGAATGTCTTCCTCTGGTTTGGACTCAGAAGGAACAGTATCCCCAGCTTCCGAGTTCGCCTCGTCTTGGGAATTGTGGACGTCCTCGGGGACGTCGGGATTTGCTGCATCTAATGGAAGAGTTGTTTCCCCGGCTCGTCTTCTTGGAACATCTGATTGTCATGGAGGTTCGGAGGAGTGCTACCCCCAGTTCTAGCAACCCCCAGTGATGTGGATGATGAATCTCCCACTGTAGCAGATTTCGTCTTTGAACGGGTACCTTGGAAAACTCCGGTGGTGGGCAACCGCTTAGACGACAGTCTCTTAGTCATAGTGGTTGAAATCTTCGGGCTGGAAACGTTTGTATTCTTCCCTCTCCCATCGACGAGGATTTTCTGAGCAGAGTTGCAGGAGACGATAAGAAGTGCCTAATCCTCTGAACATGGTTGTTGCAGTCTTTGGAAGACAGACTGCCGGTCTTCTCGTACCGTCGCGTTATTGCAATAGCAGTTGACGATGACTTGGGTGCAGTGATGTCCGTGGGAGGACTCTTTGGACCTCGAGGCCTCCTCTTTCCTTGCGCTTATGGAGGATAGCCTCATGCAAGTCAGATGGGTCTGGAACGACCATGTTTGCTCCCTGGATTTTGGAAGACTTTTGGGAACCATTCTGTCCGTTTGCCGTCGGGGGCTGGACTCGAATGGTTCTGTACAACTTTCCATCAAAGGCCCGCATAACAGTATGTGGAACGCTCGGATGGTCAGAGGTCGGGACAGCGGACTGAGCTTGCCAAGCTCGCGCTGCCCTAGACTTTTTCATTCTAGTGCACGAAGGCACATAATAGGAAGAGTCTAAGTGGTGCTGGAGAGACTCAGACATATTCTCTTGGGCACATGAGAGATCAGGACCATAGGAGAGGCGATCGAAGAATGAGCCGCGTGGAGCATGCGGCATGCGGCTGGAATCAACAGTCTTCATGCGGCTGGCAGTCGTAGCCGCATGGGCTTTCTTCATGCGGCTTGAAGTCTCAGCCGTATAAGTCTTCTCCATACGGCTGGGAATCCTGGCCGCATGAGTGTTATGCATTCGGCTGGCAGTTTCGGTCGTATGGTCATCATGCATGCGGTTGGCAAGTTTGGCCGCATGAGTCTTCGTCTTGCGGCAAGTGCCTTTGTTCGGCTTCTTCCTAGAGTATATAGAATCACTATTTGCCCCTGCAAGTCCAGCATCGTAGTGCTTTCCTTTGCCGAAATTGGGGACAGCGGAGTCTTCTATGGCTTGAAGTGGGGCCGCATAAGAGTTGCCTTCGCCGTCTTGGGCAGCAGAGAGTGCTCCATCCAGAGCTTGGGGAGGAGCAAATGATTTTGGCCTCTACTCCCTGCGAGCCTTCTTTGTGCGGGTTCGCTTCTGGATCGGGCCAGCATTTTCGTCGGAGAGCATTTCTTCAAACGCCTGTTGGTCAAAGCGGACGACCATCTTCTGTTATATGGAGCCAAGTTTGGCTGCATCCGATTGCGTCACTAACTCCTCAACCGTGGAGAAGTTTGTCCACATTAGAGTCGCCATCGTGTTTGCCATGAAATATAAAAGAACAGAACAATTATATCGGAGGACTGGATTTTTACTTCACAATACAAACTCGCTTGTACAAAGAAAGCCTAGGGACGAAAACCTAGGTACAGCAATCTAAGTACAATTGTTTATTTTAGATTCTAGGGGGTGACAGTAGAGGCTCGGAAAAGCGACGGTAGCTCTGCCTTACTCCTTGGACGATCGGATGCAGCCTTGGCTCCGGGGAAGAAATGCTCTCAGGATGCCCTCTGTGCGTGCCTTTGTCTCTCTGCTCTCTCTCTTTAAGTCTCTCCAGGTGCTCTGGTGCTCTTCGAAAAAGTCCTCTCTTGCAAGGGAATGGAACCTTGCTATTTATAGGAGTGGGATGCAATCATTAGGGTTTGCAATGATTGCCTCCTTGATAAGTCGGCGGATAAGGATCAATTAATCTGGGCCCTTCAGTCTGATTGTAGCAAATCTAGGTAATTAATGTAGATTGCATCAAATCTCTGTGGGCAATTAATGATGATTACCATAAATCTTCATGATTTGTTATGCCAAGCTCGGATCTCCCGCCACGTGTTCAATTTGCATGATTGCAAATGATCTAATTTGATCCCAGTAATTATGAGGATGGCATTAAACCTGGTTGTTAGGATTTGTTGATGAATCTTGATCGATTTGATGCCACGTGTCCCATTATTATTATGCTGCTAGCTGTAGGGACGCGGGAAAAACTAATCTTCTGCCACGTGTCTTAACCACGAGCCACTTAGGAAATCCGAACCACATGAGGATTGTTCCCTACTGAGCCGTATAAGACTGGCCATGTATGGAAATGATCTGAGCTGCATGAGCGTAGGTGACCGCATGATGGGTGGCTTCTCAGTGAGCCGCATGAAGATAGTCTTCGTGAGCCGTATAGGGTAGGCTCTGCCTGAGCCGTATGAGGTGGCCTCTCCCTGAGCCGCATGGGATGGCCTCTGCCTGAGCCGCATGGGGTAGCCTTCTGCCTGAGCCGCGTGCGACTGTCCACGTGTCAAGGCCGCATGAAGGATTTTGGGGTTTGTGTCAGATATTTCCTTCGTTTCTCTAGGAGTCTACCATTATGATAGGGTCTTTATGGCAGCTTTATGTCAGAGTCGTCAGTTCTCCTTTATGTCAGAGCATTAAATAGGGCCTTTACTTAATGGCCAATTGCAGGAGCGAACCGCAGAAGGCCACGTGGTGTTTGCTTGAGCCGCATGTCCAAGTTGGTGACTTTTGAACCGCATGATGCTCTTGAGCCGCATGAAGCTCGTCTATTTTTGAACCGCATGGGTTTTTCTGTTCTGAGCCGCATGGGCAATCATGCTCTTTTCCATGCTTCTACACACGCCATTATGTCAGAGTCATCATTGCAGCTTTATGTCAGAGCTGTTAATTCTTCTTTATGTCAGAGCTGCTTTGTTGCGTCAGAGCATTAAATGAGGCCGCTGCTTGATGGCCAGCTGTAGCGGCGAACCGCATAAGGCCACGTGGCTTTTACCAGAGCCGCATGGCTATGTTGGGGATTTTTGAGCCGCATGAAGCTCTAGGGGATTCTTGATCCGCATGAAGCTCTGAGAGATTCTTTGAGCCGCATGAGACTCCCTCTGTTTTGAGCGCATGGACTTTCTTGTTCTTTTCCATTCTTCTACACACCCCTTTCCCTCTCCATATTTTCGACAGCACTTCTCCCTCTATAGCCTCCATACATCATCTCCTCCATTGCACATCTCTCCATCCTTCACAAAAACTCAACTCCTCCACCATACATCCACCCAACCCCTCAAAACAAACACTAAAAACTCCATCTTCTCCATCCAACCATCTATAGCCATTGCCAATCCTTCTATACTCACAAAAAGAGGATTAGCAAGCAAGTATAGCCAGAAAGGTTGGAGCTTTGGCGATGAGAAGTCGTCACAACCTCTCTAGCAAGGACCTTTGTTAAGAAATACTAATCTTTCCATCTCAAACCCTTAAAATTATGTAAAAAATATGTTATTAAATCTATATAAATAATATTTTGATGGCTTTTATTATGTGTATTCATCTATAAAGGTTTCATGAAATATAGGTGTAATATTCGTGTTTTCGTATGATCAAAATTAACCCTATTGTGAAGGAACTATGTGTTATTGGTGCCTATTCTCGAAACTAAATTTTATGTGTGTTCATATACATAAATTAGGAATTTTTAAGTATTTTTCCATGATTTTAGCAACTCAAATCTGTTGAAAAAATTCTAGGTCAAAACTAGCTAATTTTGGGTAACTAGCTGACCTAGAATGTCCCAAACTTGTAGTATAACTTAACCCTTCTAACCCTGATATTATTTTGTGAAATAAAGTATTTTATTGCTGTTTAAAATATATTTTTGATTATTTTAGCAATTTTGAGTCATCAACTATGTTCCGAGCGAGTTTCGGGTAGACTAGCTGACTTAGTAATCAGCTAGTCATAAATGTCTTTAGAAATATTAATTATGGAATTTCAGAGATAAATCTGTAGAAAATTAGTTTAAATATTATTTTTATGATATTTATATGATTTTTAAGTATGTTATTGAAGTAGGGACATAACCGACTAATTAAGAGTTAGAAACCCTAAAACTGTGTTTTGATGTCTCGTGGAACCTGTGTGTGATTGTATGGATCTAAATGGTTCCATGAGAAATTGAATAATTTTAACACATTACTTTGACTAATTAAGTCATATGGTAATTTTCGTAAGTAGTGACTTAATTCTAGTTAATTAATTATCTAGGAGCGTCGGGTTACGGAGGCGTGGACGCGAGAGCGACGTTTCATATTCACAGCGCAGAATCAGGCAAGATACCTTGCCACCTTACTCTGTGATTTATATATTCCTATTTTTCGTTGTTATTTTCAATATTTCTTATTTATTGATATTATAAAATTGTGCGTCCAAGTCACACTTGGGTGCAAGCAACTTTGTCGGTCGTTTTTCCCGCTTTTATTTATTTTTCTTGCATTGACTTAGTCTAGTAACCACCCCTTTGTTGATGAGGTATTGGTATATCTTTTGTGGCCTTGATACATACTTTATCACGTGATGTGAGTTACATGTAGGACACGTACTCGCGTGGTCGGCCGGCCACCGATACGTATGAGGCGTACGACGGTTAGGAGTAACTGCCAATAGAATTACATGCTAGTAGATTTGGCAGTTACTAGAGGTTTCTATGAGTCATGGATGTGACCCTACTAGGCATTGGGTGGGGAGAACAGTTCTATAACGTATGGGCCATGTATTCACTTTACTATTATTACCGATTATCTCCACTGGAGATACGGTCTGGATCCTAATACCTGATTTCTTGCTGGCCTCTGACATTCGAGAAATGTTATGCTTTGAGGTCCCTGGTATCCTGATAGGACCATACCTGAGTTCCTGCACCTGAGCTAGAGTGCCCATGCGTTGAAGGTTTGTTCTTAACTGCATTTTCACTATAGAATTGGTAGGCACCCTATTGCATACATCCCCTTTTACTCTCTACTATATATCATAAATTATATGGCATATTCTTTATGTATCTTGTTACGTCCCTCTGAGGACCTAGTTATCTCTTCAGGTGTATGCTTTGTGACTTTTCGCAGGTGTTCTAGCCAAGGCCGTGATCTTCTCCATTTCTTCGAGGATGATTGCACTTGGTTCATCTTGCCATTTTTTTGATTATTTCCTTGTATATCTTCTTTCATTTAAACTGGTTGGCAGTGGATTTGTCACTACAACAAAAAACTCTTTTAATGACGACTAAAAAGCGTCATCAATGACAAGCCATGACGCTTTTTTTCGAAAACAAGTGTTATGAAAACGGGTGTTATAAATATTTTTTAAAAGCGTTATAAAAAAAATTGTCATGGATAGTTCCTATAAAAGCGTTATGAATAGTTAATATACAATGCACAATTCAGGACACTTTTAAAATGTTATGAATAGATAATATGTATAGGCTCAATGCAGCACATTTATAACACTTTATACTATTCAAATTAGCATATTTATAACGCTCTATACTGCACATTATATATTACATTCCAAAAACTTAACATTATATATCACCATCTTTATTACATTTCTCAAAATAGAGTACATATCAACATCTTCATTATATTCTCAAAATAGAATATCCAAATACATATATACATTTACAACTACCAAAATTGTCCACATCAAAACTGTCCACAGAACATGCAGCAAAACCTTGAAAAAGATAAAAACAAGGTTCAATATACTATATAATGTAATATGAAAATTGCAAGAAACGAAGGACTTGTACACATTTTTCAAATATTAAAAGGAGAAGAGGACTTGTCACAATTGCAAGTAATTAATAATTTGATAAGCTTTGTGAAGTCTATACAAATGTGTAGGTACTCTAGATTACTCAAATCAAAATTAGAAACAGAATCTGGCTTGACATATATTTCCATATCAATGTACAATTTGTACAGGAAAGACAAACAAGGCTAGAAGATAACTACCTTAGTATAACCATTAAGGTTGACTAAAATCTGCATGTATATTTTCTCTAAGCTGGTAGTCCATGTCCTGTCAAAATCAAGACCAGCCCAGAGCGACCCAATATAACTATCAGCATGTGGGAGGGGTCTAGCCAGCCCAGAGCGACCCAATACAACTATCAGCATGTGGGAGGGGTCAAAAGCTATACAATAGCTGAGGATATTTCTATTAAACAAACAAGCCTGAACTGTGAACATGTATTTAAGCCAAGTGCCTTTACTTTTAAAAGTCTGTCTTCCCAATATTGCAAGCATTTATAAAATCAATTAAGATGTCAAATGAGACTTACCTCATTAATTACTACTGATTTAAGTAAACGTAATTGGCGTAACCAAATTGAAGTACCAGCAAACAGAAGTCACAGAAACAGGTCAATTGAAAACTAAAGCAAAAGAGTGAACATGAAATTGTCACAACAAATCATGGATCATCTTGAGTAGCAACAATGACAACACATATCAAATATCCATTATGCCACCAAACTTAAGCTTAGACTGATGCGTGACGACAAAAAATGAAGTGGGTTTTATGCAGATGATGACAATTGTAAAAAATGATATAGGTAGCTGTCACATCTTGAGTTGATGATAGAGAGGATAACAACTTAAACTGTGAGAAAACTAGTTACAATGGACATGAAATTTATTCCTCCCTCTAAAAAGATGAATAGATAGATGTGCATGCATTGTATAATGGATGGCTAATATAAATCTCGTTGAGGTAAATAGAAACTGCAAAACAGTATTAACCTTTAAGGTAAAAGATATATGGGGGATCTATGCATAATGCAGCGTAACACCGAGTCATATACTAATATGTGAACAATCACACACGACTGTGTTAACCAAACTTGATTCAGAAAGCATCTTATCCTATCTTACACCTCAGAATACTAACTAGACCAAGTAAAAAACATCTATGAGGGTAATCACCTGGTAACTGATTTTATAACTCAGTCAGTGTCCATGAAGTTGGCTTTTTACTGAAGAAACCACTAATCATGAGGCAAGTGGATTACACCTATATGAATGATGGAGAAAATACATGTGGAAGGATACGGAAATAGTGTAGATCACCACCTATTATCTGAAATGGGCTATTGTCTTTCCAAAACATAACATATCATTAGATATTCTGAAACTCTGAGCAGTAACCTGGTTCAAATAACAACTTAGTAACAATGTGGTAATAATAATAATAAAATATTGCACTTCTTTGCCGTAAGTATTGATTGGTAAATGTAAGGCCCTTCTGATGTGGTTTCTGTGAAATGATAGAAAAACTGGACTAGTGTCAACTGTCTACCTAGTAAAAGATACATTTGACCTTAAAGTAATTGTCATAGATAAGCATTGCTATATGATCGTTCCATGAACATACAAGCTTCTTTATTCTCTTATTAAGCTCTTTTTTGTATATATCAGCCAACATTTATAAGTTTATAAAAACCTCACATTGGTCATAATGACACCCACAATAATCATTACAAATTGCAGAAATACGTATTTAATTTGGTCTTCAGGCAGACCAGACAAACATCTTGTAACGATGGAAGCCAGAAAAGATTGAAGCATGCAAGAAAATGAAACAAGACGACATATCAACTATCTAGGAAGCACGGATAGCCCAAAACCAGTGTCGTGTTGTACTGTATACGTGTCAGACAATATAAGACGATACGGGCTCTTTAAAATACACTAGAATGCACCAAAATAATCTTCACCCTGTAGCTGTGTCTGTTTCGTACTCTGTTTCCTATTGGTACGTGTATCCTACTCGTATCAGTGAAATATAGTTAATTCTTGAAAGAATCAAAAAAAATATCAATAATTTTTTTAATAAAAACAACTTCCATACCCATCAATATGATACGGTAGCACTCACTTTCCCATGGTTACAGAGAGTATATTTTATTCGCTTGATGCCATATTGCAAGCAAGAAATTTTTTTGGAGTTTTCCAGCAATTTATTCTATAATAAAAAAGTTTTATCCTTGGCTACTTTAAAAGAAATGATGCGTGAGAATTATTGTCGATCGAGAGCTCTTACTATAAAATCAGTGAGTGAATTAATCATTTATTTTTACTGGAATTCGTACTACATAGATCTCCAAATAATAAGCAAAATTGAAAAATAATTCGCTACCACAACACATTAACGAGAATAAATGAATAATTGAGGGGAGAAATAAGCGTTTCGACTGGGACTACCGATGGGGAGCCGTCGAGCCGCCATTGGGAGGGAGAGGGGTCGGGAAGAAGTACGAGAATGGAGAAGAAGAAGGAGAGGGAGAGCACGGAGAAGAGGACGAGCAGAACCCTAATGCTCCTTCTTCGCGTTCTTGTCGATCGCGTACTCGGCGACCTCGAGCTTGTCCTGGAGGGCGGCGAGGAGCGTGAGGCCCTCCTTGAAGATTTTGGATCTAGGGTTAGGGTTTTGGAGTTGGAGAAAAGGAAGGAGAAGAAGAGGAGGAGAGTGTTAACTTGTTGAACTTGAGTTAGGGTTTTGGAGTTGGGGGAGAGGAGGGAGAAGAAAGGAGGAGAAGGAGAAGACCAGAAGGTTTTGGTGGAGAGGCGAGTTTTTTGTTGAAGCGCGGGCTATAGCAAGGATTTTGCCAACAATTAAACTTAAAAAATATTACAAGTTTGCCACCGCTCTAAAAATTAATAATGTTTTGTTTTATAAACGTTATAAAAAGTCCAGAACTAGCCCAAACCGTCATAGAAAAAAGGTATTTCGAACTTTGTTAACGCTTATGTATCTGGCATCATCAATACGCTTTGTCAAGCGTTATTAATAGACCTTTTTGTTGTAGTGTATCTCCGCCCAACTACATGTATAAATGACAAATTCTTGAGTTGATTATAATATTATTCTTTATTATTGTGGATGAGATTTAGTTATCATTGTTTTACTGTATCTTACAGCTTATGTATACATACGGGGTTCCATACATTGGAGTATACTTCGTATGTATACAGCTGGCATGTTTACGTACTTAGTCCTAAGTATTTTGGGACTGGAGCGTTACAGTTTATGTGCCCACGGGTAGAAAATATACTGATTTCACTGTGGGCGCATAACACCCCTTTGGACGCATAGGATGTAGGCGCATGGATACTGGATGATCGTGGGTAGATCGTATGGTTGACGTGGATGCATGCTTCGGTGTATGATTGCTCGTAAAGACTGACGTAGCCACATGCTTCGATGTACGATTGATCATGGAGTTTGATTGAGTTGTAGGGATCTGCTGCCTTGGGCGCATTGTGTGGGAGTAACTTTATGCGCCCACACTTGGGGGCATGTTTGATCTGCATGAAAATAATGTGGGCGCATAGCTCCTCTTCGATCATGTGGACGCATAGCTCCTCTTCAATCGTGTGGGCACATAACCCCTCTTCGATCATGTGGGCGCATACTCCCTTTGGTTCTGTGGGCACATAGCTCCTTTTTGGTTATGTGGACACATAGCTTCTTATGTCTTCTTTATGTGGGATACATAGTCTTGTATTTTTCATGCTTCTACAACAGGATTGGACTCCATCCAACATTCACGGCCAAGCAAAGAGTATGGCTTGATACTTTAACTAACTAGGGTTATCATAAGCCTAGTTACTAGCAAGATGCAATGAGATGTTCCTGCAGTCACAACCCCTGTAGCTATCCAGGTTATCCAGACGAGGTTTATGTCAAGAGTTATCAAGAGTTATTAGGTGACTTAGAGTGCAACACATGACAGTGTGCATAGTACTTGTTTCAAGAAGTGCCCCACATGACAGTGGACTGGAAATGTGCCCTACTCGTCGGCATGCTACAAGTCCATCAGGTGTGGCCGGGATAACGGGATCACCTATAACCGGAAATATCTCTCTATATGAGCTACTTTGATCAATCTAGTCATTAACCTAGTCAGATTCAGTATGAATCCCTGACCGTGGTAACCAGTATAACACCCAGTTTCTGGAATGAGGGTATTTTTGAAATTTTATATTTATAATCATTATTTAATTCATTTAAATCACATTATGATTTTCTGGTGATTTTTAAAATCAATTTTAAACCATTTTGATCATGACTTATGATTTTGGCATTTTACTAGTGTAACCCTAGAGACTGCATGACCTAGAGCCTAACCATGTCATTAGGATGATTTATTTTACTTTTGAGCATGAGGGTGTTTTGGTCATTTGGCCTCTTTGAATTATTTTATGATTTGTTGTATTGATAGTTGTTAATTTTGACTTTGGCTAGTGTGACTTAAGAGACTGTTCTAGACTTTGACCTTGACTTTGGTGACCTAGTTAACATGGTATGCACCCTAGTTTAACTTAAGTTAACTCAAGTTAGGTCACTTAGGATCAAGTTTGAAATAGGAAGATTGGTGATTTGGTCCATAGGCTTGAGACTTAGAAATTGATTCCATGACTAGTACAACTAGGCCCATAGCCCATTAGACTAAACCCTAACCCTAATTTTCACTTTATGACCAGCCACTAGGTCATTTTCCTTTCCTATAAATAATCTCTTCATTAGTTCTTGCCTCTTTTATATCATTTCAACACATAGGAAAAAGAAAGGTTTGTCCATTCTTTTCCAATCCATAGATTTCGTATTTTTAATCCTTTTTAACTCTATTTCTTGCATTAAAGCCTAATACTCTCCTATTTTCTGATTGTGGAGTTTAATCCCAGCTTTGGGACAATTGGAGCATTGGGTTAGCAAGAAGAAACCCCCCCAATTGGAGCTTTTTCTTGCTGATTGCACCTATAGGTAAAACACCTCTAATTATTCTAATATTCTATTTTATTTGCATTTAGGGCTAGATCTAGGTGTCCCCTAGCTGTCCCTAAAGTTTGGGTAACTTTCGTGTCCGTTTAGTGTCCGTATCGGGCACGTGTCAATGTGTAAGTGCATGTGTTTGATGAAATGCTTGAATGAATAAAATCTTCTTATTTTAAAATTCTATTTGAACAGATTTCTAGCCCTATGTGTGTGATTCACGAATCCCAAGCTCTGTACATATTTCGAGCCGTGTCCGTGTCCAAATCGGATACGAACTCACTGCACGACGCACGTACACTGTCCCCTGCTCACGCACCCCTCGTGCTCGCTGCACACGCCACGTGGCAACTGCCATTTGGCATGAGGATGGGGGCAGTGACTGTCTGTGCACTCCTCGAGTTTGATACAAAATTGTGTCATGTCGAGGGAGCACGGACACGTGCATTGAAATTGTACTGTGCAGTATCAGTCGAGAAATCGACTCTGATACGCATTGTTTTCTCTGGACACGGCTTGAGTGGACACGGTACAGGGCCATAGACACGTAGCCCTATTTGGGGCGAACACGTGGGCACGAGCACAAATCGTGTCGTGCCCTGTGTCGCCTGCACGAGGCCGTGTCCTCGCTGCACGAGCACTGGGATGTATGTGACTGATTCAGTGTGCATTTCGGTTTTGGATACTTTCGTGTCCAGTTTTTTGGACACGAATGCATCCCTAGGACACGTACACGTGTGTACTATGTGTTGGCACAATCAATTTGATAATTTATTGGGTTTTAGTTTGAAATTTTGGTTTTCCCTAAATGTTCTGATACAAAAACTGTTGAACCCTGAAAACATGCCCACACACACACATGTGTACTTTTCTGAAAACTGAAATGAATTGGTTTGTACTACACACCCATGCACATTGTTTTCCTGTTAACCTAAGAAGGATGCACTGTAACCTATCCAGACCACACACTCACGCATTCCTGTCACAACCTGAGACACTAAGCCACTCACATCACATAAAAAACTGCCATGCCATAACCCCCCTTTTCCAATTCCTGTGATGTTGATATATATTCAGGATTCACATATGTAGGTTCATATATATATATCTATGTAAATATTCATGGTGGGTTAAGTCTCTTGGTACCACATTTGTATATATTGTATGTTAGTGTATATATACTTTAGGACTGCTTTGATAGATATCTATTCATTCTTATAATTTTAGATGTAGTAGATGAGAATGTTAGAGAGTATAGAGGAATGAGTAGAAGGGAGTACAGCAGCCCTTCATAGGAACAGGGCAACAATAGCCCAGGTTGCACCCCCCCTGCAACAGCAGGGAAGCCTACTGCTTGGCAGTTCCTAGCTACATTGAACCCCTTGTAGCAGCATGTAGGCTGCCACTATTTGACAGTAAACCCCTTTTCCTTTTTCCATATGTTCTAGTGTTTTGTTAGTTCAAATAGGATGTGTTATGGGTTCAGTCTTTCCTAAGTTAATATAGATATTGTCTATATATATATATTTGATATATATTAGGAGGGGTATGGTCATTGGGTTTGGCCATTGGGTTATCAATTGACCCTAGACCTATGGGTAAATTGGAATGTTGTAGGTGGCAAGTGCTAGCATCTGAGGTTGGTTTGGTAAGTATGAATTATGATTTAGTGATGAGTTGGCCTTAGGCTATTGTTAGCCTCGATGTGAACCTTGGTTCACATCCTAAGTTTAGAAAGGGGTATACATAATTATATATATAAATAGAGGGTTACCTATTAGCTAGAGTAATGGGTAATGAGACAATGCATGTGTGAATGTAGGTAAATGAGCGTGGATATATGTATGCATAAGTAATATAGTGTAGACTATGAATATAATGAATGGATGAATGTATTATGCAATGTTTGGATAACATGTGAAATGTAATATATGAATGTAATGTAAGCATGTATATATATGTAATATGTATTCTCTGTGACTTGTGAGTGTGTTGGTTGTTAGCCTAGGCTTGGTTAGGCCTAGTGAGACTTGTCTGGACTAGGATTGACCTAGTTGACTAGTGTAACTGACCATGGTTGACCCAAGTTTGACTTAGACCTAGTTTGACCTAGGCAGTTGACCAGGGTTGACTTAGAGTTGATCTTGACCTACACTACAAAAAAAGTGACCTTTTGGGATAGCGAAAATTCGTGTTAAAAAGTATCTAAACTGTCCTAAATTATGATTTGGGACGAATTTTAGGACGGATTGAAACAGTGCTATTAGGGTGGCGTGGCAAAAAGTTTTAGGACGAAAAAAGCCGTCCTAATTGGGTTTTAGGGTCGAAAAAACTAACTGTCCCAAAAGTGTCTGAATTATTATATTTTTATGACGGATTATTAAATCGTCCCAAAATATAATTATTTGTGACCAATAAAACCGTCCTAAAAATTAAGGAATGGATTGAAAATGGTCACAAAAGGATGTCGTTCATCTTCAGGACAATTACATATCCGCCCCAAAAATTAATAGCAATTGTGCTATATATTTACACTTGCCAATATCTCATTCTCCACTACAAAAAAAATAATTTGAATATATTTACACATTCCAATCTCATTCTCCACTATAAAAAAAAGTTTAAATATGTTTTCCAAAAATTCATTTAGAGTAAGAACAGAACTGCAGGTGATAAACAATAAGAAGAGAACTGCATATCATTGCATTTTATATTCAAAACAAGATACAAGACAAACAAGTCATCCTATATATTTCAAACTACTAGTATAGATCCCTCAATTACAAAAAAATTTATTCTTCAGTCTTCCCTTGAACCCAATCTAGCCAAAGGTGAGGCAAATGAAGAGCCCCAGGTGCCATGCGATCAACCACAACCTACACAATAACCACAATTCAAATCAGTGCTACAAATTTGTTAGCAACTATATTTTGTTAGGTGTATAAATGCATGCAGAATCTCTTAGATTACCGGAACTGAGATATGGAGGGTTGGGCTAGTTGGCCGGTGAGATAGACCACCATGCTTCAGTCATCTAAAATTTCAGCACTGGGCTCTTCCCCTTGCTAATTTCTCCCGTGCTTCTCTGCTCATTGCCTTCCTTGGAACCAATTGGTTCCTATTCCAATAGAGCATATCCTATATCATGTCTGCCACCTTCTGTATCCAGTGGTATGACATTTAAAATATCTAGTTTGCTTTAAACATCCACACAGAATCTGAAGGGGGCATCCTGAAATATAGTGCATAGCTATCATCAAACAGAAGAGAAAAAAAGGTCCTGATTCAAACCATTAATGAACACTGTTTTACTATGAAGTTTGTAGCTACAAAGTGAAGCAGAAAATACCTCATGTTTCTCAACTATCATCCTAGATGGACATGATTCAGATTATGTACACAGAACATGAGCAAGAGATTTTTTTGGTGTAGGAGTTTCCTTTGTTCAGAAATGAGAATAATTAGAAATGGACTGAACAAAATCAAAATGTTATAATGTACGACAAAGCAGAATAGCATATAATCTTAGCATATAATTTAGCAAGCACATTTTCAGTGGCACTTCTTCCAATTTTACCTACAATTCAAGCATGCTGAATGTAACCAATTATAAGCACATAACTAGAAGCAGAAATTTGAAAGAATTAAGACGAAAATAAAATATGAAAATATATCTTAATAACTGGAATAATCTTTTTCCAAGTGACTATATGGAAATAATCTTCTTTAAAGCTTCTTTAAAGCTTCCAATCTTTTTCCAACCCTGTTTGCGTAGAAATAATTATATCTTCCAAGTCATCTTGATCTATAATGTAAAAGGTTAAATTCTACATTTGGATAGTAAGATTATGAAGTTCTAGAATTTAGTATTATTGGAGTCACTACATGCTAGTCTCATCTATCGTGTTATTGTAGTACAACTTTCTAATCAGGACTTTTCTTTGTTAACTATCATTATAAGGGATTTATTACAACTATTTTGTCTAAAAAATTCAGTTGCACCAATAATGGAGTTGCCCAGTGATGACATATTTTGTCCGAGCTCTCTAGCCTAGTGGTATTAGAACGGACACCCGGAGGGACCGGCAAGGTTCGAGTCCCCTAATTGTGTGTGTGCGTGGGATTTCAAAAAAAAAAGAAGAAAAAGTGATGACATATTTTTAATGTGGTCTTTTGTTGAGAGAAATATGGATGTTTCTAAGTCATGGCAAGTCCATCTTTTTGATGATTATCAAATTGAACAAAAATATAACAGTTTAATATTTTAATTGAAAGAACTCTAGATAATCATAAGCTTGTCACTTACATTCATAGAGACGTCAAAACTAAGCTTGTTTATTTATATATACAACACTATACATGTCACATGTACTAATTCATATAACAACAGAGAGCAACAACACATAAATATACGATTTTGAAATAATGTTCTTTCTAATATGCTTAGATTATTGCAAAGAACTTGATTTGCTCTTTTAGAGCTCTTGACTGGAACATAGATTATTGCAAAGAACTTGACATAAGCCATACAAAATGAATGCTATGCACAAAACAAATGTCGAACATGAAAATGTGATTGCCTGACTTATTGTTACATAGCAACCTTAGTGCCATCTACGGGAAAACACATCAAATAGGTGCCAATATCTTAGTCTAATTGAATAAGGAGAAAAAACGGAAGGCAAATTATGGTCAACTGTTATAAGTCATCATTATCATGTATCACTTGTAGTATGAATGACAAAAATAGATGATATATAAATGGTTGTCAATTATCTAACATATGATGTTGAATTTCCTGCCTTTACCGATACTCTAAAATCTTTTCATCATCATAATTTGTAAATTTTTGTGGCTTTCTTTTTCTTTATATCTAAGCGGTGTAATAAGAAAATAGAAACTTTAGTTAAGCTCTAAGGAAAAAAAACATATGCATGATGACACAGGTGCCATGACATGATGGTAATCCTTGTAGGTGTGTAAGGTGTCAATTGAAGGAACATAGCTTTTCAATGATGCCAAATTTGTATTTCTCAACGTCGCTGATCTACAAATTTGAGCAGTTCTGTTCGGGTTGAAGAATTCCAAATTATCTGCAAATAGGTGCAATAAAGCATAAAATGAACTCGTGTTGCATTAGGTTATTACATGGATTAAGAAAATATAGGAATACAAAGATCAAATAATGCTCTTATTTGGTTTTATGATATGGTGAGAGAACCCCTTAACTGTGTAAAATATCTGTTTCACATTTTTACATAGTAATTTGCAGCGCAAACTACTAACCTAAACCAGAAAAGTATATATAAATTAAGCACTCACTCTAGTGAACTAAGGAAACATAACCTTCTCACAGATCTAAAATAGCATTACAATCAGTTCAAACCATTTTTTTTTGTCGTAAACATAGAAGATTATGGTAACCACAAGTTTTAGCTTAATTCCCAAGATTTTATGATAATTCTAAGTGGTGTCATTCTTTTTATGCATCCAATTGATTGATTAACGATCTTGCATCATAAATGCAAGTGAATAAATAAGTACACTGCCAAATTTATAGAAATGCATAACAGTTTTTAGTAGTACTGACCATAAGCATTAAATGCATTGAGTCTTGAATTTACCTCTGGAGATTCCAAATTTGAGTTCAAATGTGACAAAAGATCCTTCATTGTCTGATTTTTAACATAGTGGCAAGCTTTGGAGTAAGCAGAGCTCTGAGAAAAGTAGCAGGCACATTATTATAAAGTGTTATTTTATCACCAGAAAGACCACATAGCCTCGAAAGAGCTTGAGCTACACGCATGACATGTAAGTTTTTAGCAATTTGTACACTCTCACCAACCCCATGTGTATCATTGACATCATTCTCCTCCGTAGTAGAATCATATTGAAGCAATAGGGGCAGTAAGTACCTGAAAAGGAGCACATTAAGTTTCCTTACAATGGGTAGTTCTATTCAGGTAATGGTGGTGTTCTAAGGACAAGCAATTAAAAAATCTAGAAAAATCTACTACATCAAGGAACGATAAAATGGTAAGAGCTTAGCAGGCAGAAAACATAAACATAAATAATCATAGAGGCCACTATAGGATTACTTCTGTATAGAGTTAACCATTCCATTTGTCATTATCTAGAATTGCTCCCTGCATGTTTTCTTCCAAAAAACTATCTAATTTGTATACAATCATATTTTCTATTAAAACTCACTAGAACAAGCCAGATAGTAGTAAAGCATCCTGTAATACAGATGATACCGAAACATGAGTTACAGTTTGAAGTGCAGCATCGACAGCAGATGGAGCAAGATCTAATTAAGTACAGTGCACAATATCCTCAACAAGACCCCCAAACTTTAGGATCTCAGCTCTGGTAGTGTCAAACTGTTTTAAGACTGCAAAGGTGCACATCACTTTTGTGATAATAACGGCAGCAGGTTCATTTGCAAGCGTTGTAGGTTGAACTACACCAATACAACGAGAAAGGAGAGTTGCCAGTAGAGGTATACCACCATCTCTAATAAGCTCTTCACAATTTAGTGAAGATGATGCACACTTGGAAAAAAAATGATGCATATCAAAATTTTATAATTAAATTTCTAGGCTCGAAATAATTAACTGATGAAGGAAAACTTGTTACGTCAACCAAATCAGCTCTGAGGCTGCAATGAGAAGAGAGGCCCTCTCAGATGAAAGGAAATTGTTAACATCCATGTCCATAGTGACTACATTGAGCAACATTGGATAGCCAGCATATTTGAAAGGTTTCGGTATATTTCTGTATCGTTTGTATAAGATACATTGCCCCTTCATCAAAAGCAGCAATCTCCATAGTTGAGAACCTTGCAGACCTTGGATAGTTGCCTGCCAGTATATTAATGTAAGCTAATAGTTTCAAAAATATTCAAACAAGCAGAAAAAAAGAAAAAGAAAAAAAAACAGGAATATGGCATAATTATGTTCTGAAAAAAGGAGGAACAAGCAAACCCATGCATTGTTCTTTTAGCATAACCTACAGAAACGGTTGTTGTTTCCTCATTCAACTTATGGTCAAATAATCAAATGGAAACCTATACTCGCCTATACTTGGCATGTTTGCCCTAAGTGAAGTACACATATGCATGGTTGTCAGTAGGCTCATACTAAGGATATGAAACATTCCTGATGTGCGTATGGATGTAAGAACATATAAATGCATCTACATGACAAGAATCCTAAGTTTGAATTTGATAATACGGTATTAGAAGTATAATTGTTCAATACTCAGATAAACACCTTCCAAATTCTTGTTTCTGAAGTATAACTGTTCAATATGTGAAACCTTTCAATAAATAGAGCGTATGCGATATCCTGAAGTTTCTTACATCTGACATGATGAAAGAAGCAGGTTACGGGCAACTGTGTACACTAGAGAAGGAATTAAGAAGACTGTTTAAAGCAGAAAGCACTTCTTACTACAAAAGAGGAGGGGAAGGAGAGCCTCCTAAGATCAGTCGCCATTGAAATTTCTTATTTATGCCAGAGGGGGTTCAATTCTCCTGAAGGTGGGCCCAGCGTTCGACAATCATCTCAAATGCCATTTTTGAAGGGAGTATCAATTTTTCTCTGCGAAAGTGCATCCCACTGGATTGTAATATGAAGATGCAGGGGTTTTCTTTTCAGGAAATGCAATAGCTATTTTACTTAGTAAATTTGTAACCTTATTTATGGTCGTATTCATGTTGTACTGAATGGCTTCATTATTATTCTAAGTTGCTGGATGCTGGAATGTGTGTATATATATATATATATATATATATATATATATATATATATATATATATATATGGGGAGTGTATCCACCTTGTATAAAAAATATAATTTTTCTTTGAACTGTATCTTCAAATGTTAGAGCCTTAATTTAAGAGAGTTGCTGTGGAAGCACCACCTAACTAATAAATCAATATTTTCAATGTGATACACCAACAACTGCCCCTTTCCTAGTCAAAATCTTCAACGTTCCTTTAACTGTTGCCCCTTCCCTAAAGTCGTGCAATTTATAATATTATTTTCGCACAATCTTTATGTTGAAATTTCTATCAAATATTCATTTGTATCTTCCACAACCTTCTGGATGAAAGCCTACATATCATTTTTCTCCGTAAATTTTTTAACATCTGCCTTGTCTTGTTTCACATTGTTTCTCGAGTAACTTTGAGATTCTTTGACGAGGCGATTACTATCGACACTACATTTTTTGATGGGAAGCATCACAAGTTTTTTAAATTTTGGTTGTCCTGAATTTTTTTTAGAGAATTGACAAAATTTTGATAACCTTGTCCATATTCAAGACTCTGGTAGTTCTAAAAATTGACTTCTTTTTCAACATGACTGTCAAAATTTTGACAGTCCAAGGTATAGCAATAACTGGCTTGTGATATTTCCTATCATAAAATGTGGCGCCCCTAGTAATATTCCCTTTCTCAAAGGGTTTTCTTCCTCACTTGGCTAACATGCACATTTAAAGTCATATATTGTTTATCTTCGTATTCTTCCAAAATCCTTATGTTATAGCCAGACTTACCAAGTCATCCATATTGATATCTTATTAGAAGCTGTTTGTTGTAATACCTAAACAAATACCAGGAACAAGGGAGGAGAGAGGCCTTGGGAACTCTAGGCAGCCAGCTTTCTTCACCGGCTTCTTGCTCGCCGCCTTCTTCTCTGCCTTCCTCTTCACTAACAACCTTCGAATATTTGAACCAAAAAAAAACTCCAGATCTAACAAAATTTCAACAAAAATAAAGCAAGTAACAAGATCCTTACTTGGTGTCGGCCTTCTTCGACACATCATACTTCGATTTCCTTCTTTAATGACAAAATCTGCGAGAGAGGAAGAAAAAAGTCATATATGTGAGAAATCTTAAAAATTTTGAAGGAAAATTGATGGAAATGTAAAAAAAAATTAGGGTTTCGCCTAGGTTTAGGTTTATGGGAGGGAAAGAGTTGGGAGGGAGTGAGACGGATTGGGGAGGCAGTTCTGAGGAGGAGGAAGAAAGAGGAATCAATTTAGGGCTCATAATCTCTTTCCTCTCTTTCTCTCTTCACATATATGATCAAAGAGAACCAATAGCATCTCTTAGATCTTTTGATCCAATGGCTAAAAGTAATAATTGATAGGAAAAAAATCCAAAATTTTTGGGGATTATAAACTTTAGGCGGCCAAATAATTTTCATTACCGCGTAATTATTTGGGACGGTCCGAGGACTTTCTTGGGACCACAAATATTAATTGTCCCAATTGAGATATCTATTTTTTTATTTTGTCCCAAATAAAACTATTTTTTGTTACAAAAAATGTAGTCGTCCTAAATATTAATTTTTAGGACGTTTCAAACTAGCATTTCTAGTAATGTCATCCCAAAAGCCCACTTTTTTTGTAGTGTAAATTGACCTAGAAATCATGTAGATTGCATTGTAAACATCATTTACCTTATTTTAAACATATTATAACCTGTACTGCTAAATTTAGGATATTGTGACTCCGGTGCAGATATCTATTTTCATTAGTTGCACAGGGTATCAGGCGAGTACATTCTCTGATAGTTCTCTCATTTACTTGTCAATTACTGTACTTCAGTTCTAGTTAGTTGTATGTGATTCTCTGTTACAACACGTATGTATATTTCTGGATTCATGTATGCAACACACATTTATTGTCTGGCCTCTATTCCTAGAATCATTCTGGAATCATTTACTGGTATCATCATGTTCTGGCTAGACTCATCTTGAATCTTATGTCGGATTTCTGGATTCACTTACTGGGAGGGGAAATATTAGAGTAAGACATGTAGACATACCCCAATTTTGGAATCATCCTCATACTGGAATCAAACTGGAATGATAGCCATCTCACACCCGGCCAGGTGTGTGATGTGTCGGATTACCTATAGCCGTTTACATGTCGATCTCGGTATTTTAAAACACACTGTTAGAGTATAGGCTAGACTCACCCTAGAATCATTGATCACTATGACTAGAATCGTCTCGTACTGGATTTATCTTGTATTAGATTCGTCTTATACTGGACTTACATTGGAGTTACACTTGTCTACATTTACTGTCTGGACTTATACCATGTTACTCTGGTTCAGCTAGTTTCTATTTTATAGTCTTTATTGCCATGATTCTTCTCTTATTTTAGTTACATACTTTCCTTGTACCTTATCTGTCTCTCTATACCAACACCTGAATATAAACTGCCATGTTCATCAATACAACTGTCTATAACTGCTTTATAGTTCTCTGTCATTTACTTGGGTTTTCTAGATGAGATTGTGCTCGTTCCTGTCCTGACTGGACCTGTTAAAATTTTACAGATGATTGCCCTGAGGATACTTGCCCTACTCACTATGGACCAGGAGATGGTTTAGCTACCTTTGGCCTCGACACTCAGAGTGATCGGGAGACTAGCTAGTTGACTTGGTTTAGTTTTTATGTTTTAGAACTTGAATTGTAAATAACTTGAGATATGAGTTTGTATTTGAGTTTGTTGAGATATTATTATTATTAGTATTTGGTTTTGTTGTTATTATTTAGTCTTAGTTATAACTACTGTGTTATCATATCGTGCGTAGACTGTGGTTGAGACTTCATTATATCTATACTTGTCCTCCGTTCGGAGTTGAGATTTTGACAAGTACATTATATAATTGCGTGAGTTGTTGGTTATATAGTGACCTAGAACAGCATTCTACCGCCGACACTGCGGCGTAGGCTGGGCGCTGTTACGTACTCGTACCCTCACAATGGGTGCGGGTCGTGATAACCAGGGATGCAAGTCCTAGACAAGATGCGAGACGAGATCGGTAGCTTATACAAGCACATTCAAGAACAATCACCCACAGTGTCAAGACGGGTTATTACTCAGCATGTCAAGATAGCCGTCGCAACAGCATTCAAGATTACATGTCAGGTTTACTTGTCAAGAGTATGCCACGACGGGCCACTATCAGGTTAGAGTTACTTGTTACTGGTTAAAAATGTGCCACGACGGGCCACTATCATGTTAAGTTACATTATCAAGTCGTGTTCATGGCTAAGTTAAGACAAGTTATGCCCAAGATTCACAATTATCAAATCAGGTAGTCACAAGTTAGGCTGAGTACAAGATGTAAGCAATTTAAAACATAAAATAATATAATAATAAAAGAACATACAAGGGGCAAGGGCATAGGGGCCAAGGAAGTATGCGGCCAAGGCATGCGGTCCGCAGGGCTAAGGCGGCCAAGAGATCATGCGGTCTGCGGGACTCATGCGGTCCGCAGGACCAAGGCGGTCCACAGGGCCAAGGCGGCCAAGAGATCATGCGGTCTACGGGACTCATGTGGTCCGCAGGACCAAAGCAGTCCGCAGGACCAAAGCAGTCCGCAGGACCAAGGCGGCCAAGAGATCATGCGGCCAAACTGCTCATCTTCTCCGAAAATTCGAGAATGATGGCCATGGAACTCATGAACTTCAAACTTGTATTACTCAGCCAAAACAAGACAAAATCTAACTTTTCAAAGATCGAATTTGGGTAAAATAAAATTCTCTACCATATGGAACAACTAGATTTTAAAAACAAGTTTGATAGATCAAAACCAAGAAAACCGAAAATGACATAAACTTAGATCTATAAGAAAATATCCACCAAATTAAAAAATGTCAAGTTCTAAAGTGTCATAGAATCATGTAAGAAAGACAATGGAACAAATAGAATTAGGTTCCTCCATGAAGCAAGTTGCACTTGCCTAGGGTTTCTTGGTTGGTGGAGAGAGTTATGAGGAAGAAGAAGAAGTAATAAAAAGTAAAGGAAGAGAGAAAGTAGTTAGGGGTTTATAAAGAGAGGGGATGGTTCAACATATGGAACCAACCATCAAAATAAACCAAACCAAGCCATCCTAAGCAAGTCAAGTTGAACCAAACCAACCCAAGGTCAACCCTACTCAAGATACATCAAGGCAAGCCATAAAGAAATACAAAAATATAGTAAATAATATACGGGTCAAAATCCGTATATGTACACCGGAAATACGTATAATGGAAAACAGGAGTGACGACTCTACCCACCTTAAAAGAATTCCGTCCTCGAAATTTAATCAAGAGGCTAGAGATATCGGGGCAAGCTATACTAAAGCACAAGAAATCTACGACTAGCAACCAATCAAGCAATCATTCATGCAAGCAAGGAATTTAAAAGCATAAGGCATAAGGAAGACATTATACCTTATGAGTCAAACAGGTATGGATATCGCGATCAGATATCATCCTCACGTTCCCACGTTGACTCACCCAAAGAGTGGTGTCCCCAAGCAACACGAACTAAACTAATAGTCTTGTTCTTGAGTACATTCTCTCTTTGGTCCAATATGGATACGGGCGTTTCCTCATATGAAAGGTTGGTACCAATAACCAATTCTGAATGATCAAGGACATGGCTCGGATTCGGGATATATCGTCACAATTAGGATACATGGAACACGTCATATACCTCACATAACGACGGCAGAAGAACGAGATGATAGCACACATCACCTACTCGCTCAAGGATATCAAACGACCCTATATACCTAGGACTAAGCTTTTCCTGCACGCCGAATCGAATGGCGCCATGGGTAGGCGAGATCCTGAGGAATAGGTGGTCGCCAATAGAAAACTCAAGAGGACGCCAATGAGAATCGGCCCAATGGCGTTGGCGATCTTGGGAAAATCGAAGATGATCTCTAACTTGCCTGACCACCTCGATAGTCTGTATAACCATCTTTGGACCAAGCACCAGCCTCTCGCCCACATCGTCCCAGGCTAAAGGAAATCTGTAGTTTCTGCCATATAGTGCCTCGAAGGGTGCCATCTGGATGCTAGCCTGGAAACTGTTGTTGTAAGAAAATTCCACTAGGTGCAGGTGATCTTTCTACGAACCACTGAAGTCCAGCATACACGATTGCAACATATCTTCAAGAGTCTGAATCGTGTGTTCTGACTGACCATCTATCTGTGGATGATAAGCTGAACTAAACTTGAGACGAATCCCCAAACTCTTCTGAAGACTCCGCCAAAAGTGCGATATATACCTTGAATCAATGTCTGATACAATACTGACGGGCACTCCATGCAATCTGACTATCTGTCTGAGGTACATCTCTGCTAGCTGCTCCGTCGACTGACCAACCCTAAATGGAAAAAAATGAGCTACCTTCGTGAGACGATCGACGATAACCCACATAGCATCTCTTCCAGCTGGTGGTCTATGTAACCCAGTTACAACATCCATGGTGATATGATCCCACTTCCACTCCGGGATCGGTAAAGGTTGAAGAAGTCCGGCTGGTCTCTGATGTTCAGCCTTAACTTGTTGGCAAACCAAACAATGAAAGACAAACCGGGCTATCTCCCTCTTTATGCCATTCCACCAGAAATACTGACGGATGTCTCGGTACATCTTCGTGCCACCCGGATGAATTGAATACTATGAACTGTGAGCCTCTGCCATGATCTCCTGTCTGATATCACCACTAGGTACACCAAGACGCCTCCCATGTCGGAGTGTACTATTTTTGTGAATACATAACTCCGGTCTTCGTCCTACTTCACACTCTGTTCTGAGTCGCTGAAGCTTAGAATCTGTTGCCTGAGTTGCCCTGATCCTTTCTGCTATACTGGACTACACTTGTATGTTGGCCATCAGTGCTACATTAGTGGGGACAACTACCTCAATCTCCATCTTCTGAAGTTCGGCTAAAAATTTTGGTTGCTCTATTAGAAAATAAACTCTGGCTCTCCTACTCAACGCATCTGCAACTACGTTGTCCTTCCCGAATGATACTGCAGGTTGATGTCATAATCCACAAGTAGCTCTAGCCATCTTCGCTGACGCATATTGAGATCCTTCTGGGTAAATACATACTTCAGACTCTTATGGTCGGTGAAGATCTCCACTCGATCTCCATATAAATAATACCTCCAAAGCTTCAATGCAAAAACTACTGCTGCTAACTCTAAGTCATGGGTAGGATAATTCCTCTCATGGTCACGAAGCTGGCATGACGCATAAGCGACCACCTTACAATGCCGCATCAAGACGTATCCCAATCCTCTGCCGGAAGCGTCATAAATAAACTGAAAATCCTCCAGTCCAATCTGGAAGAGTGGGAATGGGGGCCGCCATCAATCTCTGCTTCAACTTCTCGAAGGAACTCTGGCACTCTACGGTCCAAGAAAATTGCATATCCTTGCGGGTCAACTGCGTCATAGGCGCTGAAATCTGGGGAAAATCTGATACGAAATGCCGATAATAACCGACCAATCCAAGGAAACTATGAACTTTTACGACAGTACTAGGAACTGGCCATGTCTCTATAGCCACTATCTTCTGGGGGCCAACTTCCACTCCACCTCTGGTGATGATGTGACCCAAGTACGAGATACGATCCAGCCAAAACTCGTACTTACTGAACTTCGCATACAACTGGTGCTCTTTGAGAATCTGAAGGACTACTCTGAGATGTTGCTCATGCTCTTCTTCATTCTTGCTATAGACTAAAATATTGTTTATGAACACAATCACAAACTGATCTAAGCAAGGCATGAAGATACGATTCATGAGGTCCATGAATACCGTTGGTGCATTGGTCGCTCCAAAGGGCATAACAAGGAACTCCTATTGTCCATATTTGGATCTGAACGCCGTCTTCGGGATGTCTTGCTCTCTGACTCTGATCTGATGGTTTCCTGACCGTAAGTCAGTCTTGGAGAATACTGTCGCTCCCTTGAGTTAATCAACAAAATTATCTATCTTTGGTAGAGGATATATATTCTTGATTGTTATTGAGTTCAAGGTATGATAATCAACACATAATCTCGACGTACCATCCTTCTTTTTCTCAAGAAGCATCGGGGCTCCCCAAGGTGATCCACTAGCACGAATGAATCCCTTGGTTTTAAGTTCTTCAATTATCCTGTATAAAATTTCGGACTATGAAGGTGCCATCTTGTAGACTCTCTCTGATACTAGTACCATCCCGGAAATCAAGTCAATAGCAAACTCTATCTCTCTCTCTGGCGGCATACCTGGAAACTCTTCGGGGAACACGTTTGGGAACTCTTCAATGACTCTGGAAAACTGAACTGCCTCTGCTACTGCCATTCGCAAGACTGGGGCAGAAGGTTCTACTTCGTCCCTAGAGAATGAAAACTCTTCTATCCCAGGGATGCCAAAAATAATCCTGCCAACATGGCAGTCTATTCTTGCGTATTACTCCCTCAAACAATCCATTCCTAGTACCACATCATAGTCGGCCATCAAAAATTATATCGATCTAGCAAGAAACTCTCTACCGCTAACTACGATTCTATACGAGGAAAAGACTCTATCTACTCCCACAAGACCGTTACCAGTAAGTATATTGAGCCTTACTGATAATGACCCGGGTTCTAGTCCTATGAATCGTACAGACATAAATGAATGTGATGCACCCGAATCAAATAATATTGATGCTGGAAAAGAGTGGACGAGAATGTACCTGCCACCACCTCACCTAAACCTAACTCTTCCTCCATGGTCAGAACCATAGCCAGACCTTGCCCTCTGGGTGCTGGTCCCCTCTGTTGGAAACCACTATGTCAATTCTGCATCTGAGCTTGGGTCTGGGCATACTGCTGGGGTCTCTGCTGCTGGAATACTTGTGCCTGTCACGCCCCAGAACCAGAATACTGGAGAACGGGGGCGCACATAGCCAGCTACGTATATTGAAATAGAATATATCTCAACTATACGATCACGGCTGTCTAGATATGAGGGTTTACTACAAGCCAACAGTCTCTTAAGGTCAAGCCTACTGTCTCAATCTCAAGCAAATAATATAATTACAAGATGTTTGACCACCAAATATACAATAAAAGGCGTCCCAAATATTGTATATCAGCTGATCATGAAGCTAGTCGTACAAAATGCTAGGACTAGTAAGAGTTAAGTCATACATGATCAACCCTAGGATTTGTTAATCATGTTTACAGCCCGTAGGCAGACAGTAAGTAAAAGTGCATCGAGCTAACAGGTGCTCGTCGGCTAAACGCCTCAAAAGAATAATTTTACAATAGAGTGAGTGAAATAAAATAGAAAATCCACTCGTAGCCCGGGTTCCTTCTAGTCGCCACCATCGGGCTGGAGGTTCGGAAGATCCTCGGGAGCTGCTCCAAAATCTGGCCACACAAAACCAGCTGGGTCAAACCCTAGAAAGAGCAAGTGCCACAAAGGAGGCCACGAAATAAGAACAAAAGCCAGCATATCAGAGCATAAGAAAAGAAATGAAAGAAGGTACAAGTAATAAAGAGTGCAACAGGACAATAAACGACTAGTGACGTGGGACCATTTCGGAAGCCAGGTTACAACCTTTAAACCAAACAAGGACCGAGGTTGTAACCCTTCGCCTGAATAGCACTCTGTCTCCACCCATTTATTGTTAGAGATAAGTAAAACAAGCATGTACAAGAGTAGCCAGGTACAAGGACTAGATAAGACTTAGACAGGGCTGGACTCCATCCATTCACAAGCGGTCAAGCAAATTCTACGGCTTACTACTTTAACTAACTAGGGTTATCACAAGCCTTAATTACTAACAAGATGCAAGTGAGAAATTCCCAGTCCCAAGCCCTGCAGACCATCTAGTTATCCTTCCGCGGGTTGAGAGTATGGTTGGGTACATCGCCCCGAAGACGATATACCCTTAGGTGACTTAGAGGGTGCAACACATGACAGTGCGCTGGAAATGTGCTCTACTCGTCGGCAAGCTACAAGTCCAATTAAGAGCGCCCAGATAACAAGATTGCCTGTGACTGGAAATTCTCCATGAACTATAGTTTGATCTAGTCATTAGCCTAATCCATGTTCAGTGCGAATCTCTGACCGTGGGAAACCAGGGAGTCACGTCCTAGACATGATGCAAGACAAGACAAGTGGATTGCACAAGCAAGCAAGCAGGAACACCCACGGTGTCAAGTTGATTATACGAGTCAAGTTAGCCATCGCAACAGCATCAAGATAAATCATGTCAGGGTACTTGTCAGGAGTGCGCCACGACGGGCCACTATCATGTCAGGTTGGTCATGTCAGGAGTGCACCACTACGGGTCACTGTCGTGTTATGCTAGTTCCTTGTCATACCATGCCATGTGCAATAGTCGTTCCAAACATATCTAATAAAATATCAATATACAGGTCTATAGAAGAGCCAAGCTTAAGAAATAAAATCAAAACTCCAAGAGCCAATGGTTAAGCAAGGGGTCAGGGGAGCATCGTACGTGAAAAGTCACGCACGCAGAGGGCAGCATACGTAAAAATTCACGTACGCATGAGAGCAGCATACGTGAAAAGTCACGCACGCATGAGAGCAGCATACGTAAAAAGTCACGCACGCATGAGAGCAACATACGTGAAAAGTCACGCACGTATGAGAGCAGCATACGTGAAAAGTCACGCATGCATGAGAGCAGCATACGCGAAAAGTCACGCACGCAGAGGGCAGCATACGTGAAAAGTCACGCACGCAGAGGGCAGCATACGTGAAAAGTCACGCACGCAGAGGGCAGCATACGTGAAAAGTCACGCACGCAGAGGGCAGCATACGTGAAAAGCCACGCACGCAGAGGGAAACATACGTGAAAAGTCACGCACGCGGAGGGCAGCATACGTAAAAAGTCACGCACGCAGAGGGCAGCATACGTGAAAAGTCACGCACGCAGTGGGCTGCATTCGTGCAAAAGCACGCAAGCAGAGGGCTGCGTACGCGTAAAAACACTCACGCAGGGTCTGGGTCTTCTTCTCCATGGCTGAGAAGAAGCTCCATGGCTCCAAAACTTCAAGGCACCACAAGTTGGTCATCCGAACTCCAAATCCAGATTTCCAAAGTTCTAACCAGGGTGGAATTGAACTCTCTTCCACATGGAAATATCAAAACCCATGAAAATCCAACTTAAATAGATCAAAATCATACAAAACCGGAAATAGGAGAAACCTAGATCTAGAACAATGGAGACTCCAAATCACAAAACACCAAGTTCTAATGTTGATCACCATGTCCTAAACTAGCAAATGGATAAATCAAAGAGGGTTCTCATGTGGTGGCAAGATGCACTTGCCTAAGGGTGGTGTTGTGGAGAGGAAGGTGAAGAGAGTTGTGTAGAGGAAGGAGAAGAAGAAATAAATGGTGGTTTATGAAGAGAGAGAAAAAGTTGGTAGAGTTTTAAAGAGGGTAGGATGTGGTGTGTTGAGGGTGGAGTGTAGGCTAAGGTGTTCCAATGCATGTTAAACCAAATCAAACCAAATCAAACCGTTTCTCCTCCACAAAATAAACCAAGCCAGGTAAAACCCGATTACGAGAACCAAAATCTGCAAGTCAAGCCAATTACAAGTACATGCCAAAATCCGAGAAAATAAATACAGGTCTGAAATACGTGCAAGCTTGACAAAAATACGTATCCAGAATATGGGTGTTACAACTCTACCCACCTTAAAAGAATTCCGTCCTCAGAATTTAATTAAGAGGCTAGAGGGACAAGGACAAACTATATTAATCACAGGCAAGCTATAACCAGGCAAGCAATCAGACAATCATACATGCAAGCAAGGAATGGAAAACATAAGGCATAAGGATGACATTATACCTTACGAGTCAAACAGGTAGGGATATCGCGATCGGATGTCGTCCTCACGCTCCCACGTTGACTCACCTAGAGAGTGATAACCCCAAGCAACACGGACTAATTTAATAGTCTTGTTCTTGAGTGTCTTCTCCCTCCGGTCCAATATAGACACGGGCCTCTCCTCATACAAAAGGTTGGTACCAACAACCAATTCCGAATGGTCTAAGATGTGGGTCGGGTCCGGAATATACCGTCGTAATTGGGACACATGAAATACATCATGCACCTCACTTAGCGACGGCGGAAGAGCGAGATGATAGGATACATCTCCTACTCGCTCTAGAATATCGAACGGCCCTATATACCTAGGACTAAGCTTTCCCCGCACGCCAAAGCGAATGACATCGCGGTTAGGCGATATCCTAAGGAATACATGGTCGCCGACAACAAATTCTAAGGGACGCCGATGAGCATCGGTCCAATGCCGCTGGCGATCTTGGGCAACTCGATGTCGATCTCTGATCCTTCTGACCACTTCAACTGTCTGGGCTATCACCTCTGGGCCAAGCATCTGCCTTTCTCCGATATCATCCCATGCTAGCGGGGATCTGCACTTCCTACCATACAGAGCCTCGAACGGAGCCATCTGGATACTGGCCTGGAAACTATTATTGTACGAGAATTCCACAAGATGCAGGTGATCTTCCCATGAACCACCGAAGTCGAGGGTGCAAGACCTCATCATGTCTTCAAGAGTCTGGATAGTGCGCTCTGATTGACCATCTGTCTGCGGATGATATGCTGAACTGAACTGGAGACGAGTTCCTAAACTCTCTTGCAAGCTATGCCAAAAGTGTGATGTGAATCTTGAATCCCTGTCCGAGGTGATGCTGACTGGCACACCGTGAAGCCTGACGATCTGCCTGAGATACATCTCTGCTAACTGCGCCGTCGACTGCCCAACTCTGAATGAGAGAAAGTGTGCCACCTTGGTAAGCCTGTCCACAATTACCCAAATAGCATATCTGTCGGCCGGAGATCTGGGCAATCCGGTCACGAAATCCATGGTTATATGTTCCCATTTCCATTCTGGGATCGGTAAGGGTTGAAGAAGTCCAGCGGGCCTCTGATGTTCAGCTTTAACCTGTTGGCAAACCAAACACCGAGAGACGAACCGGGCTATCTCCCTCTTCATGCCTTTCCACCAGAAATGCTGACGAATATCACGGTACATCTTCGTGCCACCGGGATGAATAGAATACTGCGAACTGTGAGCTTCTGCCATGACTTCCTGTCTGATATCTCCACTGGGTACACAAAGACGAGAGCCGTGTCGAAGTGTACCATCCTCATGAATACATAACTCTGGCCTTCTTCCTGCTTCACACTCTGCTCTGAGTCGCTGGATCGTAGAATCTGTTGACTGTGCCACCCGAATTCTCTCAACTATGCTGGACTGAATCTGTAGGCTGGCCATCAATGCCACGCTGGTTGGAAGAACCACTTCAATTCCCATCTTCTGAAGATCTGCCAATAACTCTGGTTGCGCCGTCAGGAAATAAACTCCGGCTCTCCTGCTCAATGCATCTGCCACGACGTTGGCCTTCCCGGGATGATACTGCAAATCCACATCAAAGTCTACCAGCAGCTCAAGCCATCTTATCTGCCGCATATTAAGGTCCTTCTGGGTGAAAACATACTTCAGGCTCTTATGATCAGTAAAGATCTCTACTCTATCTCCGTACAAGTAGTGTCTCCACAACTTCAAGGCAAACACTATAGCCGCCAATTCCAAGTTGTGGGTCGGGTAATTCTTCTCATGATTACGTAGTTGACGTGACGCATAAGATATTACCTTCCCATGCTGCATCAAGACGCACCCTAATCCTCTGCCTGAAGCGTCGCAATAAACTGCGAATCCTCCGGTCCCATCTGAAAGGGTGATAATGGGAGCCGTTATCAAACCTCGCTTCAACTTCTCAAATGATTCCTGACACTCTGCTGTCCAAACAAACGGCACATCCTTGGGGGTCAACTGGGTCATCGGCGCAGAAATCCTTGCGAAATCTGAAACAAATCGCCGGTAGTAGCCGGCCAATCCAAGGAAGCTGCGAACCTCTGCCACTGAGCTGGGTACCGGCCATGACTCGATAGCCACAATCTTCTGGGGATCCACTTCCACTCCTCCTCGAGTAATGATGTGACCCAAGTACGAAATGCGATCGAGCCTGAACTCGCATTTACTGAACTTGGCGTACAACTGGTGCTCCCTAAGCGTCTGAAGGACGACTCTGAGATGCTGCTCATGCTCTGCTTCACTCTTGCTGTAGACCAGGATGTCATCTAGGAACACAATCACAAATTGATCCAAGTAAGGCATAAAAATGCGATTCATGAGGTCCATGAATACTGCTGGCGTATTGGTTGCTCCAAAGGGCATAACAAGGAACTCCCAATATCCATACCTCGATCTGAATGCTGTCTTCGGGATGTCCTGCTCTCTGACTCTGATCTGGTGGTATCCTGACCGCAAGTCTATCTTCGAGAACACTGAAGCCCCTCTGAGCTGATCAAACAAGTCATCTATCCTCGGAAGAGGGTATCTGTTCTTGATTGTCACCGAATTCAAGGTACGATAATCAACACATAACCTGGACGTACCATCCTTCTTTTTCACAAGAAGCATCGGGGCTCCCCAAGGCGATCCACTTGCACAAATGAATCCCTTGGTCCTGAGTTCTTCAATCATCTTGTATAAAATCTCCAACTCTGAAGGCGCCATTCTGTAGACTCGCTCTGATACTGGAGCTGTTTCGGGAATCAAGTCTATAGTGAACTCGATCTCCCTCTCTGGCGGCATCCCTGGAAGCTCCTCTGGAAAGACATCCGAAAACTCTTCAACTATCCGGGGTAACTGCACTGCTGCTACTGCCATCCGCAACACTGGGGAAGATGGCTCCACTGCTCCTCTGGAAAACGAAAGCTCTGGCTCGCCGGGGATACTAAAGACAACTCTGCCAATATGGCAGTCTATCCTAGCATACTGGTCCCTCAACCAATCCATGCCAAAGACTATATCATAGTCTGCCATAGGAAACTCTATGAATCTAGCGGGGAACTTCCTACCGCTAACTACGATCCGACACGAGGAAAATACTCGATCTACTCCCACAAGGCCATTACCAGTAAGTATATTGAGCCTCACTGATAATGACTCGGGCTCCAATCCTATCCGTGTCGCGAATCGTGCAGACATAAATGAATGCGATGCACCAGAATCAAATAATACAGACGCTGGAGAGGAGTTGACGAGAATAGTACCTGCCATAACCTCACCTGGTGCAACTTCTTCTTCCATAGCCATCATCATGGCCTGACCTTGTCCTCTGGCTGTTGGTCCCCTCTACTGGAAACCTCTCTGCCTGCTCTGCACTGGAGCCTGGGCACACTGCTGCTGGAATGCCTGGGCCTGAGGCAACAATGGCCTCGGGTACTGCTGCTGCTGTACAAGTGCTGGTCCCCTAACCGATGGACTGGTTAGGTTGGAAGAGGAAGAACTACCCTTATTCGGGCAGGCTCCTATCTTGTGATCTGCCGCTCCACAAGCTAGGCACAATCCTTGCGCCCTACGACAATCTGCCACCACATGGCCCGGCTTCCCGCAATGAGAACATCCTATCGTGGAAGTCTGCTTCTGCTTCTGCTGCTGCGGGTACGTCGGGGTCGAATGCTGAACCGACGTCACTGAGGCCGCCCGCCTCGAAGTTCCAATGGTCAATCCCCTAGCTGCCGGGGCTAGAGCCGATGATTGGTGCATCTGACTGTGGGACCGCTTCCTACCTCCGGTCCTATCCACGATCCTTTGGGAGGTGTACTCATGCCTCCTAGCTGCTCTCAAGACTGCATCAAACGTCTGGTGCTCGAACTGCTCAACCGCCAACAAGATCTCCAAATACAGCCCCTGCTGGAATCGTTGGGCTCGATCATACTCGGTCGCCACCAAGGTGGGGGCAAACCTACTGAGTCTAGAAAACTCCGATGCATAACTGTCGACTGTTCTGCCTCCTTGCTTCAAGTTGGTAAATCTGGTCTGCAGGTCATACCGAGCCACAGCATCGAAATACTTCGTCTGGAATCTCTCTCTAAATACTGCCCAAGCAATGGGTGCCACTAATCCCATGGCCTGCGCTGCCCACCAACTGCGAGCCAAGTCCAACAACTGCAGGTGTACCACCGCCACCTTCTCATTCTCGGGTGTCCTAGCTACTTCTAGAATTACCTCGGTATCCTGAAGCCATGCATCCGCGGCAATCGTATCCTCGCTGCCGTCGAAGAAAGAAGGGTTCAAGCGCTTGAAGCTGTTGGCCGTGCTGTTCCCTGGATGACCGCCTCTGGTCAAAGCATCTGCCACAGTCTGGTGCAAGGCGTCTCCGCGACGATCCTGAGAAGCTATCAATGTTCTGATGAGACCTACTAAGGTACCATCATCTGGCTCAGCGGGCTGGACGGGCCGAACTAGTGACTCTCCTCCGGTAGGTATCACTCTGGAGGCGACTCCGGAATGCTGGACTTGATCTCCAGGTTGCTGCTGGCCTACGGGAGGCGCTCCTCCTTGCTGATCGGCAGGGTCAGGTACAGTGCCGCTGAAGAAGACGACACAGAAAAACAATGAGGAAGGACCAGGAAAGATCAACGATACAAGCATGTAATCAGGGCAAGAATTTCAGGAATTTAAAAATACGGGCGGAGATCAAAGGCGAATACTGATTGAGACATCTAATCGGTAAACCCTCACATTTCTTGATTGACAGGACCTGCATGGGCCACCACTTAAACCATGTCACGCCCCAGAACCAGAATACTGAAGAGCGGGGGCGCACATAGCCAGCTACGTATATTGAAATAGAATACATCTCAACTATACGATCATGGCTGTCTAGATATGAGGGTTTACTACAAGCCAACAGTCTCTTAAGGTCAAGCCTACTGTCTCAATCTCAAGCAAATAATATAATTACAAGATGTTTGACCACCAAATATACAATAAAAGGCATCCCAAATATTGCATATCAGCTGATCATGAAGCTAGTCGTACAAAATGCTAGGACTAGCAAGAGTTAAGTCATACATGATCAACCCTAGGATTTGTTAATCATGTTTACAGCCCGTAGGCAGACAGTAAGTAAAAGTGTATCGAGCTAACAGGTGCTCGTCGGCTAAACGCCTCAAAAGAATAATTTTACAATAGAGTGAGTGAAAAAAAATAGAAAACCCACTCGTAGCCCGGGTTCCTTCTAGTCGCCACCATCGGGCTGGAGGTTCGGAAGATCCTCGAGAGCTGCTCCGAAATCTGGCCACACAAAACCAGCTGGGTCAAACCCCAGAAAGAGCAAGTGCCACAAAGGAGGCCACGAAATAAGAACAAAAGCCAGCATATCAGAGCATAAGAAAAGAAATGAAAGAAGGTACAAGTAATAAAGAGTGCAACAGGACAATAAACGACTAGTGACGTGGGACCATTCCGGGAGCCAGGTTACAACCTTTAAACCAAACAAGAACCGAGGTTGTAACCCTTCGCCTGAATAGCACTCTGTCTCCACCCATTTATTGTTAGAGATAAGTAAAACAAGCATGTACAAGAGTAGCCAAGTACAAGGACTAGACAAGACTTAGACAGGGCTGGACTCCATCCATTCACAAGCGGCCAAGCAAATTCTACGGCTTACTACTTTAACTAACTAGGGTTATCACAAGCCTTAATTACTAACAAGATGCAAGTGAGAAATTCCCAGTCCCAAGCCCTGCAGACCATCTAGTTATCCTTCCGCGGGTTGAGAGTATGGTTGGGTACATCGCCCCGGAGACGATATACCCTTAGGTGACTTAGAGGGTGCAACACATGACAGTGCGCTGGAAATGTGCTCTACTCGTCGGCAAGCTACAAGTCCAATTAAGAGCGCCCAGATAACAAGATTGCATGTGACTGGAAATTCTCCATGAACTATAGTTTGATCTAGTCATTAGCCTAATCCATGTTCAGTGCGAATCCCTGACCGTGGGAAACCAGGGAGTCACGTCCTAGACATGATGCAAGACAAGACAAGTGGATTGCACAAGCAAGCAAGCAGGAACACCCACGGTGTCAAGTTGATTATAAGAGTCAAGTTAGCCGTCGCAACAGCATCAAGATAAATCATGTCAGGGTACTTGTCAGGAGTGCGCCACGACGGGCCACTATCATGTCAGGTTGGTCATGTCAGGAGTGCACCACTACGGGTCACTGTCGTGTTATGCTAGTTCCTTGTCATACCATGCCATGTGCAATAGTCGTTCCAAACATATTAAGTAAAATCAAGTTCATGACAAAAGGTGTAAGGATATAAAATGGGCGTAAAATATCTAATAAAATATCAATATACAGGTCTATAGAAGAGCCAAGCTTAAGAAATAAAATCAAAACTCCAAGAGCCAATGGTTAAGCAAGGGGTCAGGGGAGCATCGTACGTGAAAAGTCACGCACGCAGAGGGCAGCATACGTAAAAATTCACGCACGCATGAGAGCAGCATACGTGAAAAGTCACGCACGCATGAGAGCAGCATACGTGAAAAGTCACGCACGCAGAGGGCAGCATACGTGAAAAGTCACGCACGCAGAGGGCAGCATACGTGAAAAGTCACGCACGCAGAGGGCAGCATACGTGAAAAGTCACGCACGCAGAGGGCAGCATACGTGAAAAGTCACGCACGCAGAGGGCAGCATACGTGAAAAGTCACGCACGCAGAGGGCAGCATACGTGAAAAGTCACGCACGCAGAGGGCTGTATTCGTGCAAAAGCACGCAAGCAGAGGGCTACGTACGCGTAAAAACACGCACGCAGGGTCTGGGTCTTCTTCTCCATGGCTGAGAAGAAGCTCCATGGCTCCAAAACTTCAAGGCACCACAAGTTGGTCATCCGAACTCCAAATCCAGATTTCCAAAGTTCTAACCAGGGTGGAATTGAACTCTCTTCCACATGGAAACATCAAAACCCATGAAAATCCAACTTAAATAGATCAAAACCATACAAAACCGAAAATAGGAGAAACCTAGATCTAGAACAATGGAGACTCCAAATCATAAAACACCAAGTTCTAATGTTGATCAACATGTCCTAAACTAGCAAATGGACAAATCAAAGAGGGTTCTCATGTGGTGGCAAGATGCACTTGCCTAAGGGTGGTGTTGTGGAGAGGAAGGTGAAGAGAGTTGTGTAGAGGATGGAGAAGAAGAAATAAATGGTGGTTTATGAAGAGAGAGAAAAAGTTGGTGGAGTTTTAAAGAGGGTGGGATGTGGTGTATTGAGGGTGGAGTGTAGGCTAAGGTATTCCAATGCATGTTAAACCAAATCAAACTGATTCTCCTCCACAAAATGAACCAAGCCAGGTAAAACCCAATTACGAGAACCAAAATCTGCAAGTCAAGCCAATTACAAGTACATGCCAAAATCCGAGAAAATAAATACAGGTCTGAAATACGTGCAAGCTTGACAAAAATACGTATCCAGAATATGGGTGTTACAGTACCTGAGGCGACAATAGCCTCGGAGGCTGGTACTACTGCTGCTGCACTGGTGCTGGTGCTGGGGCTGGTCCCCTAACCGAGGGACTAGTTAGGATTGAGGACGATGTACTGGCTCTATTCGGGCATGACCCTATCATGTAGTCCGGTGCCCCACAAGCCAAGCACAATCCCTGTGCTCTAAAATACTCCGAAACAACGTGTCCTGGCTTCCCATAAAGAGTGCAGCCCATTGCGGAAGACTGTCTCCTCTTCTGTTGCTGAGGGTATGTCGGTGTTGAATGCTGAACCGGTGTAACTGAATTCGCCCTTCGGAGAACTCCAATCGACAAAGGCCTTGCTGCCGGGGCTGGTGTTGAGGACAGACTCATCTGCCCATGGAACCTCTTCCTGCTTTCGGTTCGGTCCACGATCCTCTACGAGGTATACTCGTGCCTCCTAGCTGCCCTCAAGACAGCATCAAAAGTCTGATGCTCGAACTGATCCACCGCTAGAATGATCTCTAGTTGGAGTCCCTGTTGGAACCGCTGGGCTCGGTCCAATTCGGTCGCCACCAAGGTGGGAGCAAACCGACTCAGTTTCAAAAACATGGCCGTATAACCATCAACTGTCCTGCTCATCTGCTTCAAATTGGTGAATCTCGTCTGCAGATCTTATCGAGCAACTTCATTAAAGTACTTGATCTGAAACTTGTCACTGAATATCGTCCATGGGACAGGCGTCGCCAATCCAACTGCTAACATCGTCCACCAGGTGCGGGCTAAGTACAATAACTGTAGGCACACTACAGTCACCTTCTCTTCCTCTGGAGTCTTGGCTGCTTCCAAGATAATCTCGATGTCCTGGAGCCAGGCATCAGCTGCAATAGCATCCTCGCTACCGTCAAAGAAGGGAGGGTTCAGGCACTTAAAATTGTTGGCGGCACTGTTACCTTGATAACCAACTCTGCCTATGGCTGTCTAAACTGTCTGGTGCAGGGCATCACCTAGATGATCCTGTGATGCAAGCAACTCCCTGATAAGTCCAATCAAGGTTCCAGTACCAGGCTCTGCAGGTTGGATTGGCTAAACTGGGGGCTCTAGGTCATCAAAGTACATGGCTCGAGATGTTGCTCGCGAGTGCTGGGCTTGGTCTTCTTGTTACCGCTGGGGTGCTGGTTGAGCTCCTCCCAGCTGATCGGTAGGAACAATGCCACTAAAGCAATGACAAGGGAACAATAAGGAAGGACTAAGATAGATTAAGGATTTTAAATATGTTATCAGGTTAAGATTTCAGGAGATTCAGAAGCCGTGAGTAGAGATCAAAGGCGAGTGTTGATTGAGACATCTATTGGTAAAACCCTCACACATCTTGATTTACAAGACCTGCATGGGCCACCACTTAAATCGTGTCATGCCCCAGAAACAAAATACTGGAGAGCGAGGGACAGACACAGCTAGCTACGTGTATAGAAGTGTGATCCACCTCGACATACGATCACGGCTGTCTAGATGCATGAGGGTTTATTTACAAGCCATCAGTCTCTTATGGTTAAGAACAAGCCTAGTGTCACAATCTCAAGCAAGTAAGTACATGTCATAAGATAGTAGATCATTAGACATACAATAGTAATACGTCCCATACTTTTCATATACAGATGATCATGAAGCTAGTTGTACAAAATACGATTACTAGCAAAAGTTTCAGTCATATATGATCAACCCTAGGATTTGTCAATCATGTTACAGCCCTTATGCAGACCAGAAATATAAGTATTCAATACGAGCTAACACTTGCTCGGCGACTAAAAGCCTCAAAAGAATAATTTTACAATAGAGCGGAAGAGCAAATAAAACCCACTCGTTGCCAGGGTTTTTTCTAGTGTTCACCATCTTGCAGGAAGGTTGGGAGATCCTCGGGAGTTGCTCCAAAATCTGGCCATACAAAACCAGCTGGGTCAGACCCCAGAAAGAGCAAGTGCCACAAGGGAGGATTCACTTAAAAACTAAAACCAGCATGTCAGAACATAAACAAGAATAATAACAAAAAGACATGAAATATAAATAATACAACAAATGACGAAAGGATGGGAACTATTCGAAAGCCAGGTTACAATCCGTAAACCAAACAAGGACCGGGGTTGTAACCCTTTGCCTGAACAGAACCTGGTCTCTAACCATTTATCACTAAGAGTAAAGTGTAAACAAGCAAGTCCTGAGATAGCCATGTACTGGATCTAGACAAGACTATACAGGATTGGACTCCATCCAACATTCATGACCAAGCAAATAGTACGGCTTGATACTTTAACGAACTAGGGTTTTCACAAGCCTAGTTACTAACAAGATGCAATGAGATGTTCCTGCAATCACAAGCCCTGCAGCTATCCAGGTTATCCAGGCGAGGTTCATGTCCAGAGTTATCAAGAGTTGTTAGGTGACTTGGAGTGCAACACATAACAGTGTGCATAGTACTTGTTTCAAGAAGTACCCCATATGACAGTGGGCTGGAAATGTACCTTACTCGTCGGCAGGCTACAAGTCCATCAGGTGTGGCCGGGATAACGGGATCGCCTGTAACAAAAAATATCTCTCTATATGAGCTACTTTCATCAATCTAGTAATTAACCTAGTCAGATTTAGTATGAATCCCGGACCGTGGTAACCAGGGATGCAAGTCCTAGACATGATGTGAGACGAGACTGGTAGCTTATACAAACACATTCAAGAACAATCACCCATGGTGTCAAGACGGGTTATTACTCAGCATATCAAGGTAGCCGTCGTAACAGCATTCAAGATTATATGTCAGGTTTACTTGTCAAGAGTGCGCCACGATGGGCCACTATCATGTCATTATCATGCCAAGGTTGCTTGTCAAGAGTGCGCCACGACGGACCACTATCAGGTTAGAGTTACTTGTTACTGGTTAAGAGTGCGCCACGACGGGCCACTGTCATGTTAAGTCACATTATCAAGTCTTGTTCATAGCTAAGTTAAGACAAGTTATGCTCAAGATTCACAATCATCAAATTGGGTAGTCACAAGTTAGACTGAGTACAAGATGTAAGCAATTTAAAACATAAAATAATATAATAATAAAAGAACATGCAAAATGCAAGGGCATGGGGGCCAAGGAAGCATGCGGCCAAGGCATGCGGTCCGCAGGCCAAGCGATCATGCGGTCTGCGGGACTCATGCGGTCCGCAGGACCAAGGCGGTCTGCAGGGCCAAGGCGGCCAAGAGAACATGCGGTCTGCAGGACTCATACGGTTCACAGGACCAAGGCGATCCGCAGGGCCAAGGCGGCCAAGAGATCATGCGGACAGACTGCTTATCTTCTCCAAAAATCCAAGAATGATGGCCATGGAACTCATGAACTTCAAACTTGCATAACTCGGCCAAAATAAAACAAAATCTAACTTTTCAAAGGTCAGATTTTTGTAAAATAAAATTCTCTACCACAAGGAATAACTAAATTTTAAAAATAAGCAAGTTTGAAAGATCAAAACCAAGGAAAACCGAAAATGACATAAACTTAGATCTACAAGAAAATATCCACCAAAATAAAAAATGCCAAATTCTAAAGTGTCATAGAATCATGTAAGAAAGGCAATGGAACAAATAGAATTAGGTTCCTCCATGAAGCAAGTTACACTTGCCTAGGGTTTCTTGGTAGGTGGAGAGAGTTATGAGGAAGAAGAAGTAATGAAGAGTAAAAGAAGAGAGAGAAAGTAGTTGGGGGTTTATAAAGAGGGGATGGTTCAACATGTGGAACCAACCATCAAAATAAACCAAACCAAGCCATCCAAAGCAAGTCAAGTTGGACCAAACCAACCCAAGGTCAACCCTAGTCAAGATACATCAAGGCAAGCCATAAAGAAATACAGAAATACAGTTAATAATATACGGGTCAAAATTCGTATATTTATACTGGAAATACGTATAATGGAAAACGGGAGTGACAGATACTAATCTGCATAGACTCTGATATGGGCTCGAATCGAGACACATTTGTTGTCATCGACTCCTCGAGCTTTTTCGACACACGGATGACATTCGTCGTACTCTGAGATATTTTTCACATAGGTTGGAAATCTCATTCAATACCAAAAATATGTTATAAATTGGATCGGATAAAAAACATGTTATAAATAAGAGAGAAATTTTCAATATTCCTTATCATATAGATTATAGGAATCATCCACTAGGTTATCTTGGTTTAATTATATAATGGCATAGGAATTCATTTTTTTATGGAAATGTGGCTATTAAAATTCTTGAATCGAAATCGTTCGTCCATTGTATTACTTGGGAAACACAATCTTTAGCGAAGTAGAAAATATTATATGGACGGTAAGAAGAAACATAATTATATGTGGAGAGAAAATTTAGAGAATTGGAGGCACGAGGAAGAATTTTCAAGAAATTATATTCCACGACAGAATTCATCATTCGTTCTGACAGAATCTGTGTATATAAATATTCCGTCAGACGATCAAGCAAATTCTTGCATACAGTTGGGATCTGTGTATGCACAAATTCTTTAGAACGATCTAGCAAAATTCTTGCATACCGTTGGGATCTGTGTATGCACAAATTCTTTCGGATGGTCTAGCAAAATTCTCACATATTTATTATTTTAAATTTTGTCACAAAACTTACATATCATCATGTGCATGCACAAATTTTGCAGACAGGCTTGGAAAATTCTTGTATATATTTTTCAAGTTTTCACAAGAATAAAAAAAGGAAATACAAAATTAAAATTTGAACCAGACGTGAATTGAACACACAAGCTTCTAAACTGGAGTCAAACATGTTACCATTATTCCACAAACAAATATTAATTTTTAAAAATTACATCAGACTATTTGGCAGAATATGTGCATGCACAGATTCTGCCAAATCGTCTGTCGAAATGTTTAGTGTGATGTACTTCCCCAAAAAATTATGTTTCAATTTTTTTAAACTTTCTTTCTCCATATAATAATATTTTTAGAATAAATTTTGAGGCATGGTGTAAATTATAGACTTTATTTCTTAAACTATATATAGAAAAGTAGTCAATCAACATGGGTAAATACAGGAACACGAGTAGTCAGTTCCTACGGGATTGTATTCTATACATGTCCTCCTTCCCTTTTTTTCATTGTAGCATTGCTCCCCGCACTTGTAAAGGTCGCAACCACTTCGGTTAAGAAACACTTGGCATGTTGTTGTTGCTGCATCAACCTTGGCCATAACTGCCTCACCTGCTAGTTCCATATATAGCCATTTAGGTAATGATTATAAAAGTAAGGAATATTGAAGAAGATACTGAAACATCTTTTTAAGGAAAGTTATAGTAACTATGTAAAATTACAGCGATGATGACTATAGAAAAAAGAATAGTAGATAAAGTTAGACGCACGCAATAAGAAGTTAATCTAACAGGGTGTCTGTTATACGGCATATTTCTTATTTTCAGATAAATTTAAGGTGGAAAAGCTATTTCTATATTTTGTTTAGGTTATAAAAAAATTATTTCTAAATATTGTGAATAAGACTGCTGAAATTTTATCAGATAAATATTTCCGAATAAGACATCAAACCGCAGAAAGTTACGAAACAGTAATTACATTTCTATGTAAGTGAGACAACAAACTTGCATATTAGGTGATATATTTAGTATTGTTGCAGCAATCTTGGGATTGGGGCATTATTATGAAGAAATTAGCATACCTAAGAGAAAGATGACAAGAACCAAGACAAGGTAGGATGCATAGGAAATCTTGGCCATTTTCGTAAAGTAACAAGAAATATTTATAGTATGAAATTTGATGTGGTTGTGCAAGAGTACATACGAATTATAATAATATAAGATTCATGAAAAATGATTCAATTATTAATAAGATGCATTCACAATATTTAAAATATCAATCACATGAAGGAACAATGAATGAAAACTTGTACAATATGCATGAATTAACAATTCCATTGAATTTGTTTTCCTTGCTTCATCTTATTTAGTTATGTGGAACAGATTATATATATCATGTTCATTTACTTCCTAAAGTATATATATTAGGCGCAATGTACATTACTATCCTGCAACCTGATAGCTCTTTTTGGTAAAATGGTTACAACGATGTCTTTAACATGGTATCAAACAAACCTAGGTTCTAGCACTTTTTTTGACTTCTACCATTCCCCTTTTGGTATAAAAAGTACATATCAAATAAGGTTTAGCTACTAAAAGATCAAAATCATTCCTTTAGTCCCCTGATGTGACACACCATATACCACATACATACGTAGGAATCAAACCTACATTCTCGCTTCGTCAAAGAACGAAATTGATTTTTTTAAAAGATCGCATCCCACATACAAAATGAATGGTTATGAATGTCACTCTTATCCCAAACAATTTTGGTAAAAGTTCACCCTTCCATTTTCATGTCGAATCATGTTCCAATTAAGCTACTTTGACACTAAATTGCCCATAAGCTTATGGTTTACACACTACCAAATCGCTATTAATGACTAGAATCTTTATTTGATTAATGAGGGCCGATGAGTCCATCATGTCTGCTAAAGTTGGAGAAGACTTTGAATAACAATAAATCAGACAAAATCGAATCGAACGTGCAGGAGTAGATGTAGTCAAGTGAGAGACGTCATTCAAAATTAGGGTAGCACTTGTAGTCGTATGAAAATAGCAGGTACTCTAATCATAATTATTCAACCAATTAGAATGAAATTTTTTAATACCACAAAATTTCTTGTTGATTGTTCCATATGGATTAGGGCGAGACAAGGGGACAATAAATTCGAGCTTGAGTGGGTCGGAGAGTGGGCTAGGCATGGGATTTGACAGGTCAGTTGACATAGCAAATTTTAACCCAAAAAATTAATTACCTATTTTTCAATTTTAATTTTAATTTTAATTTTAATTTTAATTTTAACGTTAATGTTAACGTTAATGTGAACGTTAACTTTAATATATATATATATATATATATATATATATATATATATATATATATATATATAACACCTCATTTATTCAAAAGAAAAGGAGAGTTTACACAAAGAAGACATGAAAATGAAAGAAACTAAAGAGTAGGCATCTCCACATGAGAACACCGAATCATAGCCTTCTTCACTTGACGACGAACTTCTACAATGAGCTGCACCGAGTAGAAAGTGTAAGCTTCATACCGCCACTTATTGCAGTTTTTCCAAAGCACCCAGCAGATAGCTCCTACCACAATTTGCTTGACATGCTTCTGTCTTTTTTGCCACCACATTTGTAGCCTCTACAGCATATCAGTCCTGGTATGCCGAACTCCAACCGCAATTGAAAGTATTGCCAAACCGAAGAAGCCAAATCTTCCTCACCGAAGACATGAAGAATAGTCTCACTAGCCCGGTTGGAACAACAGTGACAGGCCGAAGCCATAGAGAAACCCAACTTTTGAATATTGTCATCTGTTGGCAGCTTGTTGAAGATGATCCTCCACAGCAATATAGACCATTTAGTCGGCAAACATTTGCACCAAATATTCTTAAAATAAGCTTGTTATATATAATATATATATATATATATATATATATATATATATATATATATATATATATATATATATATATGTGTGTGTGTGTGTGTGTGTGTGTGTGTGAAACATGGCGTCCTACTGGCCTAGCCCCTACTTGGTTCCATAATGGGGCTAGAAACCTCCTACTTAAGTCATCATAATTCTGAGATCATTTGGACCATTGATCATGATCCAACTATATTAATAAAATATCTGTTTTGGGCCTTAGACCCTAGCATAATATGTCGCTAGTACATCGACCGTGTACTGCCAAATATTTCAAGAACAACCGCAATAATGATCGATTATAAGAACATTCTAGAAGGAAACAACAGTTAGTTACATACTGACGATGTTCCCGTGTACTGCCAACTATTATACTGATGTATAGACTCTGATACGGGCTCGAAACGAGCCATATTCGTCGCCATCGACTCATCGAGTTTCTCCGGCAAACGGATGACGCTCGTCGTACTCTGTATATTCTCTATATAGGTTGGAATTCTCGATCAACATCAAAAACATGTATAAATATGATCTTATAACGAAAAAAATATGTTATAAATAAGAGATAAATTTTGAATATTTAGTGTAGATTATAGGAATAATCAACTAGGTTGTCATGGTTTAATCATATAATGGCATAGGAATTCACTTTTATGGAAATGTGGCTAATAGAATTCTTGAGTCTAAATCGTACGTCCATATTTACTCCGCTCTTATGGTTGTATTACTTGGGAAGCACAATCTTCAACCATAAAGGACTGGAAGTATAAAAAATATTATATGGACGGTAAGAAGAAACAAAATTTATATGGAGAATTTTTTAGAGAAATGAGGCCGAAGGAAGAAGTTTAAGGAATTTTATTCCATGACATTAAGGTCTGACAAAATTCTTATATATTGTCGGAATATGAGTATACATAAATTTCTGCCAGACGGTCTGACGAAATTCTTTCTTATTTTTTTTCAATTTTGTCAAAAGAATTGCATACCGCCATATGCATGCACAAGTTTCGCAAATAGTCTGGAGAAATTCTTACATATATTTTTATAAAATTTGTCACAAAAAAAAGATCCCGACGTGAGTTGAACACACAAGCTTCCAAACTTGAGTCAAACGGGCTATCATTACACAACAAATAATTATAAATTAAAAGATAAAAGATTACGTCAAATCATTTGAAAGAATACGTGCGTGCACAGACAGTTTCTATCCATTCGTCTGTCAATATGTTTAGTGGGAAGTACTCCCCCCACAACCAAAAAATGTTTCATTTTTTGTGAACTTTCCTTCCATATAATATTTTCAACAGAAATTTTGAGGCATAGTATAAGTTGTAGACTTTATTTCTTGAACTATATATATATATATATATATATATATATATATATATATATATATATATATATATATATATATATATATATATATATATATATATATATATATATATATATAAAGTTGTCAATGAACATAGGTAAATGCAGGAACACAAGTTGCCACTTCCTCCAAGATCGTTTCCATTACATGTCCCCCTTCCTTTCTTTTCATTATAGCATTGTTTCCCACACTTGTAAAGGTCGCAACCACTCCGATTAAGAAACACTTGGCATGTTGCTGCTACATCAACCTTGGCCACCACTGCCTCACCTGCAAGTTCCATATATATCATTTAGGTAATGAGCATAAAGTAAGAATGGCTGAAGAAGATACTGAAGTTGCTTTATAAGGAAAGTTACAGTCACTGTGTAAAATTACAACGATGATTGTAGAAAAAAAAAAGCACAGTAGATAAAGTTAGACGCACGCAGTAACAAGTTAATTTTTTATTTCGGATAGATTTAAGATGGGAAAGCTATTTCCATGTTTGATTTAGGTTATAATTTTTTCTTTGAAAAATTGCAAATAATACCAATGAAATTTTTATCAGGTAGATGTTTTGGAATAAGACATCAAACCGCCAAAAGTTATGAAACAGTAATAACATTTCTATGTAAGTGAGACAATAAAACTGTATATCAGGTGATATATTTAGGATTGTTGCAGCAATCTTGGGGATTGTTGGGGGCATTATTATGAAGAAATTAGCATACCTAAGAGAAAGATGACAAGAACCAAGATTGTAATGACCCACTCCGTACGGTGCACAACGATGAGTCGTTGACTCGAAGAGTTGCCTTGACCCGAAATATGTATCGATGCGAATCGATGCAAAGAGTTATGTTGACCCGAGGAATGCATTGAGTAAGTTCGATGCAAGTGTTAAGTTGGCCCGAGGGAAAGCACTGAGTCGGTTCGAAGATTCTAAGAAATCGAATCGATGCAACGCACAAGTTCAATTCGAACGAATATTGATTTTAGTTGGTTTCGTGTGCAGGCTACACGTTTGCGCTGAAATATAAGAGGTCGACTTTTGCCTTAATTGTAATGGTGTCTGCAAAACTAAATCACCGCCTCGCAACGGACTGAGGCATAGGCACGGTAAGCCAAATCGACCGGATAATTCAATGAAGCACGAAGTGCTCGAATGGCTAAGTCAGAAGAGTTGGTCACACAACAAAGTTAAGAAATTGAGTCGCATCGGCTCGACGAAATGATAAAACCTATCGGCTTAAGGTGGGAGGACTTTGACTCTTCTTTTCTACTCCTTCATGTCTAAGTAAAATACATTGTTGTATGCTAAGTTAACCTATCGAGACCATGGGCGTGGCTCGATAGATGAACAGTGTGTGTCGATCACTAGATAGAATAATAGAAATAAAACGTACATCAAATGTACGGGTCGCTATTGAACATTGAATATCGCAAAGACGAGCGCCTCGATGCGCAAGCCATAAGAACATAGGATAACTGTGTCGACGTGTGCCTTAGCACACAAGTCATTCATTCCCCCTCACGCAAGTTAGAATGCTAGCACATTGAAAGACTGTTGAGACGAGTGCCCTAGTGCATGAGCCATAAATATTGAATACTAAGGCATAGAACATGGAAATACGGTATCGTGACGTGCATCGTATGCACGACTCGAATTATAGAGAACAATTGTGTCAAAGCGTGCGTACGTGCACAAGAATCATAAAAGATGGCTTCGTTGCGAAGAGAACAGTTGTTGCATGAATGTGACAGAATTGTCGAATGTGGCACAGTGCCTTGAAAATGTTCAGGACCTTTGGTCGTTTATTTGACGAACATTGAGTTGAGGCATGGTGTCATTGAACATTAAAATAAAGAATGAAATCGTACAAAGAATACAAGGACATAGAAAAAGTGAGAACATTGAAAGAGAGAGAATTACAAGATTACGTGAAGTCTGAGTTTCGAACTCAACACTATGTTTGGTTGTTTGAGTTTGACGCGCATTGCATGGTCGAATGGACTTAAGATATTGCCCGTGCACGGGTGGGATATGATTCCCTCGAACGGATGCATCGGGGCACCGCGGCCATTCGGCCTAGAAGGGATGTTAATCTTTGTGGGCGCACAACCGTAAGACGACTAGCGATCGATTATCGATGTAAAAGCCGCAATGATGGTATGCAACGGTATGTCTCCGGTTATTGGTATAGCAACCCAATACGGAAGGCGCCAGGCTACTCAATTTGAGAAAAGAAAGAAAAGAAAGAAGAAACAAGTTAGTCCATTCTGGCGTGGATACACCAACGACCTTCATATAGTTAAGGAACGGTGGACAGAAAGTACAGAAACACATAGATCACGCACATTGATCACTTATAATATGACAGGAAAAGATGGTAGGCGTATCACCTTGCATCGGTGCATAGGTGAGTGCGTCGATGTTGGTAAGAAGTAACAAAACAATACGAGAGTGATATTGGTTGTCTGCTTTCTTATGCTAATCATCGATATCATACTTGCCATGATAACTTGTTTTACTGCTTTCGAATATGCCATGAACTGATCCTAAGACAAGCATAGAAAGATCACTATATTGTATGTTGCATGATTCAATATATCTACGTAATGTCGTTTTAGGTAAAGTGGGTCTCTAATCAGTACGTGAGAGCATTAGGACTGATCTCCCACCATATTGCTTGCAGGTTCAGGGAATGATCTGCTCGTGGCGGAGCTTCGCTTGAACGCGCTGAGGCATGGAATGCCATAGCGTATTAAGGCATGCGACCGTATTGACACTCGGACTTGCAACAGGATGCGGCCGAGATATAGAAGACATGATGTATGAATGGTAAAATCCTTTGTGGGCAAGAGAGAACCTGAGTGTTGTAGCCAATCTGGCAAATCCAGTTGGACTATTGAAAGCCTTTGTAACCTCAGTTCATTTATCGAATAAAGAGAATTGTTTCGTATACTCTGCTTCTTCCGCTGCTAAATAACAATATCAAAGATAACTATTTGAGAACTTGTCATCTTGCCTTGTATGAGTGCAACTCCAAACTCGTACGACATTACGCCCCAGCGAGGATGATGATTCGGATAAATCGTTGCAAGAACGAGCAATTTTTTGGGTCGGGACAAATTGGTATCAGAGTTCTAGGTTCAATTTTCTATGGATACTTGCTTCGTTTCAATTCCAAAGAGTTGCCCACCACCAATCAAATTACTCTTGACTCTACTCGATGCCACACTAGATATTTTGTACAATAAGTCTAATACAAGTCATGTAATGTTGTCGCATTTGTTTTGGAAATTACATGATGTTTGATGAGAAAGTCGTAAAATGTTTGTTGCATCGAGTGCAACGAGTCATTAAATATTTGTTGCTGTAAGTGCAACAAGTCACGTGATGGAAATCAAAATATTGGTTGCATGAATTGCAACGAGTTGATTGTGAATGATGCATTGCAATGAACGTGAAAGTTGATATCGAATGCGTTGAACGAATTCGAGCATTGCCTTTGAATGTCGGAAATAAATTATTGCATAAGGTGCAATGGATGTCGGGATTAAATCGTTGCATAAGGTACAATAGAAGTCGAAAATAAATTATTGTACGAGGTGTAACGAATGTCGAAATGAATCGTTGCACAAGGTGCAACGGACGAAACTAAAATCGTAAATCGATGAGAACAAATCGTTCGGTAAAATGGTTACAACAAGGTTTAACATGATATCAAATAAACCTAGGTTCCAGCACTTCTTTTGACTTTTGTCATTCCACTTTCTGGGATACAAAGTACAGATCAAATAAGGTTTAGCTACTGAAAGATCAAAATCATTCTATTAGTCTCCTGATGTGACACACTATAGACACACATACATAGTAGGAATCGAACCTACATTTTTGCTTCGTCAAAGAACAAAGATTTGCATACCACTTCTTTACCTTATTAGTTGGTATTTTTCCAAGGATCGCATCCCACACACAGAACAAAATGAATTTTTATGAATGTCACTCTTATCCAAAACAATTTTGGTACAAGTTCACCTTTCCATTTTCATGCTAAATCATGTTCCACGCTTTTTTGACACTAAATTGCCCATAAGCTTATGGTTTACACACTACCAAATCACTATTATTTACTAGAACCTTTATTTGATTAATGTGGACCAATGAGTCCATCATGTCTGCTAAAGTTGGAGGAGACTTTGAATAACAATAAAGCAGACAAAATCGAATCGAACTTGCAGGAGTAGATGCAGTCAATTTAGATACATGATCAAAACTAGGGTAGGACTTGTAGTCGTAAAAAAATAGAAGGTACTCTAATCACAATTATTCAACCAACTACAATGAAATTTTTGATACCACAAAATTTCTTGTTGATTGTTGCATATGGACTAGGGCTAGGCAAGGGTGACCATAAATTCGAGCTTGGGTGGGTCGGAGAGTGGGATAGGCGTAGGATGACTCATATATATATATATATATATATATATATATATATATATATATATATATGTATATATATATATATGTGTGTGTGTGTGTGTGTGTGTGTGTGTGTGTGTGATGCCCCTGTCTCAAAAGCATGGCCAACTACGTATTCAACCATACTCTAGTCCAACTCGAATACGTATAAGCTGTTCGAAATGGTGTAACTTTCCATAGCCAACTACGTATTCAACCAGACTCTAGTCCGACTCGAATACGTATAAGCCATTCGAAATGGTGTAAATATCACTATATCAACTCTATATCCTAATCCATATAACAGAAAACAAAGAAAAGGAAAATATGAGTACCAGTCTGCAGCCCAATAATCATACTTATCCGAATAGACTCGAAAGGAATAAAATAAGTCGATAAATACTAGGCTACTAAGCATATACAAATAGTAGGAATTGAAACATATAACTCCGAAAGAGTGAATTCCTAAAATAAAATGAGTACCAGCAACAATCCAGTAGTGAGCTCTACAAACCTACTCAGCCAACCTGGAAGGAAACCAAGTCCTCAGCGGGATGTAACAAGATACATAATATACATGTCGATATAAAGTACAATAATTATCATATGTCGGTAGTAACATGTGATCCAGGTAATAGACATGTGATCAAAGTAATAAACAGGTGATCAAGTAACACTACTACTAGGCAGACTGTCCAGTGTATGTGATATGCAAATGTGGACAACTTTCGACGCGAGGTCTTTTAAATGTAAAATCTGTAGCTTCTAACACAGTCTCCCGGGGTATATACTCGTAGCTCCGATATCACACGATAAATATAGTCGTAGCTCCTTTAACAGAGTCACACGAAAAATATAGTCGTAGCTCTGTTAACGGAGTCACACGATAAATATGAGTGGCACGTAACTCCGGTTACAAAATCCCTCGATAAGGATGTATAATAATAATTAAATAGTGATATATGCATAGTAGCCCCCACGCCTAGTAACTGTCTTACCGACCCAATGTTACTATCCGTGTCGCATCCGTGACACATCCAGTCTGACTCTAACAGGTAACACCAGTCTGTCATGTATATTGGTAAATCTATCTGTAACTAATATCAATGATCATGTACGGGTCGCCTATATGCCATACAATACGAATCCGTGTATCATGTTTAGGGTGTCAGCAGGTATAATCATGTAATAGGCTGAACATGGAGCAGGTGAAATCATGTAACAGTTTATCCAAGGTGAACGACTGATAAAGAAACAAGCATGTAAATACTGTAAATCAAAATTGGCAAGCTATACTTGCCTGGAGGTGATGCAATAAACTGATGATGTCCTGCAGGCGAATCATCAAGCCAAGGTAAAGCAGCAATAGTGGGACTTTCGCAAACGGCTCCGGATGCTGAAACAAACATCACCAACGTTCCCAGAATAAGAAAAATAGCTAAGATAGACTACGCAAAAGTCCAATTATGGACACAGGGATAAAATGGTAATTTTGGGTCAAAGTGCGGTCCACCGTTGGACCCACTTTGCACCGAAAGATGCACCATAATAAAATTACTCCAAACCTAGCAAACTATATGTCCACGAGCCTAGAATGACGATACGAACCCAACGGTATATCCGAAATTGGATTCCGATGAGACGATCTCAAAATGACCCGTTGACCCAGACATTGGGATCCGGTTTGCACCGAAATGCATGTCGGAGCCAAAGTACACCAAATCTAGCAAACTATATATGATTTTTAGGCAGAACGATGCCACGAGTCCACTGGTGGCGTCAAAATTGGAATCCAAAGTCCCGGGTCCAAAATGTCCAAAGGGCCTAAAAGTATAAATCGGAAATTTTATTAATTTATTTCTGGTTTAACATATAATAAAATAATGTTATGATTAAGTTATAATAATTACAAAACCACTCCCAACTGTGCATCTGCACTTTGGAGCAATATATGTTTACATAGAACCCCCCCAACAGCACATTCCTTCCACCCCAAACCCTTAAGCACAGAACCATTCTTATGGATGACCTCCACCACGCACACACATCACAACTAGTATACTATAACCAATCGATTCTATAACCATGATAACACATGCTAAAAAATGGAGAAACGAGAGGGCACGAGCGCGAGAGAAGTTCACCTAGGTTCAGAGCTGCTGGCCAAGAAGAACACGAGCACGGCCTAATGGTTCACCGGAAGGTCGTCGCCGTCTCGCCGGAGCTCGGTGTATAGTACTTTGGTGGGAATGCTCGCCCGCAAGCCTGGATGCGAGGCGACGGGGGCGGTTCGCTCGTGGTTGCACCGACCGCGCTGGCCAGTGTTCACCACCTCGACGCACTAGTCGAGCTCGACGCCGGGTGAAGAGTGGGCATCATGACGACAGGGCTGTGGCCGTTGGCTGCGCCATGGGGGCAGGTAGTGCATCTGCCGAGGTGGTGGGAGAGGGCGGCGGCGATGCACGCGCAGGCGACCGATGTCGTCGCGGCAGGGGCTCAACGTTGAGGAAGGGAAGTGTAAGGTGAGGCGGCTAGGGTTTTTTTTTTCAGTGGGGAGGGACCTAATATATAGGAGAAGTGAGAGAGGGTCACAGCCGTTGCCAGTTTGGGGTGGCTAGGCTGACGTACGGCGTGCCTGTCATACTTGACGCTGCGGACAGGCGCAGTCAGTCGCGCGTTGGGAGAGAACAGTAAGAAGAAGATGCACAGTGACCGTCAGTTTTCAAACTGGCAGGTCGGGTCCAAGCAGTTTTGTGCTAGACCCTACCGCCCAAATAAACTATTCACTTGGGCCCAAGTCGGGTACGGGTCGGGTTTGGAGATTCGTTTGACCCGCCCGACCCTTTGCAATAAAAGGGGGTGGGTGAGTGTATGAAAAATGGGGATACTAGCAATTAAATATTTAAAATGGGGATACTAGCAATTAAATATTTAAATAAAAAGGAGGGAGTTTACATCCTTTCCTACTTAGAAGAATTTCTTCCCCGAAATTAAGGATGTTGGCACGAAATAGAAAAAGAGAATTTTAGGTTTATGAAAGCTAATTGCAATACGTAAGTTCATACCTGACTCTTCAAACAAATGAGAGAAGCGCTCCGGAATAGAATCTTCATGCTCCCAAGTCGATTCGCCTGGTGTTGGTGCTTCCACGCAACACGGACTAGTCGAATCGTCTGTCCTCTCAACACCCTCTCGCTCCGGTTGTGTATGACCAAAAGTGTTTTTTCTTGATTTGGTTTTCTCTAATATGAGGGGGACACCTAACAACTATTTCATATTTAGGTCCCTAGTAGTTTGGGGCATGGCACAAATATAAAATTGAGATTTGATGAGGGTAGAATCCGTGCTTGGTGTGTGTCATGAGAGTGGCCACAAGAATTTGTGTTGGATGTTTTGGGTTCAATTAGGGTAGGTTTGGGCTTGGTGCGATTGTGACTACAATTTAGATCAACTATGATCATTGATAAAATATATACTAGCATGCGGTAGCTAAATTGGATGGAACACAAGTGGCATGTGTGTACTAGGCTCAAAATAGGTCAAAACCGTATATTGGGTCGATTAGGTTGGATAGATGTCGAGTCCCGAAATTAAATTGGAAGTTAGGTCAAGTTTTTCGTAGATGGTCAAATGGCCTAAATTGACCAGAAAGTTGTGCAATGTAAATAGAACAGTAGGGAACAAGTTTGAGTGGGACATGGTATATCAAAATTAAGATAGTCTTGTCGACTGCTAAACTCATGATGGAAGTTCGAGAGATTGACATCCCTAACGCTCCAAAAATTAAAGTCACAAAAATGTACATTTAATGATCAAAACTAATTATAATAAAATATTTACTAAAATAATTCATTTAAAAATAAAATAAAAAGAACCCAAAAATCCAGGGGCTTAATATATATATATATATATATATATATATATATATATATATATATATATATATATATATATATATATATATATATATATATATATATATATATGACCACTAGGTCTGTCGCGAAACACATAAAACCCCCCCTCCACAAGATCTCTAATGCTTAACAACCTTTCGGGGAATGTTAGGGGCCTGGCAAACAAACCAACACTTAGAATACTCATCAGTCTCAAAAAATCCCACAAGATTGATATTTTAGTGGTCATCGAACCTAAAATCCCACAAAAAAACACAAATCCATCCAGCTCCAGCTCGGTTTCCCTTCTGTCGTAGCCAGCTGTAATGACATCTGGATCCTGTTTGCGGCAGACAACAAATTCGATACAGTCTACGATTCGAAACAGGTGCTCTCGGGCTGGGTGGAACACCCCACGCTTCTGTCCCGCTCCCTTTTGTCAGCTGTCCATGTAGGACCGTTGAGCACCTCTAGAGGGGGTGAATAGAGTGAGTGCGAGTGCAGCAAAAAATAATCACTAATTAAATATTAAAAGCAGATAACTATTGTAGTGAATAAAGAGACAGTAATTAAATTTAGCAAGAGATCAGAGAATCAAACTCAGTGGACACCGCGATATATACTGGTTTTCCTCTTGGAGGACTACCAATCGCAGGTAATCCTGCCTGCTGTTAATCCACTATTCACAAGCTAATTGAGAGCTTGCAGTCTCTTTACAATACCGTGCTTGGTAACAAGTGCACGACCGACTTCACAACACCGTGCCTGGCGACGAGCGCATGACTGGCTCCAAAAACAGAAATGTGTTCTGAACTTGAACAACCTCTTTACAACTCTGACAACCAAAGACTCTAAATCAAATAGATGTTACTGGCTTTGACTAAGAGATGTATAGGTGATGTGTGAAAGCTTTAGATCAATGAAAATACTATTGGATATAGATAGAGAGAGGATAAGATGATTTAATGAGTGATTTGAAATGAGAAATTCTCTTCTATTTATAGGTGTTTTTGAGGACCGAACTCGGAAAAAGTTCGGATGCAAAGATTTTGCAAATGAACGTTGCATGCAGATTTGGAGACAACAAACATTTGAATTTGAACTGACCGAACTCGGTCCGAACTCGGCCAAAGTTCTGTCTAACTTCATGCAATACTTAGAAGAATGTTTGGTCCAATTCTGTTTGCATAGGATATATAATATTGTTGGTATAAGAAATTTTGGTGGATAGATAGGCTTTTTAGATAGGTGGACTATGGATAACCTAAGCCAGTAATATCCAGTCGATTTTATAATTTGTATCCTAGACTCGATAAAGATAAAAATACATAATAAATTGTAAAATAACTCAGATCGATTCCAATACATAAACGCTTACAAATGATGATTGACATACTTCCAGATGTTGTAGTACACTCGTGATATTGATTTCACTTGACCTGAAATGTTAGCAGCAGTTTGTATATTTTGTGTATTGACTTAAGTCATTGTTGATTTATCAAAATAGGGTGTGACCATTTAGGAATGGGCCAACAATCTCTCCCATTTTGATAAATGACAAACATGAGTCTATACTAAAATATATCTAAAATATTTGATTGAAATAAAATACCTGATTTGTTCTGTGAAGCTTTTGAATTTTTGTTTTGTTTTGGTAAGTGCTCTTTCTCCCCCTTTGTCATGTTTAAAATGTTTCGGCTCCTCCGTAATGTGTGAAGCCAACAATGTTCAGCATTTAACAAAGACAGAGACAAAGTAATTCTACATATAACAAATCTCATGAAAAAATGAACAAAGAGAAGCAGTAAGACAACTAAATTCTGATATAAGAAAATCAACTGAAGTGCAACTAACATAGTCATAATCAGTCATAACACAACATTAAATGACTGTCAAAACAAGTCTAAAAGTCTAACTCATCAGTTTAGACCAGTACATCAGCAAAAAACTAAGACGATCATTATCTAGCAGCAGCATTCATGAAAACCAACTGAAGTCCCATATCACAGCAGTGTGTCATCACCTCTAGGAGCTTCCGGTAGAAAGTAGGCCGTGGTACGATCGAAGTGAGTGAAAGTAGCCTCATCATCGAACCTCGGTCCAGTAAACCCGGGGTGACGAGTCATCTGAATCGAATGAGTGGGATCATGAGATAAGCTCCGGTGGATATCAGCAAGGCTATTCCGCATCACCTGAGCCTGAGTTATGTGGCGGAACTCAGAGTCGATATAGCTCTGATGACGTTGCGCAGAAAGTGCAACAAATTCATCAAAGTGCTGATGGCGTTGCGCTGAAAGGGCAACAAACTCATCAAATCGCTGATAGAAACCTGGGTCAAAACCAAGAGCAGGGCTGGAGCAGCAGGGGCAGGAGCCTGAGGATCATCAGCGTGAACCGGAGCAGCAGGTTCAGCACCAGGTGGAGGAGGTGGATTGGGATAAGTCCTGGATCTACTTAACTCAGAAACAGTACAAGAAAAATGACACTGAGAGAGATCAACTCCAAGACGTCTAAAGATCTTAGCCAAGTGCATGGGGGTACAAGAGGTTACACCCCATCCTCCTACAGCTAATAATCTAAGCAATAAAAGTCTTGGGGACAGAGAAAGTAACACCAAAGTGCAGCTGATACATAGCAAACATTTCGAAAAAACGTGACCTCGTCTGATGATCCTGTCTTGGGAAGCAAAGTAGAGAACATGAAACGATGTAACTCATAAATTTTTTGATTAAGGTGCCGTGAGTACACCCTGCCATTTCTAGGAACAGGATAAGGATGACACATGGCGACCTTGAAAGAATCAAGAGTCATATCCTCAGGAAATTGGACATGATTGATGTCAACTAGGGCTTCATCTACGTCAGGCATGTGAAAAAATTCACTGACATCTGTAGAGTTGAATTCAATTTCTCTACCTCCAACACATGAATAAATACCGCTCTCTACAACTTGTAAGTTACAGTAAAATATGCGAATAGCATTATCATATATATTGTCGGCGGTCTCGAAAAAGTCACGAAGAGATAGATTTTCAAATGTAGTGACATACTTAGAAAATATAGTAAAATTTACATAACGACCGGGACAAATATCTAACAAAAGTTGTCAAACCATGCAGTAGAAAGTCTACAGATGGAAAAAGTCCAGAATCATAGTCATCGTCGTCGGTAGGACGAGCGGGACTAAAAATGCTAATTGGTTCATATTCAGCGGAGGAGGATCCAACATGAGAACCACTCTTGGAAGATGGTTTCTTCCTCTTGTTGTGGAGTTTGGGTGCCATAAGAATTGAATTTAAAAAGATAGAATACCTTAAAGAGATTGAGAAGGGAAGGAGAAGACTGCTTCTAAGCTACGAAGATCCGCGACGGAGGAAGGAGGAAGGCTAGGAAGTAGTGAAATTTTACTTTGAGGAGGCTCTCGGTTTGTGAGATGGTGAAAGAAGGATGTAAAAACAAAATATATATAGGCTAGGGCCGGCTGCTGATGTTCTGGAAATTCGCACCGGCTCCATCCAAATTTGGTCAGAACTCGGTCCAAGTTCGGCTCTTGTATTTCCAATGTCATTAATGTTGTATAATTGATAAACTTCAATGTATAACATTCATACTTCTTCATTTAATAATTTCTATTACTTTGGGTTAGCTGTAGGGGCCGGATCCCAGCTAGCGGTAGTCCGAAGACTAGTACACCATATCGCTTCAGGCTATTTACGCCTGTACGACAGAAGGACCCTTTCGGCTTGTACCCAAAATAATGTCCATTAATAAAGTTTGAAGTTTTGAGTTATAAATTGGTTTACTAATCATACTACATTATGAATCTGAAAATTCAAGTATGCTGAGCTCTTGAAGCATATTGTTAAAGCGGTCTTCAGCTAGTGGTTTTGTGAAAATGTCTGCTAGTTGATGATCTGTGTCAACAAATTCTAAGAAAATATTCCCGTGTTGTTGGTGATCACGTAAAAAGTGATGACGAATCTCTACGTGCTTTGTGCGTGAATGACATACAGGATTCTTAGTCAGGTTAATAGTGCTAGTGTTGTCACAATAAATAGGAATCTTAGTGTAGTACAGAATGTAGTCTTCTAAGATTTGCTTTATCCATAAAATTTGTGCACAATATCGTCATACGGCGATATACTCAGCCTCAGTAGTTGATAGTGCTACAGAATTTTATTTCTTGCTAAACCATAAGACTAAGGCTTTTCCTAGAAAATGACATGTATCGCTGGTACTTTTACGGTCTACTTTGTATCCTGCAAAATCCGCATCCGAGTAACCCATCAGGTTAAAGGATTTGGTTTTAGGATACCATAAGCCGACTGTTGAAGTTCCCTTAAGGTATCGGAAGATACGCTTAATGGCATATAAGTATGATTCATTAGGATTTGCCTGATATCGTACACAAATATAGATATTAAACATAATATCAGGGCGACTAGCAGTTAAATATAATAAACTACCAATCATACCTCGATACTTACGCTGGTCGAAAGGTTTATCACTTTTATCAGTGTCAAGCTTTGTTGATGTAGCCATTGGAGTTCCGATTGGCTTTACATTGTCGAAGTCGTACTTTTTCAGTATGTCCTTTGTATATTTAGCTTGATTGATGAATGTTCCTTTTGAGTGTTGTTTGATCTGAAGTCCTAGGAAGAAGTTCAGCTCTCCCATCATACTTATCTCAAGTGTTCTCTACATACACTTAGCAAACTCTTGAGAAAGTTTTTCATTAGTAGATCCGAATATGATGTCATCAACATATATTTGTACAAGAAAAATATCATCATCTAACGACTTGATATATAAAGTAGTATCAACTCTTCCTTTTGAAAAACCATTTTTAAGTAAGAAGGCACTTAGGCGTTCATACCAAGCACGAGGTGCCTGCTTGAGTCCATAGAGTGATTTCTTAAGTTTGAAGACGTGATCAGGTTTTTAAAAATCTTCAAAACCATGGGGTTGTTTAACAAAAACTTCTTCTTTCAAAAATTTGTTTAAAAATGCACTTTTCACGTCCATTTGAAATAATTTAAATCATTAAAACATGCGTATGCCCAAAACTTGCGGATAGCTTCTAGTCTAGCAACATGAGCATATGTCTCGTCATAATCAATACATTCTTTTTGATTATAATCTTGTGCCACTAGACGTGCTTTGTTGTGTAGAACTTGACCATCTTCACTTAATTTATTTCGGAATACCCATTTAGTACCAATTATCGATTGACCAATAGGTTTAGGAACGAGTTCCCGAACTTGGTTTCTCTCAAATTGATTAAGTTTCTCTTGTATGGTATCAATCCAAAACTCATCATTAAAAGCATCTGCTGTATTCTTAGGTTCTACTTGTGAAATGAAAGCTACATTAGCTGCTATTTCAGTATCTCTATAAGAAGAGCGTGTACTTACACCTTTTGATATATCACCTATAATGAGTGTCTCTAGATGATCTGACAAGAACTTCAATGATTCAAATCTATGAGTCAGATCTTCCATATGACTTTTATCGGTTCTGGCTTGTACATTTTCATCATCACTGTCGCTAGATTTGTGACTATTGAGCTCATCAAAAGTAACGTTAATGGATTCTTCAACAATCATAGATCTTTTATTGAAAATTCTATATTCCTTACTTTTAGCAGCATATTCGAGAAATATCCCTTCATCTGCTTTAGAGTCGAACTTTCCCAAGTTTTTTTTGGTGTTCAGGATAAAACAGCGACATCCAAAAGCTTTAAAATAGAAAATGTTTGGAATTCTTCCAAACCAAAGTTCATAAGGTATTTTCTTCGATATAGGTCGAATTAACACCATATTTAAAACATGACAGGCTGTACTAACATCTTCTGTCCAAAAGTATTTAGGAAGATTATGCTGATTCAACATGACTCTAGCCATCTCGCTTAGAGTACGGTTCTTCCGCTCCACAACACCATTCTATTGAGGAGTTCTAGGACAGGAAAACTCGTGGTAATATCCACTATCATCACAAAACTTTTTAAAATCAGTATTTATGAATTCGCCACCATGATTACTTCAGATACGAGTAATCATGAAGCCTTTTTTATTTTGTACCATTTTATAAAATATCTAAAATTCAAAAATTGTATCACTTTTGTTTGATAAAAAAGTAAACCCAAGTGAGAAATCATCAATAATAACAAAGGCGTAGAGCTTACCGCCAAGACTAGCGACTCTACTAGGACTAAATAAATCTATATGTATCAACTGCAAGGGTATTGAAGTACTTACAGCGTTGATGGATTTAAATGTAGACCTAGTTGCTTTGTTCTTCTCACAGTCAGTACATACAATATCTCTCTTGAACGATATCTCAGGGAGTTCTTTTACCAGCTTTTTAGTGCTTAGTCGTGAGATAGTATCCATATTAGCATGTCCTAGCCTTATATGCCATAGCCAGCTTTCATCTAAGTTTGTAACTAGGCATCTTCCTGTATTATTAGTACTCTCTAGAAAGAAAACATAAATATTATCTTCTCTAATCCCGTCATATATAGGATTACCAGATGACATCATATATTGTACATTTGTCTTTAACAAAATTGATGCCATAACTATTATCTGCCAAGTGACTTATGCTCAGTAGGTTATGTTTCAATTTTGTAACTAGACAAACATATTTTATTACAAGATAAGGAGATAAACCAACAATGCCATTTCCAATGATATCACCTCTCAGGTTTTTTTCCAAAGGAGATGTATCCTTCTTTCTTCATCGATAGCGTGGCGAATAAAGATGCATCACCAGTCATGTGCCACGAATATCCGCTATCGAGGATCCACTTACTTTTAGCATGAGAGGGTTGAGGGTCCACCTACAAAACATGTAGATGAATCCTTTGGTACCCATTTACTGAAAGGTCCATATTGATTAGTCTTAGGTCTCCAAATTATTGTATGATTGTCAACAAGCTTTCTAGCTAGACAATACTGTGATATGTGCCCATGAGTACCACAGTACGTACAAGTAAGTTTTGAAATTGTGTTAGTTGATTTTGTGTTGACATGCATATGTGGTTTCTTTGAAAACCTATATGTGAAAGCATGGTAATATTCGTGTTTCTTACGTGCTTTTTGTGTTTTAGTCCTCTTAGGTGTATGCTTAGCATTAGGACTAAATTTAGGCTATGTCGTACGTATAGCCTGTTTGCCTAACTTGATTTCTAACTTTTTAGAAACCACATAAGACTCTTCATATTTAGCAGTCATATCAATGAGTCTTTCCTCTGTTACTAAGTGCTTCTTCTTCTCTATGTCATATAACTCTTTTATCTTGACATAGTCTCTTTCTTTCTTTTCAATTTTGAGGATAGCTTTATGATAGTGTACTTTAAGCTTCGCTATCTCTTCCGTGTTACCGGTAGTAGATGTCTCTTTAATGTCTTCAATGAGACTTGACAATCTAGCTACTTCGGTTGTGCATGCCTTAACCTCTTTTCGAGATTGCTTATACTTGTCAAGCATATTTTTTTGTTCTTCAAGTAGTTCGCTGAAGGCATTTTCTAACTCATCGAAAGTAAAATCATTAAACAAAGGATTTGAGGATACCTTATCAAAAGCCATAAAATAGACATTTGCAGTGCTACAGGGTCTATCTTCTTCCTCTGATTCACTAACATCACTTTCATGCCAGATACTTGTATTTGCATACTTTCGACCAGTTGTTGTTCTTCGGCTTAATCTTGGTCTATCATATGGACTGCTTTTCTTTGGAGTTGGTCAGTCCTTCTTCATATGCCCTGACTTCTTGCATCCAAAGCAAATTGTTTCTTTTTTATTGCTTTCATGGACATCTTTCTTCTTTCTGTTTGATTTCTTAAACTTTAAGAATTTTCTAAAATTCTTTACTAGCATAGCTTGTTCATCACCACTGGATGATTCTTCATCAGAATCTTTGCATGTTGATCTTCTGGCTTGAGCTTTGAAGGCGATTGATTTCTCTTTTGGAGTAGCTTCTTCAAACTCTTGCAGATCCATCTCGTTGGTCATTAGCTTGCCCATAAGTGTTTTCAGAGTCATGGTGGTGAGATCGTTTCCTTTAATAATTGCTCTTGCTTTTGGGTTCCAGTTCTTGGTTAGAGCCCGTAGCACTTTTTTGATCTTCTCATGATTACTGTAATCCTTACCAAAAGATTGCAAAGGATTAGTAATATCAAAGAAATGGATGAACATCTGTGTAATTAACTCGCAAGGTTTCATTTTGAAAGATTCATATTCCTGTGTTAGTATGCTGATTTTGGATTCCTTCACTTGGGAAGTACCTTAATGAGTTACCTAAAGAAGTTTCTAAATCTCATGAGACGTCTTACAGGTTGAAATTTGATTGAACTTCATCTTGTCATTTGCATAGAATAGTACGTTGATGGCACGTGCATCTAGACTTGCCTTTGCTTTTTCTGCTTCTGTATCATGAGGCTTGTCTGTAAGTATACCATCAACTATTGCAGGTGCCGGTTTTTTATAACCGTCAATAACTATAGACCAAAGATCAAACTCAAGTGACTTTAAAAAAATGTCATTCGTGTTTTCCAGTAAGTATAGTTTGTTCCATCAAATAGTGGGGGTCTATTTGTGGATTGCCCTTTACCGTTGAATATTGATTTCACGGATGCTATATATACTCTCTAAGGTTGTTATATTAGAATATAACATGCTCTGATACCAATTGTAGGACCGTTGAGCACCTTTAGAGGGGGAGGGTGAATAGAGTGAGTGCGAGTGCAGCAAAAAAATAATCACCAATTAAAAATTAAAAGCAGATAACTATGGTAGTGAATAAAGAGACAGTAAATAAATTTAGCCAGAGATCAGAGAATCAAACTCAGTGGACACCGCGATATATACTGGTTTCTCTCTTGGAGGACTAATCCAGTCACAGGAACTCTTACTTGCTGTTAATCTACTATTCATAAGCTAATTGAGAGCATGCAGTCTCTTTATAACACTGTACTTGGTGACAAGTGCACGACCGACTTTACAATATCGTGCTTGGCGATAAGCGTACGACTGTCTCTAAAATCAGAAATGTGTTCAGAACTTGAACGACCTCTTCACAACTCTGACAACCAAAGACTCTAAATCAAATAGATGTCACTGGCTTTGGCTAAAAGATGTATATGTAGAGTGTGAAAGTTTTAGAACAATGAAAACAATATTGGATATAGATAGAGAGAAGAGACGATGAATTGGTGGGTGATTTGAAATGAGAAACTCTTTTCTATTTATAGGTGTTTTTGAGGACCGAACTCGGACAGAGTTCGGGCAGAGTTCGGATGCAAAGATTTAACAAATGAACATTGCATGCAGATTTGGAGGCAACAAACATTTAAATTTGAACTGACCGAACTCGGTCCGAACTCGGTCCGAACTCGAGTAGAGTTCTGTCTAAGTTCATCCAATACTTAGAAGAATGTTTGGTCCAATTCTGTTTGCATAGGATATGTAATATTATTGGTATAAGGAATTTTGGTGGATAGGTAGGCTTTTTAGATAGGTGGACTGTAGATAACCTAAGCCAGTAATATCCAGTCGATTTTACAATTTGTATCCTAGACTCAATAAAGATAAAAATATATAATAAATTATAAAATGACTTAGACTGATTCTAATACATGAATGCTTAGAAATGATGATTGACATGCTCCCAAATGTTGTAGTACACTCTTGATATTGATTTCACTTGACCTGAAATGTTAGCAGCAGTATGTATATTTTGTTTATTGACTTAAGTCGTTGTTGATTTATCAAAATCGGGTGTGACCATTTAGGAATGGGCCAACAGTCTACGGCAGCTGCGACATTCCATAACGCAATCTACTTTGGGATTCCTTGAGGGACACTCACCTAAATTTTCTCAACCTCCCGTGGCTTTGTGTGGGAGACTTCAATGCAATCACTTGCAGAGCAGAGAAGTCGTAGGGTCGATCGCCCCCGCAGACGGCCATTAACGACTTCAACAGTTTTATTTTCAACAACCACCTGTCTTCCCTCCAGTTCTCAGGCAACGCCTTCACCTGGTGCAACATGCAAGAAGGCTTCCGGCGACAATACTCCCGTCTGGATCGAGCCCTGGTCAATACCATATGGTCAGACATGGGCCTCACATCCAACCTCTTTTACCTTAACTCCACGTAATCTGACCATTCCCCCTCCTCATTGAGATCAGGAACAACACCAACCAGATCAAGAAATCCTTTCGTTTCTTCGACTTCTGGAGCCATCACCCATAATTCAGGAACACAGTGGCAGCAGCTTAGAATACCCATATCGACCCCGACCCCCTCACCTGGGTAGCAGCTAGACTCAAAGCAATAAGAAAAGCACTCACGGCCTGGAGTAAGAATGCATTTGGCGATATTTTCCAAGCAATATAAACTGTAGAGGACGACGTCACTCGTACTGAGATTATTTACGAGTCTGATAGATCACCGGCGTCTCGTTGCTTCTTAAATCTCACCAGAGCGCTACTCAAATTTTGACTGAAAGTGGAAACGGAATTTTAGAAACAGAAAGCCAGGCTCACTTAGGATATTGAAGGGGACATGAACTCTACCTACTTCCACTCCTATGTCAAGGGATGCAGACAATAACTCAACCTTTATCAAATTACCAACGAGAGCGGGCTCCTTCTAGAAGACCAACAGAGTATCCAAACTGCCGCTGCCAACTACTATTCCTAATTATTCTCCAAAGAAGCCATTTTCAAAGACAAGGATTTCCTTACGAAGGTCTCCCGCCTGATTGACGAATCCAACAACACCCAGCTGCTCCGCCCCCTCCCCCGACGGAGGAAGTCAAATCAACAGTTTGGGCTCTGAACGAGCACAGTGCTCCTGGTCCGGACGGATTCTTCGGAGTCTTTATCAGATCTTGCTGGGACATTATCGAACCTGATTTCCTCGAGACGGCTACCGCTTTCTTTCAAGGAGCGAGATATCCCAGATCGATCTCTTGCGCCAACCTCATCCTCATCCCCAAGAAGGAGAACCCAGAGACGTTCAAAGACTTCTGCCCTATCAGCCAGTGTACCTTCACTAACAAAATTATATCGAAGATCATCGCCAACCTCATGTCCAGACTTCTTCCCATAGATCATATCCGAGGAGCAAAGCAGCTTTGTTGCCGACCGGAACATATTCGACAACATCCTGCTGGCTCAAGGGATGATCACGTGCATGAAATTCCCGACAAGGGGTGGGATCATCACCATCAAGCTAGACAGGGAGAAAGCATATGACCGATTGGACTGGCAGTTCATGATTTGGGTTTTAAGGGCTTTCGGGTTCTCGGAAACCTGGATCGACATCGTGTTCAGATCCATCAACTCTTGGTTCTCTACGGTCATCAACGACCAAGCTGAGGGCTTCTTCAAATCGAGCAGAGGTGTCAGACAGGGTGACCCTCTATCGTCCACCATCTTCATCATTTTTGCAGAAGCTCTTAGCAGAAATCTCAATTGGATGGTGGACACTCCCCGCTTCCAACACTTCCATACCACCACCGGATGTCCGATCATCAACCACCTGGCCTATGTAGATGACATCCTCATTTTCTCCTCCGGCGACGTGGGATCCGTGGAGGTGGTTCACAACACCCTGGAGAGATATACCAGATGCTCTGGACAACGCATCAACGCCAGCAAGAGCGTCATCTACACACACCATAAAGCCAATAGGGACCACTCCGCTTTACTCTGCAACAACACTTCCTTCTCAGTAGCATATCCCCCGTTCTCCTACTTAAGATGCCCACTAGTGTACGGCAGATCCAATACGGGTATCTTCGAAGGGATGGTGAGCAAAATCAGGAAAAAAAAAATCGAAGGATGGCACAATGTTATTCTTTTACTGGAAGGAAAGATGATCCTGATCCAGTACGTCCTCTCTTCCATCCCCATTTACACCCTGGCCGCTTGCTCTCCTCCGAAGAAGGTGCTCACCTCCATCGAGACCCTCTTCGCCTCTTTTTTTTGGGCCACAGCGATGGCAAAGACAAGCACCACTGGACCAGTTGGGACTCCATGGCCAGTCCTACAGAGGACGGAGGGTTGGGATTCAACATATTGTCTCAAATCTTTGATGCTTTTTCCATGAAGTTGTGGTAGAAGCTTTGCATGACCAACTCTATCTGGGCCTGGTTCATGAAAGCAAGATATTTTCGGCACTCACATCCTTCAGCTGCTGACTCCAACAACAAATCTTCGGCGTCATGGCGCCGCATCCTCCATGGACGATACCTTGTCGAGCTTCTCATCCGTCTGCACCTAGGATCCGATGGATCGTCCCTCTTCTACGAACGTTGGCTCGGGGACACCCTCTCCCGCAGACAATGCATGCCCCTACGAATAGCGTTATCCGAGACCTGTAGAATAACGAGAACGGCTGGCTGTGTGACATATTCAGGGAGTAATTAGGAGCGGAGGTGGCCTCGGACCTTGTCGCTTCCGATTTAAAGGTCACGAGCGCCTGCGATGCTTTAAAATTGGCTTCCGTATCTGACGAAACCTTCGCTTTTCAGCGAGGAGAGCGGCTCGCGGCAACGGAGTGCCACCCCCTATTACCGCCCCTTTTTTGCAGTCCTACATCCCCAAAAAATGGTTGTTTCTGATTTGGAGAGTGTTATACAGGACACCCCCAGACGACGCGCTCGCTACCATCGGCTTCATCTTAGCTTCTGGGTGTTACTTCTGCTCAGAGCACCAATCGGAGACCACCGAACACGTTCTGTACTCGGGGGACCTAGCCGGTCAGGTGTGGACCTTCTTCTCGCACAGGTGCGGACAGGACCACGTAGAAGGAGGCTTCAACGATCTTCTAGCTATTTGGGGCAAAGAATCACACGGCTACCAGATCGTGGAAACTGCCTGCATTTGGGTCCAGTGGAAGAATCACAACAAATTCAGATACGAAGTACGCCAATACGACAATAACCAGCTGATCAGAGAGGCCCTCAGACAGATCTGAAAAATCAGCAGATTCTGCGAACATGCCAG